>CM061920.1:229792041-229877627 GCA_031002005.1 Vandiemenella viatica | reverse complement strand
GCACTGCGACGTAGAATGTGATGTGAAGCCACTGCATGAAAGATCTACGGGGTATCTCGAGGCCATTGAAACATTTCAAACTATGTATGGAATTATTGTTTCTTCCTGGGAAAATATTTCGCAGATAAAATAGTTCCCCAGACGGATATCCCGGTGGGGGCTGCTCCGGGAAGAGTCATCAGATTGGATAGAAACTTTCTGCGAGCCGGAGCGTGGAATGTTAGAAGGCTGAATAGCACAGGTAGATTAGAGAATTTAAAAATAAAAGATGGGATGACTCAAGATATATGTTGTTGGATTAGCGGAATTAAGTGGAAGGATGGGGAGGATGAACAGGGAAGCTCCTCAGTGAAGTTACTAATATGGGATCTCTAATGAAAAATGGGTTATACAAACAGGTGAGTTATCATAAACATTTTGGTGACAGGATTATTTTGATGAGGATGGAAACTAAACATACGCCAACCATTTTACTAAAAGTGTGTACGCCAGCGTTACAAAAGGATGATGACGGAAATAAAGAAAATCTTTATGCAATTTAAGAAATAATCAGATATGTGAAGTGGCAAGAAAACGAAAAAATCATGGGGATTAGAATTAAGTCGCGGGAAAAGGAAGCTTTGCTCTGTGAGAAAGAAGAGCCTGAAGAAGTAGGTTGTTAGAATGTTGTGAAAAATATAAACAGATAGTAACAAACTCACTACTTACGAATCATGGACGAAGGAAACGTCCAGCGGCAACAGGTGGATATCAGCTACATTTATGGTAGTCAAACAGAGATTCAAAAATTAGTTCTAGACTCTAAGGCATATCCGGGAACTGATATAGATTCTGAGCACAATCACATAGCTATAAAGTGCAGAGTGAAATTCAAGGGAATAAGGTAGACAATTTGAAAAAAATCTCACATGTAAGAAAAAGTTGCAGAGATTGTAGACACGGGTGAAAGACATAATTGTGAAATAAATTTAACTGAAGAAGAATTAAATGCAATGAAGAGAAGGATAGTCGAAGTTGATTAGGAAATGTTAGGCACAGGAAAGCCATGGATCAAAGAAATATTTTGGAGTTAACGTCCATGCTGGAGCAGAAAGAGAGCAGTGTAGATAATTAGAAATCAAATAAACCGGAAATTCAATAAATCACAAGAAAAGTGGCTGCAAGTAAATTGCGAAGAAGTAAAAAAAAAAAAAAAAAAAAAAAAAAAAAATAGTCGTTGGAAAATTAGATGTGGCCTGTAGGAGCATTAAACAGAATTTTGGATAAATGATGAAAATACTATGTTAAAACATTAAATGTGCTGATAGAAAATCTCTTTTAGCTTCAGAAAAAAAGAGTTAACTGCTGGAAGGAATGCATAGAAAAATTATATGATAGGGAAAGGCTGAACAACAACATGGTGGAGGGAATAGACGATGTCGAAATTTCTAATTTAGGAGATCCTGTTTTGAGGAAACAATATTTTTTAATGATTTAAACTGAAAAAAAGTTAGAATTGACGAGTGTCCAACAGACTCTCTTAAGTTAGTGTTGGTGAAGTTACTGAACCCAGATATGAAGCATGTGAACTCATAATTAATTGTGGTGTGTCTCCTATTTTTATCATTTCCTTCACAGGTGCCTAGCTACCAACTAGGGGAGGAAAAACTACTTCTCCCTGGATATCGTGAAACAATATTGCAGCAACCAAAAAGTAACTTCCTAGATTTTATTTTTCCTTAGTCACAAATACTAACTTCCGTTGTCTCTGTTCAAACCATAAAGCCGTTACAACATTTAAAATGCTATTTCACTTTTAATTTCAGATGGCAGAGATATAAAAGGGGTATAATGTTTAAACATCCAAACATACGTTATCTTTTAAAGGAGTCGTTGAGCGCATTATATTGTATTTATGTGTTCTGTAGAGATTTACACTTTATTCTGCTATGGGTGCCGTCTTATATGTAGACGATCACCACGACTATTCCAAATTTAGATACTATACCATAGAAAAGGTTTTACTACTCATACCCAAACTACATCCCTTCATGCGTTTGTCAGTGATCTTTGCTCGTAAGTACATCCGAAGCAGTAATATTTCCATTCCTTTAATTTTAAAAACCCACGTCTGAAACAAAATTTCAGGTTCATGAATTTATCGTCTATCTGTCCAAATATGTAAGTTTCAGTAAAATATTGTGCTTTTGATACTTCGTCCCCGCTAAAATTTCAGCATCAGTTACCATTCCTTTTCATACAACACTGAAATTTTTCGTCCACTACTTTGTCTTCTTTCTCTACGTGAGTTGAATATCAGTACTGATAAACTAATAAATGCAGCATCTCCACAGGTACTTGGCTTCAATAGCACCACAGTTACTGGTTTATACGCGTATGTAGATAGTGCAAAAGGAATGGTTGCACCGCTAGAAAATTTCACCGTGGGTGAACAGCGTTCTGTACTATGAGTTTCGTGATGAAATACATGAAACCAATAGAAATTTCCAGGAGAACGGTTTGGTAAACGTATATGTGAAAATAAAAGTGTGCTAAAGATTGGAAAGATTTAAAGAATGCGAAACATCCATCGTTAATCAACATCATTCAGTATGTCAACATGCCTTATATTTGGTTTTCTTGAAATTATTATACGCACCTGAACAGTTTTTCTACCGAATTGCTGAAACTCTTTTCCGTAAATTTCTATCTGTCTCATTCTTTACTTTGTGTCTTGGGACAAAAAATTAACTTACATCTGTACTTGTGACTTTCGATGAGGAAAGAATATAAACTAATGGTTTAATCAGCTCTGTGACCAACTTACTAAGAGAGATAATCTATAACAGTGTTTCTCATACTCTGTGGTCCTGAGACGATTTGTGGCAGCGAAGGTAATACAGGTGGTCCGCAGGAAGAATATTACAAACTTAGCTACTATGTGCATACTGTATGTGGCTGTAAGTGTGTATAATGTATAAGCACGACTATTTAAAAGCCAATATTTTAATGATCAGGCATTTCCAGGAAATAAGGATAGGACAGCATTGTTCCTACAATAACCTATTCACTAAATACTTACGTTCCCAGTCAGCATCAGAGAGAGCGCCATTCGTTTAAGGATTATGAGGGTATTTAAGTAAGTGCACGCGGTAGGGTTGTTAACATAGCAGTAATGAAGTAAACAACGATAAAAGTTGAAGAGTCCGTTTCTTTTATTTTATATTGTGCATGTAGGTCGGTGGTACAGTGCAGCACTCAGTCTATAGTAACACTATTACTCATTTGGTTATTAAATATTAAGAGTCTGGTCAATATGTAATTAACTTTAAATAGTTCACTTCCAGTTTCAAAACTGTGTTTCCTTAAGAATTTAAAACATGTTTTTAGATTTATTATGTTAGAATACAGCATGGCCCAGATGTTGATAATGTACACAAAGGTAAAACATTAGGCCCACAGCATTATTTTTGTCAATTTAATTGTGCTCGGGTTGAAAAAGTTTGAGAAGCAGTTATTTATGGAATTCAGTAACTAAATAAAAGTTGTTTAGTTTAGGATTTGATCATTTTCTTTGTTGTTAAATGGATGTAACACATTTTTGACGACTTTTCCAATACTAATTCAATAAATACCAGTAGTGGAGGTAGTCTGAAGGGTTTTTCTTGATAGCGAAAACCCTGGTAATTCGTGTAGAAACCAACACTTCCAAGAAACCAGCACAAGAGTCTATGTTGCACTCTGTATCTACGTCACAGCAGTGAGATGTGTCATGGTTGGCGCCCCGGGATACATTTTTATTGCGCTATGCCCGACCTTGGGCTTTCTCGGACACTCTGTCTTGGGGCCCTACCGGTGTTGCGGGGACACAAGAGCACCTGGTCACACAATAGCCTGCATCATCCACTGATTACTTCTGTGGTGACAAGATATGGAAAGACGTTTGTTGAGCACTTGGCTTGTTGGCAGGAAAGGAAATGGAAGTATTTCCAAGGGAAATCTTGAAAGTTAGGTGTTGAATGAGATTAACACACTACCCATCTCAGACCACTACACATTACAATACGTATGCTGTAGTGAATTGACTATTCCGCTTGAATCAGTCGTGAGTGTTTGTATTTGTCTCACTATAACAATTGCAGTAATATTCTGTTTGCATTTAAGTCGGTAAAGTGGCAACAGCTATTGACAACATAGGTAGAGATTTTTCAGAAATACAATACTATATTAATATATATGATATGAATATTTATGTCCTGTCACGGATACGGCCATATCGAAATACAATAATTATTCGTTTGAATTAATATAGTAATTTGAACGTGCAGTCACGTAAGCCAAGTCAATTTTTTTATTCACGTCAGCATTTAATATAAATTACATAATAACGTTAAAGTCTCGTTTATAAAAATAAATCGCCATTTAACCACCTATCGAAGATTAATCTTTCTTCTTGGATAATTCAAATAGCTTTTAAACACAACCGAGAAGTTTCAAACAATTTCACAGTCTTGAATAGGCTTCTAATCAGCATTTGAATCAATTTCATATATTACAAATCTTAAACCTCTTGCCATTAAACAATAACAAATCTACCATATTTTTTACTATCGTAGTTCTTATTTTTTCCAAAGATTACTTTAGCCTACCGTTTTTCAAATAAATCCTACTGTATGCTTTTCTCCTTGCTTGTATTTCTCCAGATGTAATTGTATAAAAATGAAATTAGTTTTCCTTTTCTTTAATATAAAGGACCTAAAAATGTTTTATTACATAGGCAGTACTATTCAAACTAGCCGTATGTATGCTTGTAATTTAACAATTTCTGAAACTCGACAAAGCGCCCAATGGCACTTTTCATGCTGGACGAGGAAAAAAATGACGTTTTCATCCATCTCCCATACTCACCGGGTCACGTGCAGTGACTTTTTACTGAATATGAATTGCACACAATAATTTTGATGAATATCAATTCAAATTTAGGAAAAACAGTGTAAAACCACTTATTCGGATTTGAACTTAATATGAGTTCGTATAAAGGAAAGTAAGCTACATTTCTGGGGTTTGTCGAACTTTTAAATTATTAAATAAGTAAAACATAAAATAACAAAAGAGAATTATGTAAGTATATACATATCCGTCCCAAAATTAGCGAGTTACAAGATACAAGAATCAAGTAACAAGTGGGTGAGCTAGGTCTACTAATAATTATTTTCAATACAACTATTGCAATAATTAAAAAAAAAATCAATGCAGAATACACTTCAAGCACCAATGATAAGACTAGGTATGTAGAAGTAATACTAATGGAAAAAATTCATCATGAGTGGAATCTGGATTAAATATTAATAAGAGACGCCAAAGGCAACCAAGTGCAGCAAAACATCTAATAATTAATAGGTTAAAATACCAAATTAACAGTAGAATACCAGATTAAACATGATAGTTCACATACGTTGAAAGTAAAATTACAGGCGGTGTCCTACCATAGGATGATATCAGAACCAGATTACTACTAACAAGAAGATCCTTCCACAAAATTTTGTTTGTGTAAAACGTTGATTTAGAAGTTAGAAAGTAGTTTTCAGAGCAATATATACGTGGATACACGCCATTTTAGGGAACTAAAGTTTCGAACTAATGAAAGTTAAGACAAGCGATGAATCGCAAAGTAAACACGTTCAGGAAATAATGCAGTAAAAAAACAAGTTTGTGGAATCATTTAAAAAGGAACAGAATATAGTGCTGAATTTAAGGACTTTTGAGATTCGTGAATTTCCTTAGTAGAGATGACATTCGAGGACAAGAAATATGGAGAAACTAACAACTCTAGTGTAAGAAGCAGGTAACTGAGGATGCATGATTTACGTTATAATATTGCGTATATGAAAAGTTGAGCGTAGGTAAGGAAGAGATGAGGTAATATGCAAAAGCAGCAGAGAGAGTGATGACCAAAAGAGAAGTGTGTCATATATCTAGGTTGTCGAGTACACCAATTGTGTACAACTGAGCCCCTAAAATTCCAAATAAAACATCCTTTGATGTACCTCCAGAAGATGGAGATAGATGTTTTCACAAGGATACTGTTGTGAAGCTGTGATAGCATTATAGCTAGAGATCACCGTTTCAAGTACATTTTGGCTACACTTACGTCAAAAAGTCAAAAGCAGAGCATGAAATTTAGTATTAGTTGTTGATATCTTGTTGGAAGTTTTTCGATTTTAAACACACGATTTCTTTACGGTTAGATTCAAGGATAGATTACTGACAGAGGAGCAGTTTGGCGAGAATTTAAGTATTTTATAGCTGTTCTACAAGTCTGTATTACTAATAACTTCATTCCATATTCACTCCAGTGATTCATCATTTCACTATTCTACTGAACAAATACAGTGAAATATCAAGAGAAGTCCTATTTTAGGATTACAAGAAATGATTTGCCATCACAATAGTCTTAATCGGATTAATATCTGTGCTGTCGCACATCAGAAAATTGTTACTTCTTGGTCTTCGCTTCCTCGTTAAAAATTCATTAAAATAATAGCAAGAGATGACGTAACACCGCCTGAGAGAGATTTGGTTATACAGATTAGTGAAAGCGGAACTGGAAGAAGCAAACAGATGCAGGTACCGATGCTGGAAGGAAAATGCCAAGGGCAGTTATTGTTTGCGCTTTGAATGAAATATGAGTATAACGGAGCATTCGTTTGAGGAACACAGTTCCACCGTTTTCTTTTCCCACAATGGCATTTACCAAGCAAATAACTGGAAAGTAACAATGATTAAATATTATTTTTGTAACAGCGTCTTCTTTCTACCTTAAAGTGCAAGAGCTTGTTACTCGCTATTTTTCTTCTTTACTCATTTTGCGAATTTTTTTTTTGGAACTTAACGAGCGATGAAATCTACATAATGAGCGGAGAAACAAGAAGAACTAAGTGGAATTTGAAGTTCAGTGGCTGTGCTGTCGTCCTATATTTTTCTTTATCATCTGCAGCATCGACTGAAGCGTGAAGAATGAAGTCATAGCATCTTGCGTCATTCCCCTCAATGACAATCACTTCTGCACACAGCAATAAAACGAACACGTGTAGCCACCCACGTATCAAACTCTACTTACAAAAGGAGATCAACTGATTAAGCGATTAGAGCCTTCGAACGATTAACTTGATTTCTTTCAATTAATTCTGAAGCTGCAATTTCTTGCTGGGTGCGTAATAATAAAGTATTGTTATGAATAAGCGTTTTTTAAAACTGCATTTGATACATTACTTCCAAACTTTAAATGCAATCATTTAATAGTTAGCATTAGTAAATCCATCAATGAACTAAAAAAGGTTGTAAGGAAAAAGCATTTTTTTCAATTTTTCTTTTCATAAGTTCATATTTATAATGCTAAACTGTTTACGCCATAAACACTAGATCAGAGACGCAGGTTTGAAACAATTTCATAGGAGTTGTGGGTCAAAAATCTCTGGTCCTGACTTGTACCATGTGTTGCAGTTTCTGCATTCTACAATTTAAATGTTTTAAGATTTAATGGACCAAGTGTAGTAAAGAAAGCTTTTGTGAACTTATTTCATTTTAGTAGGCAGAGTCAGAAAACCTTAAAAGTGTATTTTAAAATCGAAAGAGAGCACCAGTGACTTTTTTTTTTTTTTTTTTTGTATTGACCGCTTTTGTGCACGGATAAGATAGATTAGTCATCAGAGATATTATACCTGAAATTTTTAGGGGTTTTACTATTAACTCTTTTCTAATCTCGCTGTACTAAGTATGTAATGGTATATATCCTCAACTGCATCACATTTTGGCGACTCCACAATTTTCATGACGTATTTTTTATCGTTTAGGATGGCGCGTCCTTTGCGTAGTCTGTTAGTCAAAGTGATCTTTTTTCTGCTCAAATCTTTTTTGATAGATACCATGGCCGATTTTATTACGTACAGCTCGATGCCATATTCCTTTTACATCTTTGTTGTTCAGCCATATACTTTTCCCTTCGTTCCTTGTCCGGATGGAGTCTAAGGTCTGTATAAGGTAGAGAAGTGTCCATATTTTCTGTTGCAGCTAATTGCTCTTTTTTACCTTAGCAGTCCTTTCGTTGCCATGTTTTTATTTTATTTTCCTTCAAATCTCATGTGCCAGAGTCTGAACTTTTCTCAGAAGAATATATTGTTTTTGAAGCATACCCTTAACCAAAAACTAATCACTATTTTCTTTCTACTTAAATATAGGGGAAGAGTTATTGTTTTCACTACAATCGCCGCTATAGGCGTGGTCATAGTAAAACCACCTGTTATCCGCATTGCCGGTGCTTGTAAAGTGTTAAGTTCCTTCAATAGGTTTTTGAAGGAGACCCCCGTAGACGAGTCTACTTTTCACTATGCTTTAGTACACATTGCGCAGTAAGCGAGGATCAATTCACCAAGTCAAAGAAGCAAGGGCTTTCAGCATATTTATTCGCGTTAGCAACAAAGCCCTTAGCTCTTTGTTTGTTTACGCCAAGTGAGCTTGGAATCGATCCATATGACAATTAACTTTACCTCTTACCAGATCCATAACTATACCATATACAGTTATTTTAAACTAATTTTCTTGAGCTTATGAGTGAAGTTTCATATTCTGCTTTTTTGTTTTGTCATCTCTAGCCCTGTCTGTCTCAGATTTTCTAGTATTTTAGGATTAATCTTGCATTTTCTTTGTCTGAGACATACTTGATAAAGTTGTGCGCATATTGGAGGAAGGTCACAATCACCGGTAGGTCGGTGTACAGCTTGGTCGTGTATTCGTTGAAGAGGGTCGGGCTCATTGGATCATCCTGTGGAATGCCCTGTTAGTCATGTCAGACGATACTCTTCCCTTATGTAGTATGTATGATATTCACTCTGTGTGCAAGGTAATTGCAACACCAAGATGTCAATTTATTGAGAAACTCCATCTCTTCCATTGCTTCCTATAGGATATTAATCTCGAGGTAGTTGTATGCGTCTCTTATATTGAAGAACGCTGCTGGAAGGTACTTGTTTCTGACAAAGCCCAGATGAATATCCGTAACCAATGTACTAAAGGTGTCCACTGTACTAAACCCTTACGGAATTCCACTGTGCCACAATCGATCCTTGGATAGTATTCTATGTGCCACACCATCCTGTTCTTGATCATAGGGCACATTAATTTAGCCAGGCAGGGAAATAAAGATATGGGAGGATAAAAGGAAGTGTCACTCTTGTTCCTGGTCGGCTTTAGTACTGAAGAATTATGATATTTATCCGTTGGTCAGGAACATAGGATGTGTTCATCATTTCGTTGAAGAGGTTTAGGACTTTATGTATGTCAATTTAAGGAAGGTTGTCAATTATGCATTAAGTAATTCTATCATCTCCTGGAGCCGTATCATTCTTCTTTAGAACGATTCGAGTTCAGGCATGCTGAAGAATTGGTCTTCAGTTTTATTACTGTTTTCATTGGGCGCCTAACGTGCGTTTTGTTCTATATCCTTCGGTACCTTCGCAGGTACCGTCAATTGTAGGAATTGATCCGTCAACTTATCATCTATATAAATGCTGTTAGGGGATGGCCTCTTGCTGTTGAACCATAGTAGTTTTCCTGTGCCGTAGCAGAAGATTCTCCATCCTTCTCTTTTCGTTTTTCTGATGGTATTTCTGGCCTCTACTGTTGTTTGTTAGAGTAACCTGAAGTTCTGAAATGTAGGATCTTTTCTGTATATTATGATTGCCAGGCGACGCCTTGCAATTACTCTAGAACTATTTAATTGCTCCATTCGTACACTTTTTTTTTTTTTTTTTTTTTTTTTTTTTTTTTTTTTTTTTGATATAGGTTCCGGTTCCGAAATTATATTGCACTTCCGATACCTTTTTGATGGATTTTTCTTCACATCCGTAGGAAAATCCAATGTTATTTTCAGAATCAGGTGATCGCTTCCTAATGTATACTGTAGCATCGCCAGCTTATCTTGGCCATCAGCCATGCCGATATCATTGAAATATAAGGTGACGAGTTTCTTTGGTATAGTGTCCCGAGTTTCGTTCCATGCTTGTTGTTGAGCACAGTAAGTGAGGATTAATTTATACTTGACGACAGGTCTTAACCCTGCGCAGGAATAATATAAAGCTGACCATCCCTCTAGCAAAGTGCACCAGAGAAGAACAGCGTTCGGCGATTAGTTGTTTGCAAAGGTGTAAAACCTATAGAAATTTATCGCAGAATGAAGATACAATAGGGGGTTGCCTATTTGTTACAGCAGCAAATGTATGAATGGTGTATGAAGTTGCAAAATGGCGTGACGTCTGTAGCTGATGCAGGCCAGGCACATCGTGTCGTGACTCCAGATACCATAGCAGCAGTTGAAGTCATCCTATTGAAAAACCGCCGAGTGACATCGGATGACATAGTGACAGCTGTAGATATTAGTCATGGTTCAATCGGATAACGAGGTGAGCCAGGGGGCGCACGAGTGGTTGTGTCGTCTCCCAAAAGAATTTTTTTATACGGTAATTCAGGCACTTCGGAAGCGTTGGATGATTTTGAGTACGGAGGAGACTATATCGAAAAACGATATATGTAACTAGTATGTGTGCAAAATACATAAATTAAAAAAATTAGGTTTTCATCTGACTCTACCTCGTATGTTTCCATACAATGATATCCCGCCCCGTTGTCTCAGTTGGCTGCGGCTCTGACACGCGGTTAGCTCGTCTGAGTCATGGTGGTGGAAGAAATGTGCATATTCAGACCTTGGCCAGCAAGATAGGACAGGCGGTGTGCACAATTCCTAATCACCAGGTTGTGCGACAAAGTCCTGAGTTAAATCACAATGCTCTTCGCAGGGCGTATGGAGTGAGGGCATACGGAGATTTTTCTTTCGGATGGGGAAGTTATACCTGGCGCGGCGATTCGAAAACTCTATCACCAAGTGGCCGAAAGAACCCTTCGGCAATATCACGGTTAATAGTGCTATTCATGTTTACTTTACTGCACTTATTAACATCTGTTGTGAGATCAAGAGTGCGGTAGTAGATGGGATTTTCTGGGTAATTATATTTATAGCATTCCATTTACCATTTTATTAATTTTAATATTAATGATTTTGTTGTTCTTATCGATTTAATGATTTTAATCATTTGAAAAGTGATATGCTATCTTGCATCACTAATAAAGTCATAACCTGACAGATTTATTCAAATTCAACATTGAATCCCTACAGACATCGGTTAACTTAATACATGAAAATCAAGGGTTCAAACAAAATTAATACCGATTCTTACAATACGAGGCATAAGACATTAATTTTAAACAAACAACAGTGCCATATTTTATCTGAAATGTAAGCACTATGTCAAGATGCTTATTTGTAAAGCTGTTCACTAATACAAGCTTACAGAAATGAATTCAAACAGGGCTCCATTAAGTCTTGGACTAATATTTTCTGATTGATAGAAATTTATAACAGTGTTCCCGTATCAAATCAGGCTGCTCACGGCTATTAACACGCTCAGAATGATTGTCGGAGAGTGATACTCTGCTCGTCGAGAGAAACGTGCAACACTGAGTTCTTTTTAATGGCTGAATGTCTTTACCGTTTATACCACAGCGGCGTTGCGTCGCTTCCTTCAGACAACAGCAACCGGTACCGCAAGCCAGAGGTGGCTCAAACCGTACTGTTATAAGTCTCGTCGTAATCGGAGCCCGGCGATGGAGTGACCTCATTGTCCGCCAGACACCACCGCAAGACCTTCTTCTCTGCTAGTCACCATGCAAGACCTCTCGAAATCGTCCCTCTCTCTCGATGTCGGATCGGAATCCCTTCCAGCTCCGCCGAAAATCCAATCCGTGGCCCCGTAAAACATGTGGACCCAGAACACACCAAAGAGATTGTTATTATTTTGTAACGTTCATGTTGATTGGGAGTTCACAGTCACATGATTCATACCGCAATCTGCCATACTTTTTCGTTAACTGCGGGTAGCCCTCATCTCGCGAATATGTGGCAATCGCGCACAGCGACAATCGCGCACAGTGACAATCGCGCACAACCGGGTCGTCTCTTGCTACCTGCTTTTAGCTACCAATTAGTCACCGCTACAACAGCATGCTGAATTCTGCCCATCCCCTACCTAACCGGATCGCACACCACTGTTCGCATTCACTGCTGCCTTGAGTATCACAGTTTTAATCATGGAAGTTACTTCATCTACATATGGAAAGCCGTGTGTTCATTATGACGGGTACGGCTATCGAGAGTTTAGAAAGAAAGAAGATGGACCAACCACCTGGTGCTGTCTCAAAGAAAGATCAAAACAATGTCGTGGAATTTTGAATAGTAAGGATGCTGCCATACTGAATGTTACAGATCATATATGTGGACGACGCACGGGTTGAAGTACATCAGAAACTTCATCAGGCAAAGAAGAGAGCTCGAGCGGAAGATAGTTCAATTCCAAAAATTTGCTCTGAGGAACTAGGAGATCTCCCTAACAAAAGCTACGAATTTGTAACTGAAATGCCAGCCCAGTCAACTGTCAAGAGAAACTTGTACCGTCAGAGAAGTATATCACAAGGTAGATTGCGGAAATTTCTAGTCCTTTACGACCAACTTTGGGTACTGAAGGTCCTCGCTCCAAGTCCCGGGCTCCGTTGTAAGTAATTATTACAGGCCTTAAAATTGACGTTTACCTCTGGCAGTGCTTTAGTGTGATGATGATTTGTCAATACTGCGTTCAGTAAATAATAAAGTACGCGGGAGAGGGGAGAGTGTGGCCCGACCTTTAAACTGTGCGCGATTGTCGCTGTGCGCGATTGTCACTGTGCGCGATTGTCACGACACCCATCTCGCGGCACAATTGATTGTCCATCCGAATTATTCACTTGACGGGAGAAGGGTCAGTTAGGCTGGCACCTGTCGGAGATTAGCGGACCTTTCCTCGCTATTGTGAAATATTTTGCCACCCAGGCCAGGTATGAAAAGGGGTCGATTCCTCCGTTACAGGTGTCTCCCTCCAGACTTAAAAGCGAAAATACTCTAGAGCAAAATATTCCAACCCTCCTTTCAATATGAATTATTGTTACTATTTAAAATATTGTACGAGTCGGACACAGCAGTCTCGTTACAATAGTCTTAATAACTTCAAATTCTTAATCATTCACATTAACTTTTTTTTTAAAAATTGTAAATCTTGAAAATTTTAAGTAAGTTTCAGCCCAACAGAAGTTGCAGAATTGAATGTCGAATCGGCTGACCTGCTTCGACCTTCATCAAAGATGTAACTACAAAAATGCAGTTTCGACATATGATATTTCAACGCGACGCCAGCAGGTAGATTGGAATCATTTTAGAAGAATATTCGTCATGAACCAGAGTGCCTACTAAGTTAAGAGACTATCAAAAACTGAACCGTCAGTTAACAATATTTATAAGACTGCATTTCAACGTTATAAATGTACATTATCCTTGCGAATATGATGCAAGCAATTTGACTTCACACGGTTTTTTCACTAAATAAATTTTATGTGCCTTTGACATTACAGTTTATTGATGAAGCTACGGTTTATTCAAATAATAATTGTTCCTCTAGAAGAGGGTAATGATGGTGCTCGTTCATTGATTTATTTCCTATTCAAAAAGAAGAAGTTCTAACCGCGATTTTGTAGCCCAGTAACTGACCTCTTGCACTTTGTACGTGTTAGCAAAATGCAAACGACATCGGTTTTTTATTTGGAAGTGCAACAACAATTCATTTTGTTTTTACAAAACTAAATTGGTTTAAGCTGATAATTTTCATTCTGAATCGGACGATAGATCGTATATACAATTATCTATAAAGCCGTGACCGGTAATTGGTACTTCAAAATAATACGGGTAATTACAACACCAATATGAGAGAAAATTGGTTTTGATTTTACATAGAACGGGTTATGCTAATTTATGATCGTTATTTTTTAGAGAGTTAGCTTCGTATTTGAATACAATTTCTTTATATAGAATAGTTTAAGCATAATCGATCCGTAAAGGATAACATATAATGTTTACTGATATCCATATATAATTACAAGGCATTGAATTTCATCAAAGTGGTGACCAGGATCTCACGGACATAGATTTAGTTTTCGTACACTGTTACGTAAGTTATTGCTTTTCTGTAAACCAATTGTCAGTTTAACTCTTTTTGCGGATTATATTCTGAAATTTTGAGGAAGATGAATAATGGAATGGACGACAATTTAGTGAACAATACAGCCCAAATCTCACACACAATATATGGAACAGATGTAGTATTATGCTTCTATGTAAATATTATTTATTTCCTACCGGCTTCTTTCACCAAACTGCTGTATCTCCACAGGATTCACAGAGGCAGAGTTCACACTCCCTACTGGCACTAGAGATGGAGGTGACGGAGTCGGTGCCATACTGCGGCCAATATTTTTCCCGCAAAGTTTCAGCCACGGTACTCATTAGATAGCAGGCTGGAAATGCCTGGGCGGCCGTTCCAGACGTCTTGGCTTCGATAAAAATGTCTTGTCCCTTTGAGGATCGAACCCCGGTCCTGTTCACTGCAGTGGGGCACTCTGCCACCTGAGCTATGCGGCCGCCCAATTAGAGTCAAATACAGTGAACACTAAATTTAGGTCATTTTTCAATAAAATAATATTAATACATGAGAAAATAACCTCAAAATAAATATTTTTACTTGTTCTGATTGTATCCAAAGAAGTATTATTTATAGAGACAGTAACAAAAGCAGTCTAAAACCCATAATTTTGGCGGCCGCCACGTCTCTATTCTGAAATGAAAAAATTGTAGAAAACATTTTACGTCTCTATTTAATGAGCACTAAACATCTGTACTTGAGGTTTTTTTTTTCTTTTTGTTGAGAAAACCCAAAGAATAAAATTTTAGAGAATTTTAACTACGACATTTGGTTACGGATCAATGAATCACTTCTGAATATTTGAAGGGTTCTATTTATTTCGCTTAAGACAGCCAAAGGAACTGTAATCATAAAAATTTAGCAATATTTGATGTATTAATTTCCAAATTATAATAATATTTAAAAAAAATTTTGTTACTCCTCATTGCCGCTAATATTTTCTATTGAATCATCTGGTTAGTTCTTTACAAAATATTAATATTGATTATTATAGTATGCGAAGGATATTAATGCAGATCTGTCTTTGGTTATTTGGCATTTGTTCAATAAGGCCATACAGCAATTTCGCGTTCTCTCTGTCAAGTTTACATTTTGTACATATCTCCTAAAACTGATTTTAAAATTTTACTGAAATATTGCAATGTTTCTTGGCTTCATGTTTGACAGCTGTAATTAGAATTCCTTTCCTTGTTTACTGTGTTTCTTGGACGCGAATAAGATTTGGTCTGTGGTTCTTATTGACGTTCCATCACAATCGTAAAGAGTGTTATTCCATATATGAAGTCGGTGTAAGTGGCTGGAAAAAGATTCATGACTGAATATTATGCATGTTATTGAGCTAACAATTCGTATCAATGCTTTGATGGAGGTGAACTAAGACTTGATGGGTAATATCGGTTGGATCTGACCATAATGTTTTCCCTTTACAGTTTTTGACAGGTCATATTCTTCTTGATATTGTTGGTGGATTCGTTATTTTAATATTCTCTGGAAGTTACATGACGGCAGTTTTGTTTCTCACTAGACCATATCAAGAGGCTTCTTTTGCCAAAGTATCCGCTTTGAATATCAGTATGCTACACATAAATATTATCTTATGTCTTGATTCCTTTTGTTTTGAAGTGACTTTCACAATGTCCACGACTATTGAACTACATGATTGTGCTAATCATTTTGACTGCGAAAAACCTCGAGCCAGAAAATGTTAAATGGATACACAAAAATTCTAAAATTTACGGTTTTGTCCCTTCAGTCATGGACGAAATATTGTACTAATAGGGATAAAAAGTGTAACGGATGACATAAGCTAAAAACGTACAGTTTCGTTGAAATTTATTTATAATTTTTTGCATGAGGCGCCCTCACAAAAAACATTTACAAAATTTTGGTTTTGCCGTCTGTATCTTCGTGAACTATGTTACTGATCTAGATAAAAGTATTCTAAATGTTAACTGATGTCGCAAACTGTCGTTATGAATCGTTTCACTGAAATTTATTCACTGCTTTTGGCAAGATGCACTGACAGACACATTCAACTTTCAAATCTTGCGGCTTTTGCATCTGCGTCATCGGAAACTATGTAACTAAACGGTGTAAGAAGAATCCTATAACCTGACCCATTAAATAAGTTATCACTATGCTCAGATTAGTCAAAATTTATCAATTACTTTCTGCGTAATATGATAATAAAAATACAGAAAGATAGACACAAAAATTCCAAATTTTACGGTTTTGTCATCTCTATATATCATTAATTTACATCACTATTTTTTAAATAAACTTCATATACGGACACAATATTTCTTAATTTTTATTGTATGAAATATATTTCTGCTTCTGCTAATTTATTTCATTCAACTGATTTTATAAAGCTCTGAGAGTTGTTTGTTTTATCTGTTAACGTCTAATACATTGCTTCAGACGCTTGCGTTTCGCCACGAAAATTTTAGAAAACAGTCCCGTCTATAAGGTCTTCAACACCTTCGCTACTTCCACGCGAAGTCGCTGTATCGAATTCGGCGAACATTATCATCAACTTACGTTCGAATTTCTCCTGTCTGAAAACCGCGTCTAACTATGAATATGCGGCTACTATCTGTGATTTGGAACTTCTGGAGAAGACGAATATGAGGATACTAAGGTGGTTATAAGGTATTTCTATAAGGGACAGACTTTGAAATAAAAATTAATTAAAAAAAAATATTGGAGTGGTTAGTCACCAGAGAGGTAAGATAAAGCCGGAAAGGAAATGTCATGCGAAGAGCTGAGGAAGAGCCAATCAAGAAAGCATGGGGATGAATGTGAGAGGAAAAAGATTTTGAGGGAAACTAAGGATAAAGTGGAAGGATCTATTTAAGAAATGCCTCGTGAACGCATGGCTGAAAAAAGAGTGCCGTCCGGAAAAGGGGGGGGGGGGGCTAGCAATGCAGTCATCACCCAATGTTGCGGAAAGGTGGTGAAAATAAGATCTGTGTTTAAGAACTGCAACGATTATTCATTATTATGAAAGATTAGGCTAAATTATTTCTTGAATGTCAAAATTTTCAAGCAGAAACACTTCCAACCTATTGCATGTAATTGGCATATAGTTTTCCGCACAGATCATATCGGATGTCATCGACAACTTCGGTGTACCCAAAATTTTGCACGATTAGTCTGTGTCCCAGATACGCCACCATTGCCAACTCCATCTCTGTCTCTGTCACGGTGAGCGGTCAAGGCCACGCGGCGGATGACTTATGGCGTCCCTGAACTCCGCGATCACTCCACGATCACGGCCGACAGTAAACCGGATAGTTGTCCATCGGTCCACGCCAGGTGGCGACTGCCCGGAATGGCTCTAACGCGCCGCTCACTTAATGAGGGGTCTGTGCGAACACTGTCAAGGCCGACACCTCCGCGCTGTCGGTGGTCGTGCGGCACGATCCACTGGAACAATGCTCACCCTCGGGGTATAACTCCGGTCGCTGTATTGTACGAGAATTTGGCGGGATACATTCACCACTACCCAAGCATCAGCTCCATCTACGATTCATTGCATCTACGATAACGGAGCATAAATGGCAACAAAGGATTCGGGAGTATGCGGGTACGAATCCCCGTCCGGGCATCCAGATTTGGATTTTCCATCGTTTACCCAAATCACTCAAGGCGAATGTCGGAATGCTTCCTTCAAAAAGCCATGGTTGAATTCCTTCCCGTTCATTGCCCCAATCCCATCACGCCTGTAATGACCTCGGCGTCGATAGGCGTAAAACCCAAGAAAAATAAAAGACAATAAAAGTGTTTGACGTCAACTCCTATGGAAATACAAGTTGACGATTCTGCTTTTAAGAGGTTACCGGTAACTATAACTTTGATTCATTTGTCAAAGTGCACCGAAATTTGGCACTTAATTCTCCCAACGGTTTCGTTAAAGTAAAGTGCGTGGTGTTCCCGTATCCAGGTTCATTATGAAGGATGTAACCCTTCCATGAAACGCCCTGGGGAGTTGAACAGGAGATGTTTCCATTGCTTTCCCTAGTGTAAATGTGTCCGTAAGTGTTGATGACTCTGATGGCGTGTGTCCATTATACAGTGTTGTGTGTGTTGAGTATGAGAAATGAAAGGAAGGATGTTATTTATTTGTTCGGGCTTTATGCCTAGTCGACATCGAGATCACTAGAAGCGGGCGAGGACTTAGGACAAGGATCTTTAAGGAATTCGATCACGATCTTTGCAAAGCTGCATTCCCACGACGTCTTGTAACGAAGGCCGCACGCCAAAGTGTAGGGATGAGCGCGCGCCGCAGTTTAGCCCTCGCTAACCCACCGCCACCTCCCCACCACGTAGCCTAATGTCGTTTGGCACAGAGCACTTTACAGCAACAGAAGGGGTGCGCACCTCTCCTGCAGACCGATGGCAACAGCGCACCGCTACACACGCCTGTGATGTTTACCGACTCAGAGTGGGTAGCTGCGTCTCGTCCCCGCTAGCAGAGTGGAGCTGTTCCCATGACGTGTTGTTGGCAATCCGTCCCGTCCCTTCAGGCCTCCGTTAAGAGAGATAGTGGGAACGCAGGTTAACATTATCAGTAACCCACCAGACATTTTTGTTGCCAATTTACTGTTTTTATTATTAATATTGAGATATAAGTATCCTGTGTAACTGTATTAATGATTGTAATATGATTTGTAATAATATTGGGTTTCGGCAGTATGTACTTTGTTTAGTAACCGGGGTAGCATAGAGTTGCTATCTAATAGCGATTGTTGATTTGGCGCCTGTATTGTAGGAAAGTAGGGTGCGAGTCATTCGGTGTGTAGTGCCGCTTGGAAGAGGTTGTATGTATACCGCGAGCACAGCCTTACCGTACACCAGCTAATATAGCTCGTGTCAAAGTAACATAAGAAGTGTCTTAGCAGTTGTGCCACCCAACGTTATTAATTTAATTCAATAATATTTCTACAATTAATTTCAGACTATGTCAAAATGCTTCTAAATTTGTTTATTCGAGTTAACGGCTTGCATGTGTTCAAAGAGGGAAATTTGGGCCGATCTGCTCTAAACAACACGGAGTCATCCAATGTTAGGATAGCTTACTCCTTTTTAACCAACCATTCCGGCATTTGGTTGGACTGATTTCGGAAAACCATGGAAAATCGAAATTTAGATGGCAGGACGGGCATTTGAGCCCACGTTCTCCCGAACGTAACGACTCATCCACCAGGCTCCGTGGCCCATTCACGCCTACTCTTCCTACCATCACCACCCTAGTATGAAACATGTGGCCAAATTGTTCATATTTGTTCTTTTTTCCTCTTGCGTGTAGTATGTAGTAAGGTTATGAGACAGTTTCCAGACACTGATGATCTCTTAGTACATCATATTTTCCCTTAATATAGCATCTTTGGCGAGCAGTGTGAAAATTAGTCCTGTTATCAAAATTTATCCAATACAGTGTCACAAACATGCGAATTAAGAACATGTTGGAAAAACTGTTGTACGTTTCAATGGCTATTTCATCGTAATGGCTTATAGCATCGGGAAGTTCTCGGATGATTCTGGATTATTCATGTTCTTGTAAGTTCACGTGTGCTAATAGCCTATAGTTTTTAACACCCTTAGACTTCTTCTCATTGGTATCATTTATTCATCTGTGATTTTATATTTCTGTGAACCCACTTCTCACCATGTGGCATGAAGTAAAATAGTTGGGACATTGCAAAGATATTTATAAATTTGTTACAGCACTGCCTAGTCTTTTTAGTAATTAATTAACGGAGAATAACAAGCTGAACTATCACACGAATAAAGATCTAACTACTATTAAAAAGTGCCACCAGTAATTAATAGAAGAGAAAAGAATATTAAACAATAAATCATAGTTTAAACCGTTAATTAATGTTCCACTACTGTTTACAAGGAATTGAATACATTGCAGTAACTATTGCTGACCAACGAGAATGTTCCACAGTCAACGAACGAATGAGGCAAGATCTTCTGTCAACTGGTTTTGTAACGTTAACACAACTGCACACTTCCAATTGCCATATTAAAATTATTATTGGGGTCAGATGCCAATGTAAACCCATTTTAATGCCTTTCCAGGGGTATCCAGGGCCACAAAATGTAGAGGGAACAACGTGAAATCTTCCCTATGGGTGATCAGGTTCTATTAATTAAAATATTCAGTTAAAATTAACAGCTATAGTTAATATATTGAAATCACGTAGGTAATTGATATTTGCTCATTTTCCTAACTTAAATATAAATTATACAAGTATTTAAAATTGTAATACTGATGACAGATGTAACGATTGACATTTGCGTATTTTTTTTAATTAAAAAGTTATTGCAAAGATATTTAAGCACTAACACTATCGCTATTAAATGATCAGTGCAAAAATTTAAATGCGTAAACATTTGACTCAGTATGAGCAGCAAATACTAAGAGTTTCGAAAATTATGAATTCGGTTCACTAAAGTTGATGTTTAGAACACAACATGGAAAAACATGACATAATTTGACAATTACCACAGATACCTTCACGAAACATACTTCTGGAATTAATGAAAGCTGTCAGATTGTAATTAATAACATGAAATGTAATTAGAAAGAATTTTTTTGCTCATTCCCGCAGAGAAAACAGTTGCTAAAAAGAGGTTGGGAGCAAGGAAAGTGTAGCCTTGGCGTATAGAGTTTCTCATTCCTGCGTGTATGCGATGAGCCATGTTAATAGTGTGTGAGAGTAGATATTCCCGACCTAATGCTGCTATGTAAGCGTAAGTGGTGTCCAGCCGCCTGGTGTGAAAACACTTTTCTGACAGTGAATCTTCTGTCTTCATAAGATGTCACGTAGCTTCCGTTGGTTGCAAATCTTCTGTGACTGCCTCGTCCACTTGTATAATAGTGATTCAGGATCTAACAAGGACGCCATATTAGCTAAGGTTAACCGGACTGATTAATGGCTACGACCCATATTTCCTTTTCGAAACAGTCACACTTAAAATCCTTAGTTTGTATAAACAGTAGTATATACATTGATCACCCAGAACATTATGACTAGCTACCTACTATCGATATAAACT
Source organism: Vandiemenella viatica (assembly GCA_031002005.1). NCBI lineage: Eukaryota > Metazoa > Arthropoda > Insecta > Orthoptera > Morabidae > Vandiemenella > Vandiemenella viatica. The sequence continues at coordinate 229,856,406 of CM061920.1, read as the reverse complement.
CGCCGAGGCAATTGCAGCGTCACCTTACTAGTCAGCCACAAGCACGGTGCATGTAGTATCAGTAAGCGTGCTATCCTTGTTTAGAAAGGAGAAGGAGCGCGATCTATTTGAGTTTGACCGAGGGCAGGTTGTGGGTCCGGACGCTCAACACAAGCATTTTGGAAATGGCATGACTTGTCGGGTGTTCGAGGAGTGCTGTGGTAAGTGTCTTCAACAAATGTCGAAACCACGTCCAAACGTTGAGGGGTTGTGCAACCACCCCTCATTACAAAGGTCGTAGGCTGGGCAAACTGGTAAAAAAGGACAGGCCGCGGAACTAACATCATACTTTAATGCTGAACAGCGTACAGGTGTGTCTGAATACACAGCACACCGAACACTCCTAAAGATGGGCCTCCACAGCCGACGACCCAAGCATGTGCCAATGTTAACACCACGACATCGACAACTACGACTGAAATGGGCACGTGACCATCGTCACTGGACGTTGGCGCAGCGGCAGAGCGTAGCATGGTCTGATGAATCCTGACATCTTCTTCATTATACCGATGGGAGGGTACGAATCCGTCTTTTTCCAAGGGAACTGTTTCTTCATGGCTATACTACGGGACCGAAACAAGCTGGCTGCGGCTCAATTATGCTCTGGTGAACATTCCCATGGGCATCCATGGGGCGAGTGGAACTCGTGCAAGGCACCATGACTGCCAAGATATATCGTTCACTGGTTGCAGATCACGTATACCCTTTCATGACGACCATGTTTCTCAACGGCAGTGGCATTTTTCAACAAGATATGCACCATGTCACAAAGCCAGGAGTGTGATGGAGTGGTTCGAGGAGCACAGTGGTGACTTGCAATTGATGTGCAACTCGCCAGATCTGAACCCCATCGAATACATCTGGGTTGTGATTGAACGTAGTGGCAGATCTCATCGCCCTCCCGGAACTCCCTCCAGCTACCTACCAAGGCCTCATTGTTTCCATGCCAAGACGCGTCGGAGTTTTTGTCCGTGCCAAAGGCGGACATACCGGCTATTAGGTAGTTTGCTGTAATGTTCTGGCTGATCAGTGTATGCTTGCTTTGTAATGGATATTGTCAGAGCTGTACTGTCGTGTCTCCCGTGGCCAAAGAAAAGTGTGTTTGAGAAAGGGATGGTCATAGATTATATCACTGATCAACTTTTAATCTAAGGTTCTCGTTTTATTCAGCTTTCTTTCATCTTAATTCCACCAACATCTCAAATACAATTAGTGTTTTATCGAGCTGGAGACTTGTTTTTCTTGCTGAGAGACGCTCAGCGACTCTCCAGAAATTTCTGACCGAACATCCACCACCCATTCATTATATGCTCGGCGAAACTCATCCTCCAACTTTTACTTGGTGAGTGCCTCAAAAGCTTTGAAATGTACCGAGCTTATGTTAATATTATCTACCTTACTACTTATGAATGAAGTTCGATCACATCGAACTGCCCTGACGTTTGAAACCATATCGCATCTTAAAACGATTCAACTTCCTGTATTTGCAGTTATCTTGCTTTGCAGCTGGCTGCCGATAGTTTGCATCTCACACGGTCGAGTCTGGTAGCAGTTTTGACGAGTTGCTTGCAAGGAGACATCCCACAATTTCGGGCCTGACACTATAAAAACCGAAATAGTATTTTTAGGCGTCACAACTTCCATCGGATTTGGGCACGAACTTATCAGATGGCACTCCGATTGACATTTTTGTTTATGCTACATGATTGAAAACTTTGATACCCATCAGTTCATTCATGAGTCCAGAAGTAACAGTTGTGCCTCTTCAAAATATTGGAATAATGGGAATTATTGCACATCACGATCATTCTTTCCGACGATGGTCAAGTGAGGTTGTACTGACGCGCATTTCATCGTTAAACACAATTCGAGGCCATTTACGAGAATCAGTAATCCATGCTTCCTGGTCACGGTACCTCTCCAAAAACAGCTGTTAATGTAGTAGCGTTAACGGCAACCTACACATGGGGCAAACCGGCTGCTGCTAGTTTCCGACCAATGGCGTCATGGTGTGGGAAGCCATCGGTTATTACTTCAGATCGCGGCTGGTAGAGATTGAAGGAAATCTGACGGCTCAACGGAATGTCACGAATATTCTGCGTCCTCATGTGTTACCTCTCATGTTACACCACCATGGGGCCATTTTTCAACAGGACAATGTTTCTCTATGATTTGGCTACGCAGAACTGACGTACTTCAAGATGACCAGATCTATCCCGGAAAGAACATCTGTGGGACTAGCTGGGACACCAAATCCGTCCTAGTGCCAGTATCCAGGATATTTAGAACCAGTTAAAACAGTTGTGAGTGATCTTGCTTCAAGAGGGGCTACAACACCCTTCGCAACAGAATTAGTGTATTCATTGAGATCAGAGGGGGTGCAACGTCATAATGATAATTGGGCTCATACTGTCAAGTTCTATGTAAATTTGACTGGATTTTGTAATCACTGAAATAACATAATATACCCTCTCAAAAAATGAAGTTTAATTTCTTTGCCTCCTCCTATTTTGCATGCTTCAATTTTTTTGCCAGGCAGTGTATTTTAGAATTGCTTTGAGTTCCAAATGTTCAACCTTCAACTCACAAGTCACTAAAATTCTTTCATGGGAATATAGAAATAAGTTCTTGGTAAATCTATTGTAATTTTACTTTTTTTTACGCTATCTGTCATCTGTTTTTGGAACACCATTACATACTAAACGACACAAATTCTTTTTCACTCAGACTTTATTGCACAGCCAAACATTCATCACTTTCACAATATATTCTTCAGAAAATAAATCAAACATCTGTAGTGACGGGTTTCAATATTTCCTCACCGGAGTTTTACGTGATAATGTTTTCAATAATGACCAACTGTTATATCAGCAAATGTTTTAAAAAATTTCTTCATCATTTAAATCATGGATTTTTAAATATTTTGAATCCGTTATCGTCTTTTATGTAGTCAACTAATTTTGTTTGGAATCCTCCGACGCAAAAAAAACAACAAAAAAATAATATATTTTCGTATTTTTTATACTGACACTGAATCATGCATTATTTAATTTACGGCTGTATTTTTTCTGAAAATAAATTGCTTTCCATCACATATCTCAACTAATTTCTTTTTTATAATGTTATATTTAAAAAAAAAAATGTGGCATAAAACTGACTGGTGTCAGATCTGTCAGCATGTGATGTCTCCTGGAGTGTTATTTCCTTCTTCTGCCGTACATTTCATTACTTCAGAGGAGTTCTCAATCAAGTCTGCGTAATTTCGACATTTCGTTGTAGTGATGTATCTTATGATTTTATCTCTTCATTGGATATGCTGTATTATACTATCTGTAATGTTCCACACCTTCAAAAGGAAATGTGTATCTTAATTCCGTACGTTGATTGAATTTTAGGTTCAGCATCGAATTTCCGTTTTCCTAATTACCAAAAATCCACCAATGACACAGTCACTGTAAGAAAGGATGGATACATTCCCAACGAATGGCTGCAATGAAGGCTTCACTGCTATACCGCGGGATTGGTTATGTCTACAGTGACTGTCATACACATTTCAGTCATAGCTGCCACGAAGTGGCACGCCAGCGCATTTGAATTTGCCCGCCAATAGCCGCGGTTATATATATATAAATACCTCTGCAAAAGTATCACTGATGTTTTTTTCCTTTTTGATTATAGCTAAAAAAAACTGTTCAAAGATATCGTAAATGGTTTTTACTTTCTGACTGTAATTAAACTGTGTTACTTATACCTTTATTATTTTTTAAATATCTATTGTAACTAGGCAAATATTATGTGGCCCACAGGTTAACATAGAATCGAAATTGTTTTTCATTTCCAAATTTAGTTGGGCAACCTTGTTGTACAAATCTGGGAAGATTCTTAGACTGGGCTAGTATTTATAACTAATTTTCCAAAGGCCGAGAAAAAAACCAGTACGGAGTAAAATGAAATATGAAATGAAAACTACTTCGGTTTGGGTAAAATGCTCTGGAATATGTGACAAACGTTTTATTTCCAGAATGTGCAACCTATATTACTAATTGCCTAAAAACTTGTTCTGCAAGTGACACAACAAGACGACAGGAATGCTGTCCTTGAACGGAAGTTCTGCCTTTCGCTTCCTTCTTCTGCAATCAGCAGTATGCTTATTACATGCACCCATAATTTTTGTACTGCAGTCTATTGGTTTTTTTTTTTTCAATTAAGAACGAGAACAGGAAAATGAAGGCCATAATTCATGAATTGCGGTGCTCCTCAGTAAGGAGTTCAGATAATTTCCTCACAAAAAGTGGCGTTAATAGACGAAATAAGTAGAACTTGAGCATACAAAAATGGAAAACGAAATAAATAATTTTTAAAATATAAATTCTATTACGGAAAATAATAAAGTCACAACAAATGTTTATTTGGTGCCTGTGACCTTCACTCCATACAGAATTTCGCTGTATTCCAGCACAAAACTAACGATGGTGTCAATTAGTGCTTACTCAAAGAAGGCATCTGGAACAAGGCCCTCTTAATTGGTGGCGGTGAATTTACTCATTAGGTCCTAATTAACAGTTCCGGGCTGTTAAAACTGGATTAAATACAACCTAAATTCTGGCCAAAGAGTGTTTATTGTATTAAATATAAGGTGAAACGTTCTCCTTTTAACGCAATGTGTGCCTAACAATTTAAATATCATCAAAGCAATAATTTTTGTGTTTGTTATGGATTTATTAATTGAAAATTATCGTTTCTGCTATCAAGATTACAATTACAGTTCTTATCGGAGGGTGGACTGAAGTTTTTTTTATTAAAATCTTTTTATTAATTCCCTTTGGGTTTTGTCTGTCTTGGTGGAATTTAATAACTGATTTTAAACTAACTTCTCGATGAGCTAGAGACTCGAATTTTTGACCATAGCTCAGAACTGGATGACAATGCGTGAAAATGTGAACATTGGGAGAAGTTGTGCTGAAAATTTGGAAATTCGGAAAAAACTGAAAGTACTCTTTTCTATGAACCGATTTAGCTAATATTTTTTTACATGTCCGTAATAGTCCAAATAAGGTTTTTTGATATTGAAAAATTGGAAAAGATGCCGGGAAAATTGTAAAATTCTGAGAAAACCGAGCCTTTTTTCTGTGTACCAATTTAGCTAATTTTTTTTAAATGTTCATCATAGTCCAAATAAGGTTTTTTGATATTGAAAAATTGGAAAAGTTGCATGGAAAATTCGTGAAAAACTGAAAGTAACCATTTCTACGGATCCATTTGCTAATCTTTTTTAAATGTTCTTAATATCCCGTATTAGGTTTTTAGATAATGAAAAACTGGTAAAGTAGCCCGGAAAATTGGAAAATTTCTGTGTTCCGATTTGACTAATTTTTTTAAATGTTCGTAATAGTCCGAATAAGGTTTTAAGTTAATGAAAAATAGGAAAGGTTGCTTGGAAAATTTGGAGGAAACTGAAGATCTTTTTTTCTGCGTACCCATTTGGTTAATTTATTTGAATGTTCATAATACTCTGGATAAGGTTTTTAAAGAAAGAAAAATTGGAAAAGTTGCACTGAAAATTCGGGAAAATGTGAAAGTACTTTCCTCTATGGACCAATTTAGCTATTTTTTAAATGTCTATAATAGTCTGATTAAGGTATTCATGGAAAGAAAAATAGATAAATTGCCTGGAAAATAGTGACCCTTTAGGCTTTTTTAAAAAAAAAATGTTTTCAGAAGTCTGAATAATGTTTTTAGGGAAAGAAATAATTGAAATGCTGACTGACGATTTCTGGCAGGACTAAATGTCCTTTTTTGTTGGATTTTTGTTCGAATTCGAGACCATAACTTATGATTAACGATGGACATGCATAATTCTTTTTTTTTTTTTTTGTTCCTTATTTCCCCGGGATGGAAATAACACAATTAAGTATTATCCATTAAAAAACCTGGAATTTGTAGCATGTATCTGTGATTATGTCATCAAAGTATTTAAAGTCAATTACAAATTTTCAGTCACATAACCCTAAAAAGCAGAAAATAATAATAAAATAAAAAACTTTTTAATGTACCATGTTTTTATAATGGACTAAAAAGTATAAAATCTAATCCTTATGACGGATAAAATCACATACAAATTTCCAGCTTCTTCTAAACTGTCTTGAAAATTTATGCTTGGAACTTTTTGATAACTATTAAAATACTTGTAAGATTGGTGACGAAAAACATTGGGCGCTTGGAATACATGACTATAAGAAGTGTAGAGAGTAGTTACCAATGAAAGAACTTATTTATCAGTTCACATAAAATTTTAGTATTGCTATTAATGTATCAATATCTGTTTTCGTCTACAATCTTACAACTATTTTGAAAGCTATCAAAAATTTCCAAGTATAAATTTTCAGGACAATTTAGAAAAAGTTAGAAATCTGTACGAGCTATTATCCGTCATAAGGATTAGAGAAATTATTTTATACATGGAGCATTAAAAAGTTTTTTATTTTAGAACATTAATGCGAAGGATATTTGGTGATAATTACTTTTTACAAATAAGTTCAGTAGGTACATGTAATCCACATTAAAACATTGAGAAATTTATAAAATAAATATAGGTTGTGCCCAGAAGCTTATGGAAGACAGTCAGTAGAAAATACTTGAAATAAGTGGAGTGTTACTTAATAAAGTTAAATAACGGTTTTTAAAATCTAAATGTCCTACAGGCAGTTAAGGAAATTTTAGGTATTCCGCTATGTTTTGGGTTCAATAACCAGGTGCAAGAAGGATCAAGCAGCTTTCAGCGTGAAACAATAACTACGAAACATTGCTGATGACATTCACAGACGATGATAAACTAAAATACATTTCGTGAATTTTAAAATCTAATATTACAATTTGAGATTAGCAAAAATTACAACCACATTCTAGAGCAGCAGCTCCATTTTACTGATGGAAAATGGTATTAATTAAGCTCATTTTAAATTCAAGCAGAGATATAATTATATTGATACCACAAAGAAAAAGAATTGTGAAAAAAAACAAAAGATCATCAGATATAACTCGCGGTAAATGAAAGAACACATTACACTTTAATACTTGTGCGGTCCCACTCACAAGTCATCGCTATGACGAAATTGTAAATAAATTTTTAAATAATAGGTTTTCACAGCATAGTAGTGTGTATAGGTATTTGGGGTATGTTTCAGTATCTTTGTAGTAATATAATTATTGTTAAGTTGGCAGTACTGTGCCCGCTTCAGATAGAGGTTATTGTTAAGAATATGGCGCGGAGAGACGGCGAGTGATTGCAATAGTTGGACAGTGACGATTCTGTATTGGTTTATATGAGTTTTAAGGTGTGAAATAAATTGTGCAAGTAAGAAGTATTGATGGATTTAATTTCATTTTGACATCCGTTGCTCAAGATGAAGAGTGTAGTTGAGAATATATCTTTCATCAAATAATAATAATGCGAGGAGGTAGTACTGCCGCAAAAACAGCACTTAAGGGCCATGTGTTGATGTTAGCGGGCTATCTGCCTTCTGCTAGTTATTAAATATTGGTAAGGAGGACCTCGCATACTACATTTTAATATGAGTGTCTATGAGATCGTTGTTTCTTTTCTTTCAGTAAGAGTAGCCCATTTTGATAGCTGTATATGCAAATATGTATATATTGAAGTCTGAAATATACACTGATCAGCTAGGAATGATTGCTAGTCATACACACGTACGGTGCATGTAGTATCTGTGGGCGTGCTATCCGTGTTTAGAATGGGGAAGGCGCGCAGTCTATTTGATTTTGACCGAGGGCAGATTGTGAACGCCCGGAGGCTTGGCACAAGGATTTCGGAAACTGTAAGATTGTCGGGTGTTCCAGGAGTAGTGTTGTGTCTTCAACAAGTGGCGAAACCAAGGTAAAACGGCATACAAACGTTGAAGGATTGGGTTGCCTCCCCTCATTACAGATGTAGGACGTCTTCGGCTGGGCAGACTGGTAAAACAGAACAGGCCGCGAACTGTGGCGAAACTAACATCAGACTTTAATGCTGGGAGAGTATGAACACACTGTGCACCCACACACCTAACGATGGGCATCCGCAGTCGACGACCCATGAATGTAAACACCACGACATCGGCAACTACAACTGAAGTGGGCACGTGACCATCATCACTGGACGTTGGAGCAGTGGCGAACGTTGCATGGTCTGATGAATCCCGATGGCAAGGGTGAGAATCCGTCGTTTTCCGGGACAACAGCTTCATGACACCTGTACTGAGGAACTGAGACAAGCTGGCGGCGGCTCAATTATGCTCTGGAGAACATTCACGTGGGCATCCATGGGTCCAGTGGAGTACGTGCAAGGCACCATGATGGCCAGTAAGTATCGTACACTGGTTGCAGACCACGTACACCTCTTCATGAAGACAATGTTTCCCAACGGCAGTGGCATTTTTCAACAAGATAAAGCGCCATGTTACGAGGCCAGGAGTATGATGGAGTGGTTAGAGGAACACAGTGGCGAGATGCAATTGATGCAACTCGCCAGATCTGTCCACGATCGAACACATCTGGGATGTGATTGAACGTGGCGTCAGATCTCATTGCACCTCTCCCCGGAATTTATGGGAATTAGGTGACTTGTGTGTTCAGATGTGGTGTGACATTCCTCCAGCGACCTACCAAGGCCTCATTGCTTCCATGTCAAGACGGGTCACCGCTGATATACGTCTCAAAGCGGACATATCGGCTATTAGGTAGGTGGTAATAATGGTCCCGCTGATCAGTGTACCGCAAATGAGAATGTTATAATTTCTACCATCAGCTTTAACTAGATCATGTGTGATGTAAGGCATGATATAAAATGTAAATAGCAGGACGTGTGAATTTCATCAAAAGTACTAACAATCGCAATTCGTTAAGTCACTGAATAAATTCAGTAAGAGGAATACTAGCGCCAGTGGTGTTTGATGAAAGAACGAGGCGTCAGTCTGTGTTGCGCCATAGTCAGAAAGTTTGAGATGTAAATAGGGCCGAGTTGGGAGAAGCGTGGCTTTTCATCGACGAACGAGAGGGGGCACAACCCTCATTAGCGGTTTCAGCTTGAGTGAAACGTTGTTAGTTTTGTTGTTTGGTATCTGAAATCTGATCAACATTTAGCGGGGAGTAAGTGAAAATGGCAGAGTGGTGGATCAAAGTATCGTAAGTCTCTGGGAAGGTTTATCGAGGGCTCAAAATAATTGTCTGCAGACCCCAGTTTAACTTCTGTGTTTAGGTTTTGAAACAGCGCTGACAGTAGAAAGAATTGTCTTGGGCCATAGAAAACTAGTAAAAATAAGAGACGCTTCAGCCAAGCGATTTTTTATATTAAATTTGTAAAAGGTTTAAGACCAGCAAAATAAAATTGCATGTAAGAATTTTTATTTCAGTTTAAGAGTAAGGTGTATAGTTGCGCAATAGTCTGACATGGTTTCAAGGATATACGTATAGCAACTGGAATCAACGTAAAAAATAAATTTGAAGGGAACAATTTTGATTTAATAACGCTTTCGTAACTTACTGTTGAGAATAGTAATTTATAGTAAAATATCAAATGTGGTGTTAATTTTTTTGAATTTTGCTGTGGCGGGAATCTTCTGATAATTTATCATTAAATTCACATGACGTTCGGTGGCTTGTTTGGAGAGAAAGGACAATTTGAAATAAAGTTTAGACTGTTATAAAAATGTTATAAAATTCTCTCTGGTTACCAGACGAGTTGACGAAGTGTTATCACACGATATTTCGGTGATAACAAACACTGTCTCCGAATGTGATCGCCAAAAATTAAAACCTTTCCTATTTCTGTGAAGATAATTTGAATTGCGGGAGGCTGAAGTTCTTTCTTAAGTTTAAGTTACATCGCAGCCGTCGATAGTAATTATCTGCTTCCTCTAATACACCACTGTCTGCAAGCATTTGAATGCGTCTTTCAGATTTGGGAGAGTAGACTGTTGCAATTGTTCTAATAGGAATAGTCTTGCAATACCTATGTCCATATAGAAACAAAACAAGCAAAACACATTTCGATGCGATATAATGTCTTGCGTTCGTGATTTAAACAACGTTTATTGGCTGCTTACATGACGGAGAAATAATCCGTTCAAGATCTCCGGTTAATTAACAAACGTGATATAGTAGTTTCATAAAATTTCAAAAAAATGATGTCTGCAAAAACTAGTTTGATCTGTTCTAGTATATTCTTGTGCATCTGTATAATTAGTCTGAAATTTTTGTAATACTTGATTTTCTGGCAATTGATAATTTTTTTTGTATTCAACTTCGTTACTTGAAATAAACTGTTTTTGCTTTACAAGAAATATTTGTTTTTTGTTTTTATTACTATTGTTTAGGTATGATGTTATTTTTGTGTTTACATTTAGTGTTTACCGTTATAGTGGCTGTAAAATCATTTTACTTAAATCGTTTCTGATTTTTGTGAACTATGAGAATGGTGACATGTATTCTATATTTCAACAAAAGATTGTTCCATAGTACTGTATGTTGTAACGATAAATAAATTTACAGATTTTTCGTTATAGTGTTTGTTGATCTTGAAACTTTACTTAAATTTCATGTTTCGCAGTCTACCAACAGCCATTTACGGTCGTGATTGAGAACTGTTCACATTAAAATCGTTAATTGTAATTGGTTAGGAGATATTTATTGATAAACGACTATCGTCATCTATTGGAAAATAAACTATGATATAAAATGGTTTAGTATGTACGCCCGAGTTATTTTTTGTCGATTTTATTTTATACTAGCTTACCCGGCAATGCTTCACTATTGCTAGTCTTTAGTACACATATAGATTAAACGATTACATTATAGAGTTTGTGTTTAGTAAAAATGAGATATTTATATATACATTTTAATTACTGTTTCATTCAACTTCAAGCTTATTGCAATGGTCTTGGATATGAAAAGTTTATGGTGATTCCAATCAGCATATATACAAACAAATGTAAGTTTGTTTTGGAGATATTTGCAAAACACAGAAAAATTGCATGTGTAAATCAGTCTTGAGAGGGGTGAAACTGGAGAGCGGGTGCAGTTTTGTAAATTAAATATAAATATTATTTTCACTTATTTTAAAGCATATGTGTGCAAACTTCCTTCGACATCAAATAAAAACTGTAGATTTCTGTGTTGAATTTTTAAAATCCAAGTTCGAATTTCTTGGTCAGTAATTGTGCGATCGTAATCTGTTCAGTGCTATTTAACAGTAAATAATGTGTACTTTAATAATGTTGCTATCTACTTTGTCAAATTTCCCCAGCGTTTTCGAGATATTTACAAAAAACTGAATGGTTTCAAGACTAAATTTTTCTTAATTAGGGTGATAGGGAAAGTGGGTGGGTTTTGTAAACCAAAGATAGACAGCATTTTTCTCTTTGATTTAATTTTTATATATGCAAATTTCCATCCGCATTGAATAATGTTAGTGTAGGGAACACTGAAAATTAAGAAAGGAGGGAATAAAGGGGATGAGAGTTTGGGATTTGGTAACCAACCGTAGAAAATATTTTTATCCTTGTTTTAAAGTATACGTGTGTGAAGTTCCAATGATATCGGATAAAAACTGTGAGTATGTATAAAGAAAATTGGCAAAAAATAAGGGGGGAGGTAAAGGAGAAGAGGGTTTCATTTCTTGCAATCTAAATATAGATCTTATCTTTCTGTCTGGTTTATAGTTTGCATCTGCAAAGTTCCATCGATATCGTATAAAAACTGTGGGTATGTATATGAAATATTGACAAAAATTTGGGGGTTGGGGTAAAGGGGGAGAGCAGTTGGTTGTTTAAAACCAAAAGTAAACAAAATTTTTCTCCTTGTTTTCAAGTATACAAATGAAAAGTTCCATCGAAATCAGATAAAAACTGTGGGTTTCAATAAGGATCACTGGAAATAATAAGGGAAGGTAAAGGGGGAGGGGGTGGGGTTGGGCTTTGGCAAACTGAATGTAAACAGTATTAATCTGTTTGTTTTAAAATATACGTGAGCAAACTTCCTTCAAAATCGGATAGGAACGGTAGCTTTCTATAAAGAACAATGACAATAATGAAGGGGTGGAATAGGGGAAAGGGATTGCGTTTTTGTAAAATTAAAGTCTACAGTATTTTTTTTTTAAGTATACGTGTGCAAAGTTTCATCGATAAAAAGTGTCTGTTTGTGTAAAAATTAATGCAGTGGGAAGGGGGAGAGGTGTTGTGTTTTTGAAATCCATATGTAGGCAGTATTTTTCTGTTCGTTTTACAGTATACAAGTGCAAATTTTAGTAGAAATCGGTTAAAATCTGTAGTTTTTTTAAAAAAAATTATGGGGTGTTCTGGGGAAGAGCGGGAGGTTTTTATGGAAATTTTATTTGTTTTAGGAACCTTCTCCGACGCGCACTCGACAACTCACCAAAGTATTACCATAATCGGATGAACGGTTTATGAGCGCATAGAGGACAAACAAACTCACATTGATTTTTATGTATTAAGATCTTACTCCACTATACATTTCGACTGTAAGAAGTAGTAAATATTTCTTAATTTTCAATGATCAATTAATTAGTAAAGATTAATAATTATACTGCAGTGTCTCCGGTAACGAGAATCTATAAAAAGTCTCAAGTCGATCGGACACAGAAAATTTGGTGAAACATCGATTGTAAAATTTTCAGCATATCACAGGTGAAGCATATGAGCATTGTAAAAATATAAATAATATTAGTTGATTTAAGAGATGGTGACCTTGCAGCCCAGCTCTGTCTTTGCTCCTTAGTTAACTTATACAAAACTGATCACAAGTCTTGAATACTTTTTGTATGTCACACACTACGTCAGTTTTAGTTGTCCTGTTTCTACGCCGACACTTTTTTTCAGAGTTCAAGATACAAGTTATTTTCATATTTATGGATCACAATTTTCTCAATGTCAGCTTAAAGCTGTCAGAATTTTGCAATGAACTTTTCTTTTTTTGATGCGGGAAGATATCGAAATTTTATGCATCTCTTTAAAGTGCACAATAATTTTCATTATTTACGTATGTTCCATTTATTCGTGACATTAGAGCTACATATACTTTGTCACTCGGTTTGTGTTTCAATACCACTCCGCCAATTCACATGCTGTACATGGTTTTGCTTGTGGTTTCTTTAGATTTCCTGATGATGTGAGTTTCTTACGCAGCTGGCGAACATCCAAACTTCCGACCTTCAACTAACTGTAATTACAAGTAACTCCAAAAAGAAAAAAAAAAAAGGAAAAAAACTTTGCGAATTACTGACCTTGCGACACAAAGTAATAAACGTCAAATACGTTACATTAGGTAACATTAAAGCACGAAAGTGTGGACATTTTAAACTACAGTACGTTTTTAACATATGCGTAATTGGCAAAGCTTACTTTTTTAGCTTTTCTTCTCATTTGGCGATTTTCATATTGCAGCAGTGTATTCATTTCCTGACGACGACATTCTCATGACAATCTTAGAGATTAAGAACGGATATGTTGAGCAAGAAGCAACGCAATAAATGCAAATAAATACAAAAGCAAATGCAAGGACGAAATATACAACGGGGAAAAACTATACACAAAACAAAAAGTAAAGATGGTATAAATGACGTCATCATAGTTATAAATCAGATATCTGTCTTGTACTGAACCAAACGTGATATGCCTACGCTTCTCCAAACCTCCAGAGAAACAAAGTAACGAACAAGAAGTAAAAGTATAATTTCAGTGGTCCACTGTTAACTTGAAAAGAATCAAGCAACTTCCAATTGTGCAGCATGTCAATAATGTGACCAATGTGGTCATTTTCTCTGATCTTTAATGCGTTTATGATCAGGTAGTTGGAATTTTGGTTTTGTTGTCTCTTCTCACTGTCTCTGATTTACTACTGTCTTTCCAGCTTGCCTCATTAGAATCACTTCCAAGCCAGACTGAATTTCGAGATACGATTGATGTGCTATTTAATAGGGCATCCAACCGTATTTTTAATGTTTCCCATACTCTCCTCGATGAAATGAGTCCGCGATAATAGCTTTAACTGTCTGTTCGCTTTATACATGCTTTTTATCAACATTAACAAAGATACACATTACCGTAATTCGCACAAATTACACCATTTGAAGGCCAATGGATTTTTGTTTCGTATAAAGTTATAACAATTTAGGCTATAGTGGACATTGAAACTTTTTTTTTTGTTCTTATAAATGTAAAACGAATGCAGAATACATACCCACATCCATTTTCAGTTAAAGTCGAAGTTATTGGGCACCAAAAGTCACCTGCAATTCATTCATAACGAGACTAATTGAGAGACTGATAACAGATTCTTCTCAGTTAACAGAGTTAGGTTAGTATTCATGTCAGAATTCGGAATCAACAGTGAGAGGTGAGAAATAATTATTGAACGAACACCCATTGACGTAACAAGGCAAAGCCAGTACGAACATTGCAATTTCGGGATAAGAGGCGTGAATCAAAATACACTGAAATTCTCTCTTAAGAAGGTGAGACAAAGTTTTGGAAATGAGCGTTATTTCAGTGACTTAGCCGATGTGTAACAAATTATTCTAAATAATCTTGGAGATTAATATTAAAGATAGGTCTACAAGCGTATGTCAAATGGAGGACGTCTTTCATAAGATGATATGTATCATCAAAGTGTGATGCTCGTTTATTCGTGTTCGAGACAGCTTGTGCCTTATTTACAAGCAACACGCTGGAACTTATTTTGTGTAAAAATCCGACTTTTCGTAGTTTATTCCCTTTTGTGCAAGGCAGAACATACCTTTTTCGACGTTACTCCATCACTTCTGCAGTTGACACATTATACAGTCATTAGGTACAATACAACGAGCAACTGAGTGTGGTATAACTGTCTGGTTCGGAAATGGCTGCTTTCAAACATTTACCCCATGTTCAGTCAACATCGCTATAAACATCTAGTAATAGTTCATCAGCCTGATATTTTAGTTATTCACATTCGTAACATTAGTTTTCAGATAACACTGTTAGTTATTTCATTTGATCAAGTAAATGTCAATAAAATTAATTGTTCATACTTGATTGCTACTGATTCTATTTTTAAGAAAATTTTTTCTTAGGTAAATCTGGCAGCTAATAGGCCGAATTTTAAACAGTACTGTACGAGAGAAGTAAAGGAATTGGGTTACAAAACTTTGGTCAGACCATTGCTCGAATATGGTAGTGTAGTATGGGACCCTCATTTTACGTATCAAATACAGGAGTTGGAGAGGGTGCAAAGAAAGGGCTGCTAGATTTGTTTCTGGAAATTATCGCAGATTGCAATCAGTGACGGATATGATAAAGGAGCTGGAATGGGATTCATTGCAAGACAGGAGGAGAAGGAGGAGGGTCATGGGAGTGTACAGGGCGTATACTGGCGATGAGGCATGGAAAGATATTGCAATAGGTATGAAAAGTAGTGACCATGATCACAAGCTGGCACTCGATTTCAGGCACAAGGGTGTGGGAAGATTCTCTTTTTTTAGGAAAGGGTATCAGGGATTGGAATGAGTTACCAAGAGAAATGATGAATAATTTACCTAAAACGTTAAAAGAATTTAAAGATAAAATTTGTAGCGGGCAAATGTAAGTGCGTGCAGGATAGGAGGAAGATGAGGGTGTAGGGAAATTGCCAACGGAGCCTGTGCTCCATTAAAATTAAATTAAATTAAATATAAGTTTGAGTTATAAAATCAAGAGAGATGTCAATAATTTACTGTGATTTAATAGGTCCTATACCAATGACGAAAAAATTTTAGCAACATTTTCACGATTTTTGAGCAAGGAAAAACTCATGGACACTACTTCGAGTGGGATATGTAACGTCTTCTTGCTCATACCTTAGAATCAGTAAAGTGAAATAAAAATTCATAGTTGTTATTACTCATAATCTGCAAGTAAGTAACTTGAACGAATTAAATTAAGTTTATAAATGACTGATTTATTAACATTGAATTTGAAAAGATTTATTCATCACCATTTAGAAGTTGCTAACAGAATTTTTCTGAGCCTCGATAACCAGGATGAACCACAAAAGAATATCATAATATATCGTTGTTTATCATATCGGAAGCGTTGGCCTGGGCGCTTATTGTAATTCGCGCCCTATGAGGTCTGGTAAATTGGGATCTACTTGTCTACGAGACATGCCACCTCTGGTGACTACGCATATCCATTGGTCTATGAGAGTGGTTCCCACCAGTGGTACGCAATCCCCAGGTGTACGATAGGTTGCTTCAAGGAGTACGTGTGGTATCTCTTGGCTAAGGTAACCACTACGATGGTTTTCGTAGTTCAGAATCCTCGTTAAACTGTAGATCCCCTGTAACTGGTAGGACTGCCGGGTTAGGTTAAGGCGGCTAATACAGGGGCGGAGTGCGCAGCCAATAGAAACCCTGTCAGCAGGTCATTTCATCACACGGAATTATTACTATTACTACGATAACTGAAAAAAACCATTACGCAAACATTACTATCACCAAAAAATATTTTGAGTCAAACTGCTTGTGTGTGAATTGTGTTACTATAATGTGGTTGCGTGAAGCATTCTACTAGGATGAACGCATTTATTTATTTGTCAGTTCAGCTATAAGGAGAACGCGAAGTTGAGATCTTTCTTGAAGTGATACTCCGGAAAAACTAATTGGGATCTACTTGTCTACGAGACATGCCACCTCTGGTGACTACGCATATACTCAGCAGAGTGCCCTTAAACAGCGAGGACACTTCTGGAGTCAGCCTACCATCTCCTCCTGTCATTGGTGCAACATAGAAAAATAAACAAAAATGTCAACAATTTCCACTTTCCGAACAGCGGTTACATGGAAGGAACTAAGAAATGTAGTCTGCTTGTCTACAGCAAAAAATAGCTGTAATTTGGGTATGCGGTATATTCCAATGTACCTGAAAAGTAGGCAGGTTTTATAAATCACTTTTACGCTATTTATTGATGGCAATAAATATAATAATAAATCTGCCTCCCCCCCTCCCCCCCCAATCTGCTAGGAAGACCACGAAAATCAGTCGCCGGATTTTTATTTCTTAATTTTTCTTTTTAAAAATCCAGGCCCATAGAGTTAAATCACATAGGCACGAACTTCTACATTTCACCGCACTGCGCAAGCTACGCTGCCACTGTGTACATTATAATTAATTATTACAACAGGATTCCTACATTTCATTTCTGTTAAACGTACATAAAAATTTACGTTTCGGTAAGTCTATGTTACTCAGATATGTAAAAATATCTATAAATTCTGCAAGTTCAATATGGGAAAATATCTGAAAACTCGATTATAAACAAACATTTAAAAAATCACTAATCATGATTTAACCGTTATCCTCATTTACAGAAAACCATTTGGTGCCAATACCGAAACTTACCAAGGTATACAGTTACTGTTACAGGTGTACATATGAAGTACACTTTCACTTAACGAGTGTAGTGAAATACTTCGTCCACCAACCTATTTGGGTCGGAATGACAGGAAAGATAAAATTAGAGAAATAAGGTGCCGCACTGATTCTTTTACATGAATTTTTTTTTTCCTCGTACCATTAGGGATTGGAATGAGCACCCTCTGCCACCCACAGTTTTGTGATTTGCAGAGTAGATATGTAGATGTAGATGAAGTTGAACGTTTGTATTCCACATTGGGAAGTGTTTATGTAGTTTTCAACCTGTAGTTGAATCGCTGCTTTCTATCACAGCATGTTCAAGTTGGCGCCAGAGGTTGACGGCATTGTAGTTAGACAGTTATAGTAAACGCTTAGTATTTACTTTTGGAATGAAAAAAAGTAACTCTAAAAACAATTCAAGCTCAAATAATTTTTTCAATTTTACAATTCATTAATTTTTTGCTGAAATATACAATTGCTTATAATTCTCCAAGAACAAAATCACACTTTTAAGAGAATTTTGTAATTATCTCACAAAAACCATTTATATAGCTATGGGTTTTTGGTTGTTTATCAAAATATGAGCTATGATTTTTTGTAGTCGTTCATTAATTTCGAAGAGAAGTATTGGTTTTAATTAGTCAATATTTCTAGAGTTGCCACGACAGGTATAACTAGAATGAAACTACTACAATTCAACGACATTATTTGAAATTTGGACCGCAAACAATTAAAAAATTTATCCTACAATCCAGATGTTGCCCCTGAACACCATATTGCTGTGCCATCTTTTCCGGATGTTTGAGTATATTTCTGAAGATGGCGGAACATAACGGCGGTACCCTTGAGTGGCCAAGCTTTTCGCATCGTTAATGTTCTGGAAACCTCTTTCCAAAAGCTTTTTCTTGCGGAACAGGAAATCTCTTCTCAGAAACCTAATCTGATTGTTCAATGCCATGACGGCCTTCAACAAACAGAATTTCTGCAACATTTTGTGCAAGTTGTGTATTTTTACCGGGAGTTCCTTTAGGAAAACACGAAATATTTAATAAAAACGAAACATATATGTAATAAGTCCTTGGATACCACGTTGCAGCACAATACGTATAAAATATATTGTCTCTTAGATAGTTTTAACTACGAACGTCTGACATTCACAAGCTAGTTTTGCAAAGAGCTGTTAAAGGTTGATCAGCTTCCGTATAATGTTCTTGTTCGTCAACATCACCAGTATTCGCATTGGAGATGGGGAACTTTTCGTACTACATTCGTATTCAAGGTATTATATTAAATTCTTTCAGTCAGAAATTTTTGCTAATAAAAACCCTTTTAGCGTTTAGTGAATTTGAAAACCGCTGGATTTTTTTTTCACAGCATTTCAGTCAGTTAATTTCCCAGCATTTTACTGATAAATTTAAATTACCAAATTCCTGTTGGACACACTGTACTGTTGTTTGCATCATTAATACTTATAATACCTCCGTAAAAGATAGGTCCTACTTGGTTTTGTTTGTATATATCCTAGACCATAAACATTTCGACTTAATGCAGTGTTGTTGTAGGCCATTTTTTCCGCAGTTGCTCAGTAAATTAAATGATAAAATAACGCCGATGCAATTTTTTATTGTAGCTTTAATACGGACAGGGGATATTTAAGTCGTAAGACTCGCTATACTTTTCCGCACACCATTCGTCCGGCATATCGCGGAGTCTAGTTCTGCAAGCAAAATAAACTATTATCCTACTGACTTTACACGAGGAGTGCCGGATGCAGTGCTCTGTCCAAGTGGAATGCACATAACGTATTTTTCTAAGGAACAGTGCAGTGTAGTAGGCCATAGTTGAATAGTGAATGCATATCCTTTAACGGCAGTACTGAAAAGATGTAAGAGATTCTCGAGTCACGCGTTTAGCAGGAAGACATAAAACTGAGTGATAAAAGAGAAAACAAGCTTTGGAAACAATGTTCATGATTACGTGGCCTTTAAGGCAATACTATTTAACAAGGAGAAACTACGACACAAATTCTTCACAGGTTTGCCGCTGGATAATGTTTTATAAGGAGCCGATGATGGCGGCAGTGCAAGCCGCCGAAAGCTTGTCCTTAGAAAACATTATCCAGCGGCAAACCTGTGAAGAATTTGTGTCAAAGATACGCCGGGAAAGCCTTGTTTCTCATAAGGAGAAACTACATTTCTTTCAAACAAATTCGAGCCTACTTCTTTTCCAATGTAATTATGCATAGTGCAAATTTTTATTACCATCATTAGCAGTCTGTTTTTACGTGAAATTATTTACAATCTCCTCGCATGTTCAGTCATTTTATCTTACATAATTTTATACTTGCAAGAAATAAAGAAAACTTATGATTTTTTTTTCAGTAGTACTCAAAAACACAAGTAATAAGATAAATATGAAATAATGGATTGACCAAGTGGCCAGTGGGTTACCATTACAAATAAAAGTCCCCGCTTTGCAGGGTTCCGTACGCAAAGTAAAACCCATGAAGACCCATTGCAGACTCTCCGCTGTCGGTCAATCAGTTTCAGGGCTCTATCACTTACATGTAATAAGTCGGAGACTTTAATTATACACATTCTATGTGCTTCGTTAACCCACAACCGAATATCGCTTTTCAGTTTCTTTAATAAATTTTATTCTGGGATATTTAATAGAAACAAGGGTTTGAATTTTTTTATTTACTTATTTCTACGCCATCTTGTGAGATACAGATATCTCGTTAAGTAGAGATTAATGGTTTATTTTTCAATAGTTTTTTATTTTGTAATAGAGTCGTGACAGACTGTCAAACTTTTTTAGACTATTTTGCTAACCGGGTGTATCTCAAAAAGTGTTCTAGGAAGAAAAATGTAAAATGTCTCAAATATCGATCCTATCTTGTGTTAACCGATAAAATAATAAGAATATTTACGTCTAATATAGTTCCCAAGCTTTAAGAAAATCAAGTTTTTGTTTTAAGGGTTCTTTGCCATATGATAATATTATTTTACTGAAAAGTGCTGTTAATTGAGAAATCGTTGAATCATCATACCTATAGTTAGATCGTGTCATGAATAAATAAAATAATCCTTATTAATTAAAAATAACATCATTGACTGAACTTATTCTGCAGCATAAGGAAAAGTGGTTTCGAGACACGTAAAAGGATTAAAAAAATACAAAATACTCCATTACACCACCAGAGAAAAAATACCGTCTGAATAAGCACCTAACAGATTACTTTAAAATAATGGCGCAAGCTTCCGCGGTCATCGTAAGTATTAACAGAGGACTGAAGAAGGCCACAGCACGATAGCCGAAACGTTAGGTTCTAGCAAATTGATGCGGCTCCATCCGGAGAACCAAGATTACTTTTACTTCATTTTATAAAACGAGTTCTTTACTCTTTGCGTCCATTAATGCGCTGGCGAATTGAATTTAAAACGTCGGTTCAAGTCGTGCTAATTCTTACCTAAACTTGTTTCATTCTGGAAGGTGTTACTGCGAGTTACTGATTCCAGCACAAGAAGATACGACGTAGCAGAAATAGATGATGTCTGGAATGAGTCTAATACTTTTGCATGGTGCAAGTTCTTTAAAACTACGAGATTTAGTAACTGTCCACGCATTGTAAATAAAGAAGAACGCGCCTTAAACTCATAAAATAAGTGAGTACAGCAACATCCATAAATTGTACCAAAAGGAATCCTCCATGAAGACTGAATAATGCTCATCCTGGCCATGATTGCTTCTCGTTTACTTTGAGTGAGTTCACTCTTGATCTGAAAGCACTAATTAGTAACTAAATCACAAAAAACGTTTTCATATCTCAAGAACGAACTAATTTCGTTACACAATGAATACTCTCTACATCATGCCTATTTCAAAAGTGTAATGCAGAAAATAAACTCCAGTGTTTTCTACGACATAGGAAAGAAGATTTTTGCAGATGTATGCGAAACGGAGACGTTACTTCAGTTTGCTACTGATTGAGTGCTATCGATGTACAATGACGCTTCCATCGATAACGTTGCGATACTAAGTTAACGGTATCAAGAATTTAATTTACACCTGAATACTAATTATGGACTGGCATGATACGCTTTATACATGCAAATCTCGGCGTTTCTGCCAGGGAACCGGCACATCAAAAAAGAACCACCAACACTTAATTGAATTATAGATTACCTTGAAATAATTATCTCGCAATAAATCTCTTATTTAAAACTGGAAGGTGGAAGTAAGAGGCGTTGAAAGTAGTTATCAATATTCCAAGGTCGATTTTTGGCGCAATACAATACTATTTTCTCTAATCGCTTGTAATGGATTCAGGCTTTAGCTGAAACAATTGTTGTTCCGCCAGGAAACAAGCTCATTATAAATCGGCATTATTACATGAAGAATGAAATAATAAGCAGTTAGTAACAGCTAAATAACTTCCGACAGGAACTGATAAACTGATAAACTGCAAGTAGCAAACAGAACTTGTTGTTTGTATTACGTTTTCCCGCTCTTATTGGCAACTCTTCCGGAATCATAGAACCAAAAAGAAATGAGCTATGTTACGGTCAAAGAAGAAATTTATATTTGCGGTAGCTTAAGTTTTCAGTTAAATCAGCTATAGAGTTATATGAAGAAAAGACGTATAAGACACTGTAAATACTTGATAGTTTAATTCCATACCCAAAATCAAATCTACTAAAAATTAATTCAGCCATATGAGCGTATTTTATAAAATCTACAAAATAGATTGTAGTACCCTAAAAGATCAAGCCTATATGTTGAAAGTCGAAGAAGTGAGCATTGGGTTACTACCAAATTAATTAATGAACCCGGTGGGTGAGCGATTGCGCTACGATCCGGCCATCAAGAGTATGGTTTACAATTCTTTCGCAAAAGCTCTCCAGGACAATGGCAGGATGGTTCTTTCAAAAATGCTATGTCAAAATTAATTCCCGCTTCTATTGACATCTACGTCGGTGAGGTGTAATTTCGTAAGCAAATAGAATACTTTCAGTCTTCATTAATCGACTGTCATATTAAGATTTATCAACAAAAAGGGTTCGCTTAAGTAGGTCAGTGGTAAGGTGGTTGGTTTAAATCAAGGTCAACATTAGAAGTTTACGTGCCCTTAATTTGACTTACATCTCTCACAAAGCTTGTTCGGTATATGTCAGTGTACCTAGATGGCTCCAAGATTCTGCTTTCACACTAACCCGCATCTCCAGCCATGACACATTAGGAAAGCTGTACAGTTTTAAATTTTGTCACCCGGTTGATAGATCTAATAAAAGATTTATTTTGAACGTGAGTTGTCGCTGTCACAATTTCCACAAATTCATCCATAAATTTTACTACAAATCAATTTATATTAAATCTTTATATATAAAGATGAATGTATGTTTGTTTGTTTGTTTGTTTGTTTGTTCTTCATACAAATCCACAGTTTTCATCCGATCTCGATGAATCTTTGCACACTTATCCTTTGAAACAAGGAGGAAAATACTGTCTACATTTGGTTCAAAAATTATCTGGATAAATAACACATGTTGTCTCATAACTAGCGTGTTTCCGTATGGTGGACTGGCAGCTTAATGGTTAAAGCGCTTGCTTGCGAACGTCGTGGTATCCGGTTCAATTCTCCGTGGAGGCTAAGATTTTTAAAAATTGTTTTTCATCGTAAGAGTCAGGCCTGGGCAGTAGGTTATTCGGATTGAATATTAAACTGTAGATATTAGAAAGTTAGGGGTGCAATGCGAGGAAAATCGTAGGTAGTCTTGCAATGTTATATGTGTACACTTTTTTACGTTATAATGATCCCTCAGGTGTTGTTCGCAGTCAGTGTGTGAGTGTGAACCACAGTAATATTATTATAAATACGGAAGTAAGTCTCTGTCTTTTTGTTACGTTTTGACGACTAAATGGCTATATCGTTGTGATGGAATTTTATGAGGTAATCTGTATATTTTTTCCAGTATGATTAACAGTTGTAGTCACGAAATTTTAAGACCTTATCGAATGGTGACAGAAGTATGTTGGAAATTGATTCTCTTCAAGACACAGGTTCGACGGTACAGTGATATAGTGATAGCTTTCCTGTC
Source organism: Vandiemenella viatica (assembly GCA_031002005.1). NCBI lineage: Eukaryota > Metazoa > Arthropoda > Insecta > Orthoptera > Morabidae > Vandiemenella > Vandiemenella viatica. The sequence continues at coordinate 229,832,825 of CM061920.1, read as the reverse complement.
ATATCATTCCTACTCGATATTGTTTGGGACCAATCCTTCGTTAACAACTTTCTATATTTAATTCTGGCAAAAAAAAAAAATCCTAATCCACGCGTACGAAGTCGCGGGTACGGGCTAGTATGCAATAGAATTCAATAGGATTTAGTCAGTATATTGCTAGAATACAGTTTCAAATCTAAGGATCTTAATATTCAAATGAATTTTGAAAAATGAACACATACACTACAGAAATAGAGAGTAAACAATTAATTTCGTGCTACTTAATTCTCAAAGTAGGATGATAAAACTGATTACTGGGATCTTAGTCATCATGAAGTGTTACAATTCATTACATTCTACAAACAAATAACGATTTCCGCCCTCCCCCTTAACTATTAGATTCATAGTTTTTGATGCACAGTCGATCTATTGCGTAAGTATACGTTAGAAGGTGGAAGGAAAGTTTTGAACTTGCACCAGTAAAAGCAGAATGTATCAAGAAACCAAGGCTTTACCAAACTCATAATACGTTATTACTATTGTCTCGAAGGTGTATCTTCCTAAATTTGCATGCAGTTCCTTGCAGCGTAATCCAAGCAGTTCTTCCAGCAATCAGTCCATGCCGCTGACCATATTGTCTCTGCCACAGACACACAAATCTTTTCGTGGCAAAATTACCAGCTCTTGATTTTGACTATAATCGAGAATGTTTACAAAAGACTGATTTATTTTCCTTCGTTAAATGCAGACCTTAATAAATGTTGCTACAGTTGCCTCTCCTGCTAAGTGTCCCGTCGCATCGGGGTGTCATCTTCATTCTTCCACCCTTGAAAGTTCTGTGCTCCACATATACAAATTACAGGGATTTTCGCTGCTAGCCATTCACGAATACTTACAAGTGATTGGAATAAGATTATTTTGCAGCACTTGCCATTTTTATAATTTTTCACAACTATGCCATTACAACTTTCAGACTGAATATTTTTTAACATACAATGTGATGTGTAGTCTTTTTATTTTTTTGCTTATGACTTTACGCCTCGTCGACGTCGATGTCATTAAAGGCGGGAAAGGACTGTAGGCATGGAACGGGCTGGAATTCGGCCATGTCCTTTTGAGGGAAGCATCCCGACATTCACCTGGAGTGATCTGAAGAAAACCAAATCTGGATGCCCGGACGGGAATTCGACCCGCGTCCTCCCGAATTCGGGGCCAGAACGTTAACCGTTCACCCACCACACTCGGTATGTGTAGTCTTATCATTGCGCTTTTTTAAATCAAAATATTAAAAATTTAAAGTTATTAAAATCAGGAAAGAAACTAATATTTTACAACAGTTTAAACCTGTTATGAAATAACAGCCAACGTGTCACTGCAGCAGATACTTTTATTTTTAAGGCTCATTAAATTCTTATACGGGTAATGGCAACCACTTCCTTCGGCCACATTACATATGTGCTCATTCAAGGTAGAAGCGCAGATTCTTCATAGAAACAAGCTACTAAGCAGGACCGTAATTGTTGCCACTTGAAATTGAGAGAACCGTCATTCATTTCCGGTAATGCTATCGAGATTCGATTTCCTAAGGTTCTGCAAAGTTACTCCAACTCTTTATAAAAGAATCGCCTACTTCCTTCTCATTATTTACCCAGCCTCTTCTCTTATGTCTACTTGTCGTCTTGGAAAAGAAAATTTTATTTTTAAATGATAATTTAAAGAAGTTCCTGCGATGAACAGTGGACAGTCAACTCACATTTCGTATCCACAGTTAAGAGAATACGTTCAGGTATATCAGCTCTGCCTATTCGAGTTCGACGTGAACATACTTGTGTTTAGTCTACTTCCTTTTAAACAGAGCCTCGCAAGCATGTTCCGAATTTAGGTGTATTTACGTTCTATCTCTAGCGGAAAGGTTTAAAAACTTACCAGCATTCAACTAAGATTATTGAAGGAGTACTGTAGAAGGTATTCCTGACCATTCTGATTTCGTTATACTAAGACAATCAGATTGTTAATTAACATTTTAGGTCTTATTTTCCTCAACATCTACGACAATCTTTTAGTTTTCACATAGGTTTTTCTAGTATTGGCACTTTGTATGTATGACATGGTCGTGGTTTTATTACCTTGGTTCTAAATGTCGCTGGCTATTCATTTTTTTTCTTTTTGTATTTACTCTCTTCTCCTATGAATGAAATATTGATGGCGGCGTATAGATATACTAGCAGTGTGAACCAATAGGTTGATACCTGGGAATACCTAGACCCATTAATATTAAATTGTTTTTTAATAATTTTTCTTTTTCAGGTTAAATATACTGCTGCATATTTTTGAGCATTATTTGAATTTTTGTTTCCATTAAACAATTTTTCTATTTCGGCTAATTCTGTCTGTATTCGTTCTATGCTTGTGTCCTGAGGACGTGCGGTGGTATATACGGTGTATCATCTGCAAACTGCATAGTCCAACAGAAGTTGGGACTGGTAGTATGTAGTCGACGTAGACTTTAAGCAGCTTCGTAGCTAATACTTTGCTTTGCGGATTCATTTTGAATCGGTGAGTAGCTGGAATAGAAATTTCTCTTTCCAAGACTGTATAGAAAGTGTAAATTCTGGAACGAAAAGGTGGTTTGTGAGAGAGTTTTCTTTGCTTAACTAAATAAATTATCGGTAAGTAACAAGAACACGTAAATAGTTTCTCAAGCTTTTCTGAAAGTACATTGATATAACGATAGAAATTATTTACAGAAACACTCAGTCAGTCTGGAAGCTACTTGGAACACACTATCTTATAATGGAAACAATCCAAGCACTGATATGAAACTAAACAATTATTTTAGTATCACCTAACATGTTAATAAACGTCTCGTAACTCTTTCCTTCTTTACCAATTAATGCTCCAAAATAGCATACATAATATATTTTTCATGTCGAATATCTGCTGACTTGTTTTTCTATCAAGGCAAGGGTTTTAGTACTACTGTATTGATATTAATTATTCCTCTGTCATAAGTTGTATCGGCAGGCCGTAGTTCGCGGTCAATAACAAGTGTAAATGACTGCTTTCAAAAGGTCCCACTCAACCCCCCACGAAGCCTAGGATTTTTCCAGAACGTTCGAAACTACTCACGATGGCCATTTAGCATGGAATCTAACCAATACCGTTTAGGCAATCCCTAGGAAGTAAATATTCCCGAACCCTCGCTCGAAACACGTCTTTTCGTCCCTACTGACGCAGGGCAATAGTGGAAATACGGATCCTTACGTCCATGAATCATGAAATTCGTGGTTCACTGTGCTGGATCGTGACATTTACCTAAATCTAAGTAATACTGAAAGCCGTAACTTAAAACGGTCTCTGATCTTTCTCTGTTTTGTAAAGTGTCAACTTAGGGAGCGTCCATAAACTACGTACTTCGGTTAAGGGGGGAGAGTTGTTGGATAGAAAGCTACGCGTGTGTGTGTGGGTGTTCATGTGTGGGGAGGGGTGGGGGGAAAGTTCCGAGACAAGCTACATAGCTTTTCACAATACAGAACATTATTCTCTCGTTATTTTACATACCATACATTTAGAATATTCATAATTCCAAAAAGGTATGCAAAGCAGATACCCGTAGTGTTCTTATATACGCAATAATTTTAGCAATAGTCTGGAAAGAAAAATGTCTTCTGGAATTGAAATGTAAAAAGCTACGGGGAGGGGGTGATGGGTGTCAAGCCAAAAGCCCCACTGGCTATGTGGGGAGAGGGGGAGAGGTGCAAAAGAGGCCAAAATGGAGCTACGTAATTTATAGACGTTGCCTTATCACAGAATTCTTTTAATCTTCACAACATATTGTTAGCGTAATAGTTTTGAAGTCTGTATTACCTTACATAGTGGAATTTAATCAGATCGGAATGATAAACAAAGCTGCTAAACTGGATTTTTCGTAGAAACCTAATCACTGTTGCGCTTGGTAAAGTGATTCCCCCAGTTGCAATCAAAGTCAATAGCGGACCTTACCTTCTGTCGGCAGCTATTATATACTCCCAGAAATGTTGTTGCTGTGAACTTAGACATGGTTCTTGAAATCTGCGCCAACTCTTTAGAAAACTGCAGTGCCAATAGGCGTAAAATAAAATTTTTGAAATTATGCCAACGATCTGTATACATGGAAATTTGTAACTGAAAACCAGTATGTGAAACTTGCTCCAAGTGGTTATTGTGTTCATAAGCAGGTATTAGGGTGGTACAGCAAAAATACTGACAGTGAAAGATTTATTTTATTTTTTATATATTTAAAAAAATATATTTGTGGCTTGTGGACAAGGGGACCATTATAGCCGGGATAGGACTAACTAAGAACTCAGTCTCGGCCTTTACAAAGGAATAATCCTGGTGTTTGCCTCTGTGATTTCGGAAAAAAGTGGAACACTGAAATTTGGACGGCACGACCGGAAACTGAGTCAGTTTCCTCAAGAATGTTAAGCCGATACGGCACTGCCCACTCATCTGGGTCGAGAGAAAAAAAGAGACAATTTTGACCAGTTGTCACATATAGTAGATTTTTTGTGGGGGGCTCACGAATTTCTTTTTAACCATATGAGTATTATCTATGTTTAAGAATGAAATGGTGTCAGACCAATAGTAAAAGGGTAATTTAAAAACACATCCTTGATTTGAGTTTTGTGTGTTGTTTAATTGGCATAATGGGAAAAATTATAACATCAGCCCATGACTATTACAAATCTCTTCTGCTGTTAGTTGTCTCTTCTGCTCTTAATTAACTCTTTTTATCTTAGCTGATCAGCCACTTCAGATCAAACGATAATTGGTTCCGCCATGTCAAGGGCGTCACAAGGACAAGAAATGGTGGTGGGAGGCGGGGAGATGAAGTCATCGCCAAGTACCCGGTGAGATCACTGCCTACAAAACAGTCACCAACCAGTAGCTCAGTGGCTTGATGACTCCAAGGTTACGCTAGTTACAGCTAACTCGAACAGATTCCGTCTGTCGACAGGAGGAAACGTAAAACTGTCGCCATTACTTGCATTGTTGATGATACTCATGTGTACTGGAGTGTTTCAAAGCAATACAAATCCAGCTATAATTTACATTTTCCAACAACATAATTAATCTCTGAGCGTTCCGTGATCCATAAGTTAGAGTATGGGAGAAGTTGTGAAACGTGACATTTTCTTAAAAGTACGACGGATCGGTAAGTTGGCTCTGCTGTTTAACATAGGAAATACACGTCTCCGTTGGTCGTAATATTCAAAAGGATCCTCAGATGCTATTAACCAGCACCTCTCTTCTAACAATGCTTAAATTGTAGTCTACAGGGTGATTCAAAATAACATGGACAAACTGACATGGTAGATCAGTCATACAATAAAAATCAAAAATCGCATAGGAACAGAGGGTCGCAACTGCGATCCGGAGCCGCTACAGGGCGTCTAAAATAATACTGACACAAAGAGAAGAAATAAAACCATTACAAATCAATTTATTGATAATTAATCACTCACGTGCGACTAATGCAAGCCAAATGTTGAGCCTATAGCAGATGCTCAAAGTTTTTGCCAGATGCATCGAGACAAGCCCTGCATCTCCGTTGCATGGAACGGTGCACCTTCTCAAAGATACCAGGTGTATCTCGAATGCATCCGGCTGTCGCAACGATTCTTCCTACCAGGTATTCAGGCGTTTCAACAGGTATTTCATACACAAGTCCTTTTAAAAATCCCCACAAGAAAAAATCCAAGGGACCGTGTTTGTATCGCAACGCCCTCTCGTGGTTCTAGAGCTCTCTACAGGCGTTTGCGACTCTCTGATCCTATGCGATTTTTTATCCTTATTGTATGACTGATCTACCATGTCATTTTGTCCACGTTTTTTTAATCACCCTGTATATTATGTGAAATATGCTTGAATGTTCCGCGGTTTTGATTGACACTCAAACTGTATCCCTTTTTACCCCAGAAGGTTACCGAGTTAGATTATGAGGGCATAATAGAGGCAGAACGCATCTTGCTCTGAAAACATCGGAGGCTAAGCGACAAGTCTACCTATCAAGATATCACAACTAGCAACATTGCATGCGTTACTACATATACATGAGCCACAACCTTATTACCATCTATTTAATGGTCAACATTTGGTACGCAATATGACTGCGAAATGACGTGGCATGGATTCTACAAGTCCTTGGTTATGTTTCCGTAGATGTCTGACACCAAAAGTCTACGCACAGGTCACGCTATTCCCTTAAAGTACTGGTCGGTGGTTTGTGGGCGCGGAGCTGGCAGCCGATAGCGTCCCAGACGTGTTCTGTCGGGTTGAGATCAGGCGAATTTGATGGCAAAGACACCATCACACTCCTCAAACGATTCTGCCTAGTGACACGGACACTTACCCTGCTGGAAGACATCATCGCCGTCTTAGACGACATGAAGTATGAGGTGGTCCGCAGTAATTTTCAAATATTTCACAGCTGTTATGGTTCCTTCGATCATTACAACAGATCCCATGGAAGTCCACGTGAATGTCCCTCATAGCATAACACTGCTGTCATCAGTCAGTGTCCATCGCGCGGTGCATGTTTCGAGTAGCTGTTAGCTGGAAGACGGTGTATCCAGTTATGACCATCGACCTGATGTAAAAGAAACGCGCAAGAATTGTACTCTGCCGTCACGTCTGTTACAGATCGCCATTATCCTGCTTTACAGAAGGCGTCAGCCTCCGACCCTCACGTTTCTGTGATGAGGTGTGGACGCCCACCTCCATGTCATCCATTCGTAGTTTCACCGCCTTCGACCCTTTCCGTAGATGCTCATTACAGAAGGACGCGAACAGCTGACCAGCCTTGCCGTTTCCACAAAGCTCGTCCCCCGGCGCCGGGTCGTAACAATCAGAGTGGAAGTAAAAATGGAAGTGCCGCAGGGTAGGGTATTGGGACCATTGCTATTCATTATTCTAATGAATAATTGTGTTGATTGTTTACTATCTGAAATTAGATTGTTTGCAGATGACATACTGCTGTATATAATGATCAAAACGATAGACTACTGTAAACAGTTGCAGGATGATCTGGCAGGATATTTAGTTGGGTTGGTAATCATGGGATGAAGATAAATACAAAGATGAGTCAGCTAATTAGATACACAAATAAAAAAACAATGATTAATTATGATATAAGGTGGGGAAAGAATTGCTTCCTGAAGACTTGGAAATGTAAATATCTTGGCATTACATTTGATAACAAGCTTAACTGGGCAGGACACATTGGACAGGTGGTAGGAAAAGGTTTCAAAATCCTGCACTTGTTGGAAAGAGTGATGAGAGGATGTACGAGAGAAGTAAAGGAATTGGGTTACAAACTTTGTTCAGACCATTGATCGAATATGGCATTGTAGTATGGGACCCACATTTTGAGTATCAAATACAGGAGTTGCGAAGGTGCAAAGAAGGGCTGCTAGATTTGTTTCTGGAAAGTATCGCAGAATGCAATCAGTAACAGATATGATAAAAAGAACTGGAATGGGATTCATTGCAGACAGGAGGAGGATGAAGAGGGTCCTGGAGGTGTACAAGGCGTATACTGGCAGATGAGGCATGGTGTTAGGTATGAAAAGTAGTGCATGGAAGGGAAAAGATAACCATGACCACAAGTTTGCACTCGATTTCAGGCACAAGGGTGTGGGAAGATGTTCTTTTTTAAGTAAGGGTACCAGGTATTGGAATAAGTTACCAAGGCAAATGATCAAATTTACCGAAAACGTTGAAAATTTAAAGTTAAAATTTGTAGAAGGCAAATGTAGGTGGGTGCAGGAAAGGGGGAAGATGGGTGTGTAGGGAAATTGCCACCGGAGCGTGTGCTCCATTGCAATTAAATTAAATTAAATTTTTATAAGTCACTTATGTCTGCAGATTTCCCAGTTCGCCTAACGTATCGTCGCTAGAATGACTCCTTATGCGTCTCTGCTCCGCTTATATATTTTTCTTAAAACTTGCCATGTCACCAGACGGCATTCAATGTTGCGGTTTATAATGTTTTGGCTCATCAGCGTATTACACCAGTGTGAAAAGACCAAGCAATAATGTGGGGAACTGGAATGAATAATTACAATAATTATTATAATTATTGAAAAAATTTAGTCTATACACATAATAAGCAAGTTTGTCATGTATGACGTCACCTGTAACGTCATGACGTCGCTATATGACGTCGCGCTTATTATGCCATTTTCTTGCTAATGCACATTATTTAATAACATTTCTAAGCATCCGTGAATAAATTAACTGGCAGAACACTGAAAAAGTATGTATTGCGTTTAAATCGTCATAGCAATCATTAGATGCTTCTATTTATATTTATATATTATTGTATTGATAAATAGGAGTATTGCTTAAATTCTTTATCCATAGATATATAAGATTAATGTTTTAATTTTCGAAAATCAATGTTAGTGAAAGCTTTGATTAGATTGTTACTTAACATGGGTCAGAAGTACAACTGGCATTTGACGCTGCAGCAGAGGGCATGAATAATTTAGTTTATTTCAAAATAATTTAAACTGTACCCTATTACTGAAATTATTAAATCGTTTGAACAGAAATAGTTGCACCTCGATCGCGAACTGTGCAGCCTACACTACAATTAAAACAAATATTATGTGGCATAATGTACGTTTGTAAGATTTATTTTAATATTCTTTGCTTTCACTGAGTAATATTACAGAGGCTATTATTTCCGCAACATGTAACTATGTCAGGGTTGCTGCGCAACCACCTGGACTCATCAAGGAATTGTCGTTTTGGTCTGAAAACTATAAAACACGTTCGTTGGGTGATATTATTAATATGCGTTACTCTTAGAGTTGTAAATATATACATCCTTACAAACTTCACCCGAAAAAAGCCGTAATGTTAAGCTGCGAGCTACTGGGAGAAGGCATATAGCGTTGCATAGTGATAACGCAAACGGTCCTTCGACTATATTATTTAGTAATATGTTTCTAATACACCCATCAAGATAGTATATAATGCACAAACATCAAGAAAAACAATCTGCCGTAACGTTGCACACTAAGTGATTAGAGTACGCCATTGGTTATCATATGCGACCTCCAGCGATAATAATATTACGTGCAACAAATTGCATCAATTACCAAAAACGATTAAAATCAAACCAACTTTATAATAAAACTAATTCCATTAAGCTACAAAAGGAAGCATCTATGTCCATTCTGGTCCCGGCGCTGCTAATGATTCTGCTTGAAAATCATGATAATTAAAATGTTTAATAAATCCAAATTTCTCCGTTACTATTTTTTGGCCCTCTTCACATAGTCATCCCTTGTCTCCTGTGTCCTCTGCTTGAACCATTCCATAAAAGCTCTTGAGTTCCACTGCTTGTTTTACTCTATCATTACACCATGATGTTTCTTTCCACCTTTTTGGTACGGAGGAAAGGAGGAAGTGGCTGGAGGAATGTACCAACATGATGGACGAAGATAGCAAAGGAAATAAGAAAGTATTATATGGAATGGTAAAAAGGAAGAGGAAGGAGCGGATAGAAAATGTCAACATGATGGATGAGGATGGAAGCGAAATAAACAGCTCAGAATAACTAAAAGGATGTGAAGGAGCATTTTGAAGCCTTACTGAACCAAAATTGGTCACAGGATGATACAGTTATTCAGGAGAAGAAGGAAATAACAGCCGTATAGGAGAGAAAGAGAAGATCAAACTTAGGAAGAAGTGGAAACAGCTCTAGGTAAGATGAAGGGTGGAAAGGCACCAGGCATCGATAAAGTGGGCGTGGAAATGATAAGGGCAGCAGGAGTAGTAGGAAATCAGTGGCTATACCATGTGATGAGAAAAGTATGGAACGAGGACACAACTCCTGAAGACTCGAAAAAGGAATAATTATACCTATATTCAAAAAAGGGAGCAGGAAGGAGCTTAAAACGATAAAGATATTACACTGATGTGCCACTATGCCAAAGTGTATGACAAGATCATTAAAAAAAAGAATACGTGACTGGGTGGAAAAAGGGTTAAGGGAAGAGCAGTATGGCTGGCTTCAGATCAGGGAGATCGACGGTAGATCTGATATTTGCTATGAGACAGCTGCAGGAAAAACATTATGAGTATGGAAAGGATCTACTGTTGGTATTACTCGATATTGAGAAAGCATATGATTTTGTACACCGGAGTAAGGTATGGAAGGCCTTGCAGAAGAGAGGAGTTTCCAAGGAAACAGTCAGGAGAGTGACGGAACTGTACCAAGAAAGTGTGAGCTATGTGAAAATAGGGGAAGGAAGATCAGATTGGCTGGAACAAAGGAATGGACTAAAACAAGGAACTGCCCTATCACCACTACTATTCATTGTAATCATGAATGAAATAATGCAGAAAGTGGCAGCAAGGATGGGAGAGGAAAACATGATGATCTGATGATCTGGGTGGTGAAGAAGAGGAAGTGCAGCGGCAGTTGGATGTATGGACAGACAGTGTGGAGAGTATGGCCTGAAATTTAATGTAAAGAAATGTGAGTACATGGTAACAACCAGAGAAGAATAGGTTAACCCAGGAAATTGTGATGGCAGGGGAACAACTAAAGAAGGTAAACAGGTTCAAGTACCTGTGGAGGAAATGATGGCGAGATAAGTGAAAGAGAAATACGAGCAGAGGCGTTCCTAAGGAGCATTGGAAGCCTGATATGGAATAAAGAGGTGCCACAGAGAAGCAAGAGAGTAATTTATCATGCGTACTATGTGCCTATCTTGACTTATGCAGCTGAAACGTAGACATTGAAAAAGCGGGACATCAGCAGAGTACAAGCAAGTGAAATGAAGTTTTTAAGAGGTAGAATGGGAGTTACTAAAATGGACAGAATAAGGAATGAAGTGATTAGACGCACCATAAAAGAGGAACCCTACAGGAAAGGGTAGAGAGGACCAGACTGAGATGGTATGAACATGTAAAGATAATGTAGGCTCAGAGAATCCCAAGAAAAATCCATGAAATTATGATGCATGGTAAACGACCCAGAGGAAGACCAAGAGATGGATGGCTGAAGGGAGTGGAGGAGGGTGTACGGAAGAGAGGACTGGAACAAAGTGGTGACAGAGAGGTGGTGGGATGAAAGAAGCAAATTGAGAGACTTGTGCATAAAGCAGATCCGACCAGAGGCCGGAAACTGTTGAGGATAAATGATGATGAATAAATCCAAATTTCTAGCGAATTATGCTTTAACAACAAGAAACAAACACCATTTTGGTACAGGTTGCATTTCAACTATAAAAACTAAATTCCTTTGTACGCTAACGGTTCAAAGTTGTTGCAGTTTTCTTTTCTTGTGTGTATGTAATTTGTTCCATATTTATATTTTTGATGGCTGTGATAGCAACATATTCCCTAAAATATCGTTCAAAGAACGTGGGCAAGATCATTATACTTCGCTATATAGCTTCTCCCAGTCGCTCTCCTTACTACAGTTTTTGAGTGAAGTTTGTGAGGTATGCATATATTTTACAACTCTAAGAGCAACACACATTAAACAAAATAATCCATCGAACGGGTTTAAAACTTTTCAGTCCATAAGGACAATTCCTTTATGAGTCCCACTGATTACGCTAGAGCCCAAATTTATAAAGCGATTCATTATTGCCACTAAAATGTTATAGAGTACATGTGTTAATATGCGGGAGACTGAAGTATTGTTTTTCTGCGGCATGTTTACAATAGTATGTGGTTAAGTTGAAATGCAACCTGGAACCGGATGGAAGCGGAATATTTTTGTTACAGGGCAAGGCACGAGGAATTACATTGAATTTTATTTTATAGGATTCTATTTAGTGAAGCAATTCCTAAGAAATTAATTGTATTTCGCTAAAATTGGCATATTAACTATCAGTTTTTTTTTTTATTGAAGTCATTATATGATTTGAATGAAAGAAGTTTAAAATTGATCGCGATCTATGTGGCCTAAACCACAATTAAATATTACGTGGCATAGCGTAAGCTGTTAAGATTTATTTTTAGCTCTTAGTTTTGACTGGGGTCATTATTTCAGGCGATGTAAGCTGTGTCAGCCGTTAAAACATCTATCTTCATTACAGGTAATAAGAAAGAAAGGTGTAAGAACCTATGAAGATTTGGGATCAAGTTTTTATCGAGATGCATGATGACACTGACATGCGATACAGGGAATGTATCAATACACGTGTAATTGAAGCTTTGCATTTCTAGCAGCAATATTAGCGTTGTTGGCATTAGGCAGAAATGCCTCCTGGACAAAGTTGACAACTGAAGCTTTTTTACAGTATAAAGGACGATAAATAACAATGAGATTTATTTTATATAACAATTCTATTTAATTAAGCATCTGCAGAGAAATAAATTACCATAACACTCCGTTAATCCCGTCATTTCTGACCGGCTTTGGGGCTAGCAGTATTGTAACAGAATAACAGTGCTTCAAAACCTTTTTCTCCGCGAGAAAAAATAAAATTGCGTGACACATCTGTGAGATGTTTATGTGTGAAAGGAGTTGATAAGGAACTCGTTGTACGCTATTTCAATTAATTGAGTCGTGTCCCGGAACTCGTCATGATAAGGAACTCGGAACAGAGAGCTTATAAACTGATTTATGATGGTATGCAGATTTGTGCGGTAGCTAAGTGATTTCTTTATTCTTTCACAGTAGTAAATTCCGGAATATCTCAAACTTCTCAGCGACAGATAGCTTCTCAAATAATGACAGCGCCGACAAAAGTTTTACTTTGTAGAACCGTATCAGTAAACCATACATAAAACTTTACATCAGACTTTGCTTTTGAAAGATAAAAGCACATTACAATAAACAAATGACCTAGAGTTTATCTTTGCCCTGTTTCGAACGAGCTTGGCCGGTTGTGATTATTGGGAGCTTGTATAGACATCATAGAATTTTGTGGAAAAGTGCCGACGTGTTTTCTGGAGCGCTAGGAAAAAATATGTTTATAGTATAAGTTATTCACAAACAATTAGAATTTGTTTAAAATAAGTTTAAATCATAAGCAATCAATTTTAAATGACAGTAAAAATATTTACACGCATTCAATTGCTTGTAAAATTAAACATTTTCGAACAGTCAAATTCGTACTTAAAAGATTGTGGCTTATTCAATATTCTTAATTGAAGTAATTTCTGTTATTATTATACCATGTACTGTGCTGCTTACAATTACAACAGTCATTCAGTTCATTTAAAGAACTTTAGTTCAACAAAACACTACATATTCATACAGAATTATATTTATTATAGTTTATTATATTAAATTTATAATTTACCACTTTGCTTCTTTATTGGACATAAATTTAGTTGATTGTAAGGATTGGGATTAGTGGAAACTGAGAGGGATTAGTGGAAACTGAGAGGGAGAAGCGCCACGGAGTGATATAAATGTCTTAATTCTGTTCTCATAATTAGAGTTGCTAGTTTCGAAGCTTCAGTTATCATTGAAGTTAGAGGCAGACGGATATTACGACTCCAGCACAGAAGAAAACGAAATGTGGAGGGGATTTCACGTTTGCAGAACTTTCATTCCGTGATGGACGCCTAGTTCCAAGGACACAATCAGAAAATGCTTGAGGTTTTTATTATACGTACGGAAAAATAAGTGAATCGAGATAGGCTTGAAGAGAACAGAGGGCAGAAATTTACTCAATGGTGAAAGTAAATAAAAGAAGCAGATAAAAACTCGTCTTATGATTCACAAAAAAAGGAACCCTGTATGTGGAATTGTAGGTAAGTGTTTAAGTTTATGTTGACGACAACTGTTCGGAACAGAACTCACTTTCGGACTAATAGCTTCTCTCCCCGAAGTCACACACTCATGCTTCTTAGTTCACCTGGAAATTTTCTGCGATTAGCGTTTCAAATAATAAGAGCTGATTAAAGTTAAATAATAATAATAAAAAATTTCAGCAGAATTAAAAACAAACACTGTAACTGATTTCTGATCTTCTGTTTGCTACTGCACAGCACTTAATCGGCTTAGCTATCAAGTCATTGATTTCGTCGCTTAATACCATATACCTTTCAGTCTGCAGTCTACTATTCTAAACGCTTCTTCAATTGCTAAATCCGTCAGTTTACGTGATGCTCAGTAACCTTAGTAACACTGTTCAATTTTTAAATTATCCTTAGGCTATGAGTTTGTGATTTTTTTTTGATTTAAAACATACTGCTCTCAGCAACGGTAAATAGTTGATAGATGTAAAATACGGCAACCAGTTGCATCAGTCAGGTTATTAGTCTTGATCGGTTCGGCCTTCTTAAGATGAGCAGTATGTTTAAAATCATAAAATTCATGCCTGCCGAGGTATCAAAAGCTGCAGCTAAATATAAGGACATTAAATTGAAAATTGTGAAAACAGTATATTAACATGTACTTCTGAAGAAGACCATCTTAGGAATGTCGAAACCGGTCAAGACTAATAACCTGACTGATGCAACTTATTGAGTTTGTTTTATTTACGGTACGTCAAACAATACTAGCCCTTGCACAAATTACTGCGACACATCTTGGAACTTTACGAAGCACACCCTCAGATAAACTTCTGGTCACGAGTTCTTTCCCTCTCCTAATTTCGGGTCTATATAAACTGTTGCCGCTGTAATCACCCAATATTTTGTATAAATGTGGCAATACTTTCAGTACATACTGCTTTCCAGCACCTCAAATTGATGAATTGACAATACACTCTGCATTTTTTCCTTCCTTTGGAGAAATATCTTCAAAACTTCTTCCGATTGCAACATAAGGCGAAAAATACCTATTTTTCATTCATCTCCTCTTCTGCCGTTTGGGGTTCGATTCAGCTAACTGCGTGACTATGGCAAGTCACCGTCATCCTGGGTCGCTACGAACTGAAACAATCTGCGTGTTACGTTTTAATTTATTGTAAATACTTTCTTATTTATAGACTGATAAAATGCTTACATGGATGCAGAACTAACTCTGGTAAAGAGTAGGTTTCACAATAATTAGGAGTTATATATGGAAGGAAGAGATGAGCACAATCTTAAGCTGGCACTTGAATTCAGGTGAAGAGAAATTATGGACAGTTTACCAAAAACGATGAAGTTTAGAGCTGCAATTCATAAAGCTAGGGGTAGGTAGGTGACGAAAAACCATGACATTGAAACTTTTGCGTGTAGGGACATTGCCACAAGACTGCGTGTGCTGCATCGCAATTGAAATTAAATTAAGTATAAACACCTAAGTCGTTTTCGCTTGGGTTCGCGAAGTAGGTGTTAATTCATGATATTTACAACTTCAGTCACAAAATCTAGATTTAATTCTATTATTTTAGAGCTGGTATATCATCTCTGGTTGTTTACATAGCAACACGCTTTGTATTCTGTCGCTCAAAAAAACGTTATATTCATTCGATTATTCTCGTTTTAGTGAGTGAAATAGTTTACTACTGTGTATAGACTGACTTTTTAAAGCTTTTGAGTAATTATTTAACTACCAGTGCAACAGCGACAATCTAAGTTCTACAGATAACCTAATCTCCACCATGTTTGGTGGAGATTATGGACAAGGTGGCCCAATCGGCCTCCCTGTCGGTAGTGCAGTTCACGAGAATGGTATAGGTTCCAACATAGGAGAGGTAGTCGGTGAAGCGTTGAATACAGTGTTAAACTTAGACAACTCCACAAAAGTGCTACCATCATCAGAAGAAGAAATGCCTCTACAAAAGCAGCCCAACAAGCGCCTGCTCCGAGACATCGACAACACAACAGCAGTCGACAGCTCTGAAAAACTTCCAGGGTGGAAGTTGGCAGAAACCAACATCAGCATCTCATCGCAGCAACACCGGCAATAGGAAGCAACACTACCCCAGTACCGACTTCGGTAAGTGATCAACGACCAAGCACTGGCCCAGTGGTTAAAATAGCGAACAAATATGAATGGTATGACGGTGGCCCATATATTATTTTTGTAGAAAGCAAAGTGAGTAACGTTGGTAGACTACATCCCATGGCAGTCGGCAAGCTGATCCACCATGAAGGCGAATTAGTAACCAAAAACATAGTGAACATTACTAAGTCAGGCAGAAATCGTATTAGAATCGAGACAATTTCTGGTCCGAGTGCTAACGCCCTAGCCCAAAGCAAAATTTTCCCTATGCACAACATGGAAGCTTACATCCCCATTTCCTTAACAACCCGCCAAGGCATTGTAAGAAATGTAGACATTTCACTAACGGAAGAGGAGATAATGGAAGTGATAAGATGTGACGTTCAAGTAGTACGAATAAGGCGATTCACCAAAAATACAAGTGATACCGATAGAGACCAGAGAAGACCCATCCCAGTTTGTGCAATTACTTTCAAAGCGCAACGCCGTCCAGAATACGTGATAATCCATGGAGTGAGATGCCCGGTAGAACCGTACATCCCTTCGGTCCTTCAATGTTACCAATGTTTGAGGTACGGTCATAATAGTAAACAATGTCGGAGTCAACCTAGATGTAGCCATTGTTCTGGAAACCACCATTTCAAAGAATGTAAAAATTCAGGACCACCTACTTGTGCCCATTGTAACGGGCCCCATCTCTCCACGGATCGCAACTGCCCTCAGTACCAAAAACAACTACAGATAAATAGGAAAAGAGCTTACGAGGGAATATCTTACCAGGAGGCGCTAGCAAGCATCGAACAAAATATCTTATGCCACAATAACAGCCGAACATTTGACACAGAATAGAGAGAGAACATTTTATAATCAAGCAACCAATCCTTCTATGATTAGAGCTTCAAACAAAGTTATAAAAGTTCCAACCACAGTTCAGAATACCTTGAATCCACCACCAACAGCCCCTCTAAAGATACAAAGTCGATCAGAAGGCCCGCCACCACACCAACAGAAACCAACGGTCAGAATAGAGAGCAAGGGTAAAGATCATAACTGGACACCTAGGGACACACAACGAACTACGCACAGAAATGCTTCCCAGGTACCGCCAGAACTTCTTATGAGGGCACCAAACCAACCAGCATTCCCAATTACTAATAATCCATATAGCCAAAACGCCCAAACAGCAAACGAATATCTAGTAGAAAAGATACAAAACTTGATCACAGTGATCTTACAAATGGCATTCTCCGGTAACTTACCACATAACATCAGAGACCTTATTGCCACTACGTTAATGGACTTCCCTCAGGGCCCTCCAATATCTCAGGAACAACATATAATAGAAGCTCAATCCCATCCTGGAACAACTCAACCTAACAACTAAAACAAAAGGAGCCCTTTAACATAATAATAAGAAAGTAACCAAAGAAGTAATAACAATGGATAAGAAAAATAACAACTCCACGGTATCCCAATATCTAAGTATCTTACAATGGAACGGAAGATCAGTTTGGGCGAACAGAGAAAGCCTAATTTCAGCACTCACTCAAAACAATATCGACATAGCCATATTGTCAGAAACATGGTTCAAACCAAATAGAGAGGTCAGTTTCAAATCCTACAAGGTGTACAGGAATGACAGACTGGATGGTAGAGGAGGAGTGGCGATATTGGTGCAACAGAATATTCCACACGAACCGATTAATCTCAATTTGAGCAAATTACCCTTTCAAGCAGTAGCAATACGGATACGAACCACCCAGTCAACAGTCAACATCATTTCCATTTACTGCTGCCCAAAAACAAAAATCACTCCAAACGACTGGACAAATCTTATCGGCCAATAAACTCACCAATGATTCTGGCCGGCGATTTTAACGCACATAATCAGAGCTGGGGCTGTCACTACAACGACTGAGAGGATCGACAATTAAGGATATGGCAGAAGACACAATCTGGTAATAGTAAATGACGGCAGCCCAACAATGGTCCCATCACCAAGAAGACTCAACTCGGCAGTGGACCTAACTCTCTGCTCCCCCAACCTGGCAACCATAACGACTGGAGAGTGGCTCAATGATTCATTGGGATCCGGACCACTATCCGATACTTTAAATATCGGATTGGCCACTAATCAAAGAAACTGCAGCTCATCCAACAATCAGATGGAACGTCAATAGAGCCGACTGTCCCAATACAGGAGACGAATTGAAACAAAATTCCAAGGATATCACAGAACAATCTACGGGAAACGAGAGCTATAAAAAACTGACAAATGTGATTTCAGAGGCAGCAGACAAATCTATTCAACGAAAGGACTATCACAAACGCCAAGAAAAAGTCGCCCACCAATATGGTGGAACCCAACATGTTCGAAAGCAATAGCCCAAAGAAGACTCGCTCTTAACTTATACAGAAAGAACCCCGACCTTCCAACACTATATGTCTTATTTACAATTTAACGCCACGGACAAAAAGAACGCTCAAAACGCAAAGCGTCAGAATTGGATCCAATTCTGTGAAACATTGGGAAGGATTCGAATATCTCTTCTGTTTGGTCTACGATTAGGAAGTTTAAAAATAATGGTTTCAACAGCGAAACCCCTAAAAATTAGTACCACAACCCTTGAAGACATTGCAGACAAAATCGCTCCTTCAACAGTCCAGGAGGAGGACTCCAACTTTCGCGCTAAGCCTGCAAGAAGCATCGGACCACCAACTATGCACGCCATTTACCATGACAGAACTACAACAAGCTTAAAGCGATCCTCCTACTCTTCGCCTGGAATAGATGGAATCCATTACGCAATGTTAACAAACATGCCTCCAGCTGGCTTGCAGAGACTTCTAAACATCTTTAACAAGATTTGGATGGAAAGAACCTATTCCAGCGGAATGGAGGAACCCAGGTTATCATTCCAATATTAAAACAAGGAAAGACCCCCACCAAAGCGACTTCGTACAGACCGATATCATTAATGTCATGTGTAGGAAAAACACTAGAACGTCTAATCAAGAACAGATTAGAATGGTGGTGGAGGCGAACAACCTGATTCCAAACTCACAATCCGGATTTCGTAAGGGAAAAGCACACTAGACAACCTAGCGATCTTGACGTCGGACATTTACCTCTCATTCTGTAACAAGCAATATTTGGGTGCGGTTTTCCTAGACATCCAATCAGCTTACGACAACGTCAGAATCCCTCATTTGATGCACAAACTGGAGACATTAGGGGTACCGATGAAACTTGTGAAAGGACTCTACTCCCTATTATCGGAGAGGATAATCTATGTCAGCTCAAAGAAAAATCGAGTAGGGCCGCGTATTGTTAATCAAGGGTTACCACAAGGAGCAATCCTCAGCCCACTCCTATTTTTACTATACATAAGTGATATAATCCACTCCATCCCAACGAAGATTATCTTACTCCAATTTGCAGACGACGTGGTTATATATGCCAACGATGTGTCACAACAGGAAGTCCATAACCTATTGAACAAGGCAATTACAGCTCTCATCAAATGGCTACACACCAATGGTTTTGAACTTTCACTGGAAAAATCATCAGTAGTCTACTTTTCAAGAGAAAAATCACCCATGACTCGGACAGTATCCAAATAGGTCCATATAAACTGGCACTTAAGAAACAAGCACGGTTCTTGGGAATGTTGCTGGACAGCCGCCTTAGCTGGTCCCAGCATATCGATCAGCTGATAGCAAAATCGAATTCCCGACTAAATATAATAAGAATAGTGTCAGGTACTTGGTGGGGCTCCCACCCAAAAACGCTCCTACTACTTTACCGAACACTAATTAGATCGCTATTAGAGTATGGTTCCATGTTTTACCAATATGCTAGAAAGGACGCTCTCAAAAAACTAGATAGACTTCAAGCAGCTTGCCTAAGAGCTTGTGTCGGGGCAATACGCTCAACCCCAATTAAACGCCCTATTAGTGGAGGCAGGAGAACCTCCCCTTCATATACGACGATCATATCTTGAGGAAAAATTCATAATGGAAAAATTGGTATTTAATACCCACCCGCTCCCACCATCGATTTGAAAGGATGCAAGCATTAGCGAACAAAGGAAAAAGCCAACTCAAGCTCCCGCTTCTAAATGCTTACAAACTTTGGTCTAAAATATAAAGATAAAGTAGCTTCTTACGACATACACCCCATCTTTCAAGAACCATACGAACTCCGACTAGAAGAAATCCACATACACTTTCTGGAAGGAGACATAAATCCCACCTTAAACCAGAAACTAAATAGACTCCTCGCAGAGATAGGGAAAAAACACAGTTAAAATATACACAGACGACTCAAAGAATTCCGAGGAAAACAGAGTAGGAGCAGCTTTCTTCTGTCCCAACACTAATCATTCAGCTCAATTCTCGCTACATGAAGAAACATCTATTTTCACAGCTGAAGCGAAAGCCATACTGGAGGCGGTTAAGTATAGCCAAATGATCCAAGCGGACAAAAGCATCATATTAACGGACTCCATGAGTGTCTTAAAACGGCTACATAACAACACGTGGAATTATCACCTCCCGACGACGAACTTAGAAATTAGGAAACAAATAAAAAGCAGTAAAGAACGGGGAATCACTACCTACCTGCTATGGGTTCCAGCTCACAAAGGTATAAAATACAATGAACAAGTGGATACTTTAGCAAAACAGGCCATCCTCAACGGATTTAAAGATGGTATGAACCTCCCGACGTCAGATATAATTCACACAATCAAAAAACGAGCCAAAGAAAAATGGCAAGAAGAATGGAGAACATCTCTAACCACCAAAACATCGCACTATGGAAGCATCCAATCAACTATTCCACCTCAACCTTGGTTTTATAAATGGATCACAAGCAGACGACTAACAACAATGATTTCCAGGCTGCGGTTCAACCACGGAAGATTCCCCAGCCACCTCTATCGACTAGGTCTGAGAGAATCTCCTCTCTGTGATTGTTCAGATCAGACTATAGGAGACACCAACCACATTATATTTTCCTGTAGAAAATTTAAACGGGCCCAGGATACCATGATCAAGGATTTAGTCTACATAGGAATCCCTCTTCCTACCAACCTAATCCTACTCCTAGTTAGCGATGACAAAGCAGTGTACAACAGCCTTATTAGATTCCTAAAAAATGGAAATATAGAAATCTAAGACCTCATCATCAAAAAATAAAAATGTCAATAAGCATAAAATGAATTGTATAAACGATTACAACGATTCTGTTTTATTCCTTAAAGATTACGAGTAGAAAAGTATGACTTAAAATTGTCATCAGTATAATAAAAAATTTTAAGTAGCCTAAGTACAACTATAATTAGCATAAGCAAGATTGTAAATAGTATAATCAATCCTGCAATAATTATGCATAATGAATTATCTTACAATTCACGGATGTATGGTCATATAACCGAACGTGAACAAAAGAAAATAATAATTTAGACGCATGAATACCAATGTCGGTATTGCCTCACGTATACCTGCAATATGACTTGAAAACGAATTGTATCAACTGGTACTGCGATTCGGCTTTATACCTGAAAGACTTTAATTACGTTTAGATAAATTCTATTTAAAATTGTAACCAATATAATCAAAATTGTAAGTAGCATAAGTATAACGATAATTAACAGATGCAATATAATAATGAGTATAATCAAACATGTTATTAGTTAACGATAATGAATCATGTTACAAGTGATGGCTGTATGGTTACATAACCGAATGTCAATAAATAAATAAATAAATATTTTAGAGCTATTTATCAGCCCAGCAGAAAACTAGTAAAACTGAAATTTAAAATGAGATAAAAATTTGAAACTAAACCTTGAACTACCAAATTTCATTAAAACTGCTTCATTATTCTGTGAATCATTAAAGTTCCAAAAGTAAATATTCTCTGTATGCAAAAATTGGTATCTCTTTTTTATTAAATAGCAATTATTGTTAAATAATTCTTCTTTCTTAAAATGGCATCAACGAATTAGTGACAGTATGTAAAAGATAAGAACTGAAAATAGTGAAGGATGAAATAAACAGCAGTAACAATCCAGCAGGTTTAGGATCAATTCTTAAAACATCTGGTGGTTAAATACTGGGATATTGTTTATATACTCAATAGTTTTCAGTTAAAATGGTTTCGAACAAACGCAGAATATTTGAGGAAATCGTTTCCACAGTTCCTTGAAACAAATCCACTTTAACAGCAGCGTAAGGATACGTGAAAGCGTTTCTGAAGGCGAGTAGTGATTATATGTACTTTTAAGCTGATTGTTCTGAAAGAACTACAATTTGACGGGTAAAGCTTTTTATTGCCCCTAAGATTACGGTCTAATTTACGATACAAATTTGTTAATGATACTTTCTATGTTGAACTTTAATAATTACAGCAACAAAAGGTTAATTCTCATTTTGTATGAACAGCATACGACTTAATAAAATTACACTATATTGAGCTGTAAATTTTTCGTATTTTTGTGTACAATTTTCACAACGAACTTAAAGAAAACAGATGAATTAAATTTTACATGACGGCAGAGAATAATAATAATAATAAAAAAAAACATTTATTTCTTACAAAAACACAAACATTTTTCGTCCAGCCTATCACATGGTGACGGTCTGTTTATCCCAACAAATCCTCTTAGTCATAAAAAGTTATGATTATATTTTACACCTATTGTATAGTTTTATTTATACCTTATTCAAAGTGTTGTTTATAGTTTTAAAAAGAACGTACAATAATTTGAAGATTTTATACAATAACTGTTACTTCAAACACATTTTACTACTATAAATCATTTTCAGTGTCATCCTAAATATAATAGATCAATGCCATTTTTGTATTTTCCGATATTTCCATTATTCATAATTAAAAACTCTATTATTAAGCTAGGTTTTTAATTCTACATTCCTCTTCCCCCAAGTTGTAATTTTGCTTCACTCCTTTGTTAAATTCGTCCTTGTTAACATGAATACCAACAGCAGTTCCTGAAGGTCAGCGTCATTTGTGGCTAGTACTTATTCGTATGCAGATAATCCGGCCCGTCAGTTAGTGACTCGAAGTTATCCTAGTGTGCTGACCAGTGTCTGTAATTTCAACGCTGCTCGCGCTGGTGGCCATTTGCCTAATTCGTCCTCGGTCGCTTCACGGCTGCTGCATCCCCAGCGCTCGGTGCCATCCCCGCAGCGTCCTGGAACCGCCGCGCCGCCACTGGACCACAACAGCCACCCGTTCCTAATCCAAGGCCAACAGTCACGTAACTCGTAATGCTGAGGCACAGCCTGACCATTCGCCATGATTTTCCATCAAGATTTAAACGGTCAGCTGATTCGACGTCATCTGTCTTATTGCGTTGTTCTTGATACTTGTTAACTCCAACTGCATTTCCATTCAACTGTGCCTTTGTACTTTTACTTTTTCTTTCACTTGGCTTTCAAGAATTTCAGTTCTATATAATACCCTCAGTTTTTTTGTGTTTCAGTTCTGGAAATGTAAAGGATATTTATTGCCTGATCATTTATGATGAATGGCCCTCCATTTTAAATCATAGTTCGATTTCTCTAGCCCCTCCTGAATTACTGACGTACAGTATCTGCGATCAAAGAATATTCCAAATGGTTCTTTTCATAAAGTAAATCTTGCATGTGTTACCTAAAACTAGATAGGAATTACTTTACCGTTAAATAAGTGTGTCTCCCTCGGAGAAGAACGTTAAGGTGGCGATTTTATGTAATTAATGTTCAAAGTGTCGAAAATATTATGTTACAGAAAAAAATTACCAATAATCTGTATCAACAAAGCACTCGACATATACTTACACTGACTGATAAAAGTCACAAATAACCGAAATTAGTACGGGTCTTTCAGTTCTTTAGACTCTGAGAGTCACATGAAACTGTTACACTACTGCCTTTTCCAACCAGTCCAACGAGTACCAGTGTTTAATGCAGGAATTCGAACAGTGTTAGCAGGTGCAACTGTCGTTTATGCAACGAACGGTTCATTGTAAGCATGGAGACAAAGACTCTCGACAGAATGGTTCAGCGAATCGTCTTACTTTTTAAAGGCACAAACGAGATTCCAACAAGGACCCATCCGCTTTCCGTAAATGAACAATTTTACAGCGGCAGGACCTATCCCATCCCACTTGCAGACCATCAGTCATGTTCAGAACGGATTTCGATCCCCCACGTATATGTTGAATGGTATTAACTCCATATGTCTCTGTTACAACCATTTCTTCAAAATGAGCCTTATTTTTCAAGATATTTGCGTGCAAAAATGTCCAAATACAATTTAAATGTTAAGATTATTAACAGTTTATTCTAGGGTTTAGCGTGGTGTCTGCGGTAAGGTATCTACTTATTATTTTGTGAATCCGGGATTCGAATCCCCGTGCTGCCAAATATTTTTATTTCTTCTTTATATATTCAGAAATCATTGAGTGATGATTTTATTTTATTTAAATTCATTTACGTATTTTTATTACGGAAATAACATTTAAAGTATAATATATTACCTAATATATCACTCATTTTTTAGAAAATCATTTTTTTGTTTAATTTTATGTGTTTTCTAATGATATAGGTATATTTTGTACTTTACTTCGTCTTGATCGCTTTTATACTTGTATCCCTACAATTAATATCTTCAAGTAAATATTCCGCCCAATGACACGGCACTGTCGGTATGGTGCGCAATTGATTGAAGAAACATGTTCAGGAACATTAGTGATCTTTGTTTCTGAATCACTTTATTAAAAAAGAAACATGCATGTGTCAAAGTGGTATTTATCGAATGCACTTGGTGCCAACTGAAAGTATGTTTTGAATGTTTCTACTGCAATTACTACCTACAAATGTGTTCAATGGAAAATTAACCAAATATCCTTTTTTCCGGGTGTAGCACTGTAATAAAAATTGTTTATTGTATCTATTGGAAATAATTATATTATTGTATGTTATTTCGCTTAATAAAAATAGGTGAATGAATTTTAAATAAAATAAAATCAATAATCAATGATTTCAGAATATAAAAAAGAAATAAAAATATTTGTCAGTACGGATATTCGAAGCCGGGTAAACAAAATTAAAAAAAAGCAAGTAACTTACCACATATGCACGCTAAAGCTTCAAAGGATGAGTTAATAGTTTCATTATTTAAGTGTTATTAAGATATCTCGGAAAATAGGACTCATTTTGAAGAAATATTGTAACAGAGACATGTAGTAAATACCGTTCATCATATACTCGGAGGATCGAAATCCGTTCTGAACAGGTCTGATGGTCTGCAAGTGAGGTAGGATAGGTCCTACCGTTGTCAAATTGTGCATTTACAGAAAGCGGATGAGTTCTTGTTGGAATCTCGTTTGTTCCTCTAAAAATAAAGACGATTCGCTGAACCATTCTGTCGAGAGTCTTTGTCTCCATGCTTACAATGAACTGTTCGTTGCATAAACGACAGTTGCACCTGCTAAAGTTCGAATTCACGCATTAAACACTGGTACTCGTTGGACTGGTTGGAAAAGGCAGTAGTGTAACAGTTTCATGCGACTCTCTGAGGAAACGACTTTCGATTGCCGAGTTCTTGTTTTATGTGGCACTGAGACCTGCTCATGCGTTGAACTTTAAATACCGCTATACTTCACTGTGAGAGTCATACCTCCTGTAATGTTTGTAAACAATCCCTTTAGATATCTTTTTATCTCTGTAGAATAGTAATGCTAGGTAAAACGTTATATTTTTAAAAGAAAATAATGTTCATTTAATTCTGACTATGGAGAGTAAATTGTGTAAAGTAGAGTGACTTGTGTAAATTTTATTGTTATCTGTATTTGCAGCTCTTCGCTAGAGTCAAGAGGATAAAGCTACTTTTTTCAGTTGTTTTCTTTCGAATAAATAAAAAAAAGAAACTTCTAGATTAACAAATTTTACACGAGAAGTCGAAACTGGAATAGAAACACATGTCAGTATATTGTTAGTATTACTGTAGTCAATATGAAATTTAGACATAGGGTATTATAGGTACCAATGTTACAGCCAACTACAAAATGACCTTATATTAATTATTTTCTATATACGTATCCCATAGTACAGAAAACAGTAATTGAAGTGATTGAATATGCTAGAAATGTTTCTTCTCCATGATTTGATGCCATCAAATATATTAATGACAATATTGTCCAGCATACACCCAGACTATAGCTTTGCTGCACGTGAACCGATCTCATTGCTACCTTAACTTAACCCGGTAACCGTACCGGGATCTTTTTATGTCCAATCAAACCATTAACCACTGAGCGACCAGACCGCTCGCTACTTTTTAGTATGAGTCTGCCGGTTTTAGTAACAAATCTTTGCGAACGCAACCAATAAAACTTGTACAAGTACAATTACAAGAACTATAATCTGAATATTTAAAAGATACTATAACTACTATGATTTTGATACCACTTACTTCATCCACATGTTATAATTTTGCTTCTCAAATAATAAATTATTTTAGTGATTTTTACTCCACTAATGTTTTAAAAATGTTACCCTATCGTATTGCCTTATTCGTTGTAGTCAGAATAAAAAATGTAGCACTGTGAATTTAAATGTTAATAAGACACCAAAAGTGGTTTTTGAGGAATTTAGGGCACGTAGATGAAGTGGTAATATGTACCCTTAACACACAAACGATTTTTGGACGCTTCGAACGGCAGTGCTAATTCGGATGAAGCCCGGTTTGTCTGTAACAATAGGGAGCTCCCTGAGTAAAGTGAGTTGTCAGATTTGTTCAGGTAACAGGAACTTACGCAATCGACTCTCGTGTCGAATTAAATATACGGTAATGATGCAGCCTGTCAGCTCAACATTTCATTAGTTTCTTTGTTCCAAAACGCTTCAGAACAAAGCTGTTTAAATGTATACCTGTAAATTACATGACACATATCATGGAATATGATTATGGAAATTAAGTTATATACTCATACCTGTATCATTTGAAAATTAAAATTAGAAACTAACCTACTCCCACGATCCAGTCTATTTTCATTGTGTTTGGCTCTTTTCGTGATGAATTATGAGATTTCTTTTAAAATACAAAATTATTTAGTTGAGTACAATGAATTTCATTTTGTTCTGACAAAAGGGAAAATAACACCATGGTCATAAGCTCTGTTGCCCTACGAGTGAATCAGCACAGTCCCTATGTTGTTGTAGTATTATTCCACTACTATCAATCTGAAAGTGAGCAAACGCACATTACACAATACCTTTCTGCACTGTCAACATAGCATGTTTACCACATTACTTTCCCCACATAATCGCAGTTCTTACGGTATAAGTGTATACGTGAAATATATTCCCGATTGATTGCTGTTTGAATGGCGTGCCGTTAAAGAAACACATCTAGAGAAATGTATAATAGTTATCACTTTTCTAACCAGCCTACACTGCGTAAAAATTGAAACCTTCATTTAGCGAAATGATAATTCCATTAAGGTCTTAAAGTACACAAAACTACCAGAACCATTCATAAGAAAGAAATTAGTCTTATTACAAATTGTGAATAGTATGAAACTGTTATTTAAGATCAGATATAATGTCTACAAATATTTCTTAATGGTCTCTTCAAAGTACTGTACATCGTCTAGTATTAAATGTAATTTATAATTTGCTGTTATTAGTTATATTTCGTCAGAAGCTAATGGTTCTTGTGTTTGCTCTCCGTTACAAACATGGTTCAGTATATTATTTGGCAGCTTAGTGACCCGACTACAGAAAGTAACGGGAACTGATTCTGAACATTTTATTGACCGTGAAATAACAAGGAAATGATCTAACATAAGCCACTCTACATACTTCATTTCCTATTGTAATTTACTTCAAATAAACGCACTTTCCCAAATACAAGCAGGGAACTACGTTTTTCACATAAAGCAACGAGGAAGATTCACACCTGCTGGATTTTATTACGATTTTTTTAAAAAACTATGGTATATAGAGAAAAAAGAAATACTATTTATTTGAACCTTCTAGTTTCAAATTTGACCTGGATATTTTAGTGGAAACATATCAAACAGTTCTAACACTAGTTCCAATATCCAAACCATTCTCTGTTGAGAAAAACAGATTCAGATATCAGTAGAACGGTAGTAAATTATTTTTGCAACAGTTTTATATCTTTTCGATCGCTGACGTCAAACGTGCTAACGATGCGAAGTTTTTACATTTGTCTGACAGCAGTCTAAACTTTTGCACAATTGTGTTTTTCTGTTCACTGGGAATATATTACAATCATTAAATATGACAAAAATATCTGGTAGTAATATACATTTTTGGTTGATTTACTATACCTAACTTAATTTTCAGTTCTTGATTTAGAATTTTACTTCATTTTATCTGCAGTTCACACACTTCTTGTTCGTTGTAACCACTAAAAATACCTGTTACTTCTATGAAAATTGGAAACCAAGAATTTATGTGTTGTAAATTTGAAAAACATTTTGAACGGAATAAATGTGATAATATTGATGTTAATGCAGCGATATTTATATTTCGAATTATTTCACATGGTTGCATTGTGCATGCTACAATTTTTGAAGTATTTTCTATTAAGTAATCTCTTTAATTCAAGTGTATAAATACTGTATTCCGTATTCGTAGAAATGAGAGAAATTCTTATTGATACTAACATTCGCGACATTGTAGGTGTTGTTTTCTGAATAGCAGCAGCATACACAGTGAGGTGTTAAGCACAAATGTGTTAGTCAGTTCTGATTACTTCAAAAGGAAATTGTGGCCATTCGGATGTCGGGTGTCAGTGAACTTCAATATTTATATGTTTTGCTATAATTCATTTGCTGAGTAATCCGGTTTTATACTTTTCAGTTTTACCAATTTAAGGAAATAAATATTAACATTTTATACAAAAAAATGCATGATGATGTAACACTAGTGAGAAACTTATCTGATGTTTACTTTACACCACACACTAAAATAAATTAAAAGGATATAATATGCTACTCACGTGACTGTATATGATAGAGTGTACTTCCCACTTATCACAAAGCCCTTAAATCTAGGAAGAGATATATTTAAAGGCCTATCTGCAATATTTTATGTTTAAGTCAATTTATTCTTGAATCAACATTACCCAAATAATTCTGTAGATTAATTCATTAGCAATCAGATTAGTATTGGGAAATCTCACTGTAATGAGTATGTTAAATTCTTCTGAAAATCGTACGGTCCTTTATGAGCAACACTTCTAAGATCTGTAACATATAACAATAGTAATAACAATTCCGTGTTGTAGGAATGACCTGGTGACAGGATTTCTATACACTGCGCGTTCCACCAATGTCGTAACCGCCTTAGCATAACCCAGTAGTCCTACTGGGTACAGGGGACCTACAGTTTAACTTGGAATTCGAACCACGGAAGCATTCCGGCGAACTTCACATTAGCTACACAATAAGCTGCGTCAGAGGTGAAGGTCGGTCGGTGAAAATCTCCACCGAGCCTGGGATTCGAACAGGGGACTTTTCGATCGCCATTCAGACACCTTAATCACTGAGCCACTACATCGCTTATTATTATTATAATAACATCGAATAAAAATTGCTTTTATTTAAACTGTTTACATTTTCATCCTTTGTCTTTGATATACATCCAGCAGGTGCGGTCTCAAAAGATTATCAAGTTTCAGGTATGTAGCAGTGTTTTAAAATAAACGAGCATGGCCAGTAAGGTGTTATTAAAAGAGCTGAGGATTTCCCTTAAATGACGGTTAATAATACACAGGTATGAAGAAGACAATGCATACACTGTTCTGAGAAAGTACACCACTTCGTCCTTAAACTAACCAAGAAAGACAAGGTAAGGTGTCAGTTGACAGAGATTTTAATCTGGCCTAATTTTACCAAAGTTTTCCCGGGCTGACTGGAACAATACTAAAATTGATCCATAAAATAAACGAACAGGCTACAACATCCTCTGCATTAGCATAGAATCGTTTTGCGACATTGTGCCAGGCCTGTACTTAATCGGGTACGTATGAGTGAAACTCGAAGTAATTAATGTTTATGCTTACTTCAATGGCGTTTCACAACCTGACTAATACTGCGTGACTTCTAATATAGAATTATCCATATCATTCCCTCTTTGACATACCCCTTGATCATTTCTCTCGCTACGTTAATAGTAATGCTTTCTTTGATCTCCTTCTCTACGATTCTTTAAGTAATGTTTCGTAATCTCTCGAATTCATCACATATCTAATACTGTATCTCTCTCTGGACACTTGCACAGGTCCCTCACTCTTTATTACCCTTTTGCTATTGCCCTGGCCTCTTGGTTGGATCAAATATCTCCTTAGCCACCACCTTGACCTGAATACTGATTGTTATACCAAACATTACCCGTTCGCTTTACAAGGAAAGTAAGAAGATTCAGTTACTGTCTTTGTATACTTTTACTGGATGCGTTTACCATGTGGCTATTGTGCCGTAACGTGTAGATCCATTAATTTTGAAATAATATGTGGCTCGGTTTGATGTAATATTATTGGACACCGAGTGGAGAGGGGTGGATGTGAGAAAGTAGCGAGCCTTCCTATGTATAGAATGCAATATACTCCTCTCAGCCCGGGGGGTGAGAGAGTGGCTGAACAGTTAGGCAGCGAAAGTGGACATCTTGCAGAGTGGCGGCTGACGCATTTGGCGACAGTTTATGAGCCTCTTCAGAAAACATCGAGGAAGCTTCCTCCTGTCGTCTGCAGACAACTAGTGAAACATCTCGTTCCAGGTTCCTCACGCTACAGGTAAACAACAAAACTTCTGTAATCTAAATATGATGTTCAAAATGAATATATCGGGTTCCGGTCAAAAACAAACGATGTATTATAATTTTAGTATTGTTGGATTAACATAAAGGAACAAGTCCACACATTGTAATAATGGTAATATTTCGTTTATTCTTGGCACACATCAACATTGTGTTTAGATTTTTACCTCCAATTGCAGGTGGTTGAAGTGTAAAAAACAATAACAATCGGAATGGAAGTGATTTGATGGGTAGTGAAATTCTGAAAAGGTGTAAGCAATGAGTTAGTGTAGGAAATGCAGTATGAAAATCGAAGTGGATGCGAAAATGGGATTGCCATAGGGTAGTGCTTTGGGCCCATTACTGTTTATTGTTCTTATGAATGCTTGTACAGATGGTTTACAGTAAAAAATCAGTTTTACAACAGAAAAGAATGAAAATCTATTGGTTTGTGTCTACTTTGTACCTTATGTCCCGTCGACGTCGAGGTCATAAGAAGTTGGAGGGCGGACAAGAAGCGGGAACGGACTTGGCTCTGTGCTTTATAAGATGCCATGCCGTCATTCACCTACAGATATTTAGGGAAACCGAAATTTGCATGGTCAGGCCTGGATTCGAACCCACGACCTCCCGAACGTCAGGCTAAACCGTTACCGTTCACTCACCGGGCTTGATAAGCAAGGGGATTTCAACATGATATCTAGCTGGGTATGTTAACGTGGAAGGAAGATATACGAGCGAAGAACTTTCAGCTGAATATATACGAGTATATCTATACCAATATTATATATGCGAAAGTAACTGTCTGTTTGTCTGTTTGTTATGTTTCTTGAGCTAAACGGTTAATCCGATCGTGATGAAATTTGACAAGGAGATGCGATTTGGCATTAGGATCGACATAGGATACTATTTTCTGTATAGGTAATACATATTGTCATTGAATTATGAAAACTATCAGAACTGTGAAAGACAGACGCATAATATGTTTATGTCTGTAATGTGGAACGGCAGAGAGGGCTGGTAGCGCAGTCATTAAGCTGCTTGATTCATAAGAAATTTCTCCCGTTGCTTCGGGTTTAAACCTTGCTAGGAGTAGAAATTTTTAAGAATTATGTTTAATAGTTTTAGCCAAGCCTGGGATTTTGTAGTAAGGATACCATGTTGAAATGTAGGTCCCATAAATTCATGGCTGCAATGCGTGGCAAATCGTAGATGGTAGAACAGTGTATTAAGCGTTTAATTTATTCACGGTATGCTGGATCCACAGGCAGTTTGTGTGTGATCTAAACTAATAATGCGAAAGTAAGTCTCCGTATTTTTGTTACGTTTGTTTTGATGACTATATGTGTATTCCGACAACAAGGAAATACTTTGCATCTTTACGAAGGAAACATGATACTTTTTTCCGGTATGAATAACAGTTTTAGTCATGAGACACTTTGGACGGTAGAATGGTATATCGATGGCGTTCCCGATATATTATGCCGATTCGGTGTTGTTTGTTATATATCTTAGGTAACTTTCAGCTTTGTATATCCAATTTCATCAATCAAATTCTATGTCCACAAGTACGAAGTCGCGGGTAACAGCTAGTATATATATATGTAAACTAAAGTTTTTTGTGATTATTGGGTGAGGGAGGGAGGAACTGATTGTTGAAGACGTAAAATGTAGATATCTTGACATAACATTTGATGATAAACCCTACTGGACAGGACACATTGGGCAGATGTCAGGGAGCTACGTTTATAGGAGAGGATGTTGAAGTAATATAACAGAGAAGTAAACGAATTTGGTTACATTGATCAGCCTATAGGTTCAATATGGTGATGCGGTGAGGGAGACGTATTCCACAGTTTTGGTATCAAATGCAGGAGTTCGTGGGGGTTCAAAGGAGGGCAGCTACATTTGAAAGTGGAAATTACTCAGAGCACAGTCATTAACTAATATAATAAAGCAGCTGGAAGCAAAATCCGGGTGAGTGTATAAGGCGTATGTTAGCAATATGCATATTGATAGAGGAATTGAAAGTAGTATAGAACTAAAAATAGTACACTGAAGAGAAACGATGACCATGACCACAAGCTGGAAAATATTATTATCAGATTGGAGTCAATATCTTCTCCCTGTTTTCCTTCCAGAATTATATATTAGGATTTTTTTATTTGATTTAATATTCTTTATATCTACCAATGTCACATGGAAAATTCCATTCATTATATTCAGCTTGAATGACTTATAAGGTGCGTTTATGAAGAACAGTAAATATTTTTTCGTCTAATTTCTAAAAGCTTAAGCCCTTGTACATTTTTTTCTCTCAGGCCATATCTTCCCACAGCATTTTCTTTTTCGCTACACCTATTACAGGATTCCGAATAGTCAAGTTTATTGCATTTTTTCACCATTCGGACACTTCATTAGTCCTTGAACACCATCCTGTGTTTTCTCTATTTCATAATA
This sequence comes from Vandiemenella viatica, assembly GCA_031002005.1. Classification (NCBI taxonomy): domain Eukaryota; kingdom Metazoa; phylum Arthropoda; class Insecta; order Orthoptera; family Morabidae; genus Vandiemenella; species Vandiemenella viatica. The sequence goes on along the minus strand of CM061920.1, from coordinate 229,799,644 downwards.
GGTCTGTTGTGAACCTAACACTTATGGTTTTACAAATGTGGTTGATATATGCTTAGTTTCTTTTACAAAACTGTGGATAAATTGTTATTCTTACTTATTCAATATAAATTCAAGTTTAAACCTCAACAAGCAGAAAAAGATATAATAGAAATTCGCCCATCTCACTGTTTCAAGTTCTACGTTTTTTTTTTCTTTATATTAAGTCTTTCTGTGGCACCTGCAGCAAGAAGCCAATATATTTTTCGATTATTCTTAGTCGTTCAGGTGGATAGTCGAATTTTTGCGTTTGGTGTCAGGAGCTATCTTTTTTAAACATAAACACGCGTTTGATTTACGGTGCTTTCTATAACCGTTACGAAGGCTGAATACTGTGAAATATTTCAATATTTTGCGGTAATAGTTTTGCTGATAATGGAGTGGCAACAGCATTAATTTTTAATTAATTACCACAGAGCATAAAATGAAAAGAAATATTTGAACTTGTATTTACTATCGATCTAGTTAGAAATATTTTAAGGCTTTTACAACAGTTTACTGCAGATGATAGAGAAGTAAGTGTCTTATTCGGAAAATCTGTGCCTATTCTCATTCTTTCATCACTTATGTTTCGATTAGAAATTAATCCACTATTCGTCAATAATTACACTGAAGACTGGAGACTTCCGTAGCTACAGTTTCAAAACTTAAACCATTTAATCTGTATTTTCAAATTTATTTTTATGATTTTTTTGAATGGATAAGATAATCCTAAGGTCATAATTTCCTGTCGTTAATGCGTCAATACGTCTTTTAAGACTAAACAAAACAATAACAACTACTGAATCTGTTACTGCCGGCTTACAATTATTAGTTATTAGAAAAGATTCGTTGTAGATGTCTGTAGCTGTTTTACGCAAGTAAACTTGTTTCGTGAGTCCTCTGAGGATAATTTTGACGAATATGCATAACATCGTTGAGTACTACGTCTTATGTAAACAGCATGTCGTTCTGTGGCGCCTGCAGCAAGAAACACTGTCTTCATTCGAACACAGTATGAAACAACCTTTGTTGTGAAGGTACGTGATCCAAATAGTTTCTAAGACTCTACTTCACTCTTACTACATCTGCGACATATACACTTCTAAGAATGAATCGCAGGTGTATTTTACCAAAATTAACAGTCAACTAAACAGCTACCGAATCTTCTATTTTGACTGTGCCGGTGAAGTCCGATTTGTTTTTGCATTTTCCAAAGTGTCTTCTTTTATGGCAAATGAATTAATATGGTGGTGTAGTTTGGGACCCGCATTTTGCGTATCAAATAAAGGAGTTGAAGGGCGTGCAATGGAGAGCAGCTAGATTTGTTTGTCACTGATATGATGAAGGAGTTGGATTGGAAATCATTGTAAGATAGGAAGAGGGTGTAGAGAGTTGGGAGTGTGCAACGCGTGTATTAGTGATGGGGCCTGGAGGGGTATTGGTCGAAGAATGAGGAGTTGTGAAAGGAAAGGAAAAGATGACCATGGGCACAAGCTGGCACTCGATTTCGTATTAATGGGAATGGGAAAATGTTCTTTTCTGGTAAGTCTGCCAGGGATTGAAATAAATTATTAATTTCCAAAAACGCTGAAGTAAATTAAAATTTTTAAATGGAAAAATGGGTGGAGGAATTTTACAAAGTATATAAATTGCCACCGAAGCATTCGCTCCATCGCAAGTCAAAGAAAACCTACTGCATCACCGAGCGTGATGGGTGAGCAGTAACACTGGAACTTCGAATTCGGGAGGACTTGGGATAGAATCTCCGTCCGCCATTCCAGATTCCAGTTTTCCATAATTTTTCAAAATAACTCTGGATGAATGACGGGATGGTTGTATCTTCATGACAAGTTCGAGTTCCTTCCCGTTCCTTGCCTCACATTCTCTTCCAACAGCAATGTTCTCGGCCTCTAACAATAGTCAACTAATAAAAAGCCAACTGCGATTTACTAATTGTATTCCTCAACATCATTTCAAATACACCGTTAGACAAGGGAAATATTGTTATTGAAGTCGACCAATTAAAAATCTGTTATGCGCACGGAAAGCACTGATGAGCTGATTGAGTATACCATGTAGCAGATATCCAATCGGTTACAAGGCTTATGACTAGTGCTATTAAAGTTTTCTAGATGTGCTGTTCCAAAACAGCTACAAAATGCTGCATTCTGTAGTCGATCCGGTAACCAGTAACTTTTAGACAATGGAGTCCAGATATCTGGAGGGAATTCCAATAAAATCTAAGATCTATCAATACAACTAGTGTAGTCAAAAACTTTCTTAACGTTGTTTACCACTCATGTTAGACTATTTTATGATAGTAAGATCTGTCATGCAGCAATGTTTGCCCTTAATCTATTAAAAGAACATTTTCTTCTAAAACTAAAGATCCTAGTTTATCTCTCCATTATTTTTTCTAATATAAAAAATCATCGCTAGAAAATTATGAATTTTTTCTTCGTGTATTTTTCTACCAGTTCAAAATAAGTCGTGGTGTAACCCAAGGGATGTCAGATCATTTTTGCATCATGCTCAGTTAGGATCAGTTATTTTTTATGCCTGTTCATTGAGCACATATTCCAATATCTCACTTCAACTTTCTTATTGTGTTTGATACATTTCTAAAATCCTAAAAAAAAAAAAAAAAAAAAAAAAAAAAAAAAAAAAAAAAAAAAAAAAAAAAATTGTGGTATGTTAATAACGTCGATTGTAATTGAAGGATAATTCCAGAATTTGTACAAAACTGCTGTCAGGTTAATTGAACTCACTTCAATTGGATAATCCCAAACTCCAAATTTAAGAACTGGAGAAGGGGATTGAGGATAAGGAGGTAAAACACTAAACATCATGGAGTAGCATAATTCTGGTAATAGGAAAAACTGTCGCTAGATTGCGATTTATATGTTTGAATTCTTAAAAGCTGATACGAGAATGGAAAGAATATAGTGAATGAAAATGTTAACATACCTGTGCTATTTCCGTGAGGCATCTGTGTTACATACCAATGATTCATAACGTAGAGCTGTATAGAGTAGAGATTTTGTTTACTTTTACCACAGCTATTTCTTCCTCATGTTTGATATATTTGAATTATTTTAATCGTTTGATAGATATTCAACATCATTTTTTCTTGAGATTGTAGACTGGCTGGCGGTTGATAATACTATTTTATATGGGGATAAAATAAAATACTTTACTCATGGATTTTTATGTTAGCACTTTTACAGGATGGATGAAGTCAACGAAATAATCTATGTTAATTGCAGGTAGATTTTTTCCCCTCCACCTGTCAGAAACCGGAATTCACATGGCGAGAGTAGTGGAACTGCAGTCTCGTTGCAAAGAACCCTTTTCCTTTCACAGATAGCGAAATACTGCTGAAGATGTACCACTGATAGAATATTACGTATAGTGCCTATACTCGTATTTTTTTTTACTTACGGCTATACGCCTCGTCGACGTCGAGGTAAGTAGAGGCGGGATGGGACTGGGGACAAGGAACTGGAAGGAATTCAGCCATGGCCTTTTTTAAGGAAACATCCCGACATTCGCCTGGAGTGATTTGGGGAAACCATGGAAAACCCAAATCTGGATGCCCGGACGGGGATTCGAACCACCGTCCTCCCGAAATGGAGGCCAGAACTTTAACCATTCACCCACCACTCTCGGTCTCGTACTTCTACTTGTGCATTTATAATTGCTAGTTTTCAGCAATCTTTGCTAATAAGTAATGCACGCAACGTCGTATAAGTTAATTACACAAAATCTCGATTCCTAGATTGTAACGAACATTTCAGTTTCTCATAAACTGCTTAATTATGTCTGTTTATCTGATTGATTGTGTTTCTTCTTCAAATTTCATGAAAACATTAACATTTCACCGCTTGAATCGAAATGGGATACGTGAAGTTGAACTTGGTCTGTCCTCTTATTGAGATCTTGGGCATACAATTTGTATCTGAAAGAATCATTAAATGTCGAATTTATATAATATTTTGCAGATACTTTTGTATGTCAGAGGGTAACAAGTAGATTAAATTACATGTCAATGTGCCTAATAGGAGGTGCTAATTCATACAATTTTAATATATATTTGTGAATGGTTTGATTACACATAATGCTATGGCTCCACGAAAAAAAAAAAAATGCTGTTGCCTCTTTTTGTGATACATTTATTTGATTATTAAGATAGTTATACCTCTTGTTAAAAGAACAGAAATTGTACAAAATTTAAATAATAATATAAAACTGCGAGTTATACTTAGTGAAATGTCTGTTTTACCTTGGTTGTATGGTTAGTTGAGCAGTTAGTTTTCTCGTAGATATGACTAAGAAAGCACATGTTTGAGAAATAATGACTTCCTACACGCAATGAAGATTTTTTTTTGTTTCCTATATTTTCAAACCGGTATTCGCATCTATTGAGCTTCTTCAATATGGTCATCCGGCGGGATGCAAATTTGTCATGCGAGTGGATAGCAACAATCACAGTTAACATGTCGCAGAATCCTGTTCTAGATGGAGCAAACTTATACTAATGATTGTGTGCATAATCCTTGAATTAACAGCTGAAATCCAGAAAAACAGGAAAGAAACGTCACTGTCTGTTGTTTCTTTCACTTTTTCGCAAGAGTTAAATCCGGTCTGGTTATGTAGTAAAGCAATTAAGAGTTTGTTTAGGGTCAGTACACCTGGTCTCGTATTTATATTATGTACGGATAACTATGCAGAATCTGTAAAACAGATCATTCCAGTATTTCCTGCTTAACTTACTTTTTGTGTTAACTATTTATTCAAAGTCCATGGAATATCTCGTAGCTTCTAGATACTGAGACAGATTTTCTGAGTATCTATTTCACTTTCTAGACCTTCATGTTACGCAAGAGGAGTTGGAAAGAGGAAATTGTCAATCTTTGCGTTACTTTTAATACCGTTTTTTCTCGAAGGAAGTTGCGAGATAAGCGTATAAAAGTGACGGTAGTTTTTGTTTATACATCACAAAAAATTAGCCTCGTTATTACACAACGATTATGCTAGAAATAATAAAATAATTTGACATGTTTTTGTTTGTACACTCAGAAATACAATCTGACTTCAATCATATCAATGAAAAAAAAAAAAAAAAAAAAAAAAAAAAAAAAAAAAAAAAAAAAAAAAAAAAAAAAACTCTGAGTTATCAATGGTTCTTAGTTACTAAAAGTGGTTATTGCAGTATTCCACAAAGGAATATGAACTTAATCTTATCTACAGTAGCTGAATTAGGAGCAAACTGTCATTCGAAATCTTAAAAATGCTAACAGTAAAACCAGGATTGAACTTTAAAAAAAAAAATCTGTCAATGATGTTAGGCCGAAATTGGAACTAGACATCGATTAATATTGAAAGGTTTTCTGAATTGATGGTTCTCTCGGATGTACGGCTGGAAGCTACACGGCTCGTCTGTGACGGTGGAGATTGACTCCCATGGGACAATCTATACTGGAAAACACGGAAAATATGAGTAGTAGTGTAGGCAAAACCAAGGATTCTCTAGCAATATGGGATTAAGTAAAGGAATTAATGTGCAGCAGAACAAACCACCCAGCGCCTGTATGATAGCCCACAGTGCTTAGCAACCTGCACTTTAATATACTAAGTACCAGCGATAACAATGTCCAAGTTCATAAAATTTGACGCTTTGTAATTTGAGCAATTGGTGTTTGATATTTATCACTGTCTGTTCTTAGTATCCTTTTAATAACTGTGTGTGTGTTTGGTGCACAAACTGTTTTATCAGCAAAGCTTTTAACACGGAACAAAAGAATCTCGAATTTAATTTGGATGGGAATTATCATCCAATTTTTCAGCTCACATTATGTTTCCATTAGCCGTTGTAGAACTTAATGAATATGTTGGTTTCTAAATAATTTAAGGAGTTCTGGCGAATTTCTTAAAAGAGTTATGTTGAATTTACGGTTTAAAAAATAGAAACATAAGGAAAACATAAACATGTTAATTTTTCATGACAGCCAACGTTTTATATAATTTTTTGAAAGTGGGATCGTTTTTATATGAGTTATTGTGCGTGACAAAACGTTAGCTCGTCGCATATGCTGGTTTGCTTTAAAACTTCCAAATGAAAATGTTTTACGAATATGTTGATAACAACATAACGTAAGGAAAAGGATTCTTGACTTCGAGGTTTGGATAGTCAGATGATGATTTCCTACAAAAAAAACATTGTAAAATATTTAAGTTAAGTTTCAATGTATTTTCACCGTCATTAAAAAAAAAAAAGTTTGTATGAAGGCAAAATAAGGTGTAGTTTTTAAACCAAAACAACTCATTAAAAAATGTACCTTCTACTAACAAATTTATCACAATTCTTCAAAATATTTATGTGTTCATCAAACTCAAAGAAGGATCGTACAGTTTAGCTGAAACTTGTTTATAAACGTTCATGAAATGTCGTGCCGTCTCTAGTATCATGGAAGAGTAATGTAAGACATTGTGCACCCTGTTTATTAAAAACACATCCTTTTCAAAAACAGAATTACTGCCAGTTACATGGTTATGAGAAATGCAGACTTAATACCGGTAGAGCAGTTCCTAGCAACTACTAAATTAAAACTTGTTTAAATCTCGATACACCTTTGACAGCTCTGTGAAGGTAAAAAATTAATTCCTGAAAATTGGTGGGCTGGTGTTTTTGGGAATCGATATCAGCAGCTGATAATCAACCCGTTCCCTAAAGCTTTCAGACATTACTTGCTGGGTTTCAGACTCGTTCGTAAAATAAAGCGTGGGGTGTAAGCGGTAACGTTGTGGCATCGCATTCGGGAAGACAGGGGCCTGAATCCCCATTAGGCCATCCAGATTTGGGTTTTCCCTGGTTTCCCCAAATCACTCAAGGCGAATGCCTGTATGGTTCCGTCAAAAGATCGAGGTCGAATTCATTCCCCTTCCTTTCTCCCAATCCTTTCCCGCTTCTAAAGACCTTGACGTCGACGAGGCATAAGACCATGAGTATAAAAAAAAAAAATCATTCGTGAGAACTATAAAAAAATTCTACTTTACGTTAGGATGATCAACGTCACTTCTCTGAACTTACTGGTTTTTTATTACTATTATTTTTCGGCCAGTAGAATAGACAGAAATTCGCTAAAATACAACAGTACAATATGCTCTGTTTAGCAGCGAAGTGTCTCTCAGCTTAGATTTTCCATAATCATTTCGCACAAGCGATGAAACAACACACTATGACACCAACCATCAACGGTCCTCTCTTTTATACGACCTGCAAATTTTAGAAGGTAGAGTCTGCTGTCATATATTATGATTATATAAGGCAAATGGTTTGATGCAGAGGACTGTATCTAATAACAAAAGCGAAGTGAACAGTGAAAGTAAAATGACATTGACTTGGCTTGAGCTGTTAAGAAATCTCAGTTCTAGGCATTACGTAAACTATCCAGCATCGAGTCTGTCTGATACAATAATGCATTATTATTTCCAGCAATATTAAACGTGGAACTGATCTCCTAATATTTTTACAGATTTTGCTTTTTCGTAACATGTGCTGGGCTGGTTCATATTAATGGGAAAT
>CM061920.1:229703429-229791041 GCA_031002005.1 Vandiemenella viatica | reverse complement strand
GGAACTCATTAGCCGAAGTGTAGGGACGAGCGCGCGCCGCAGGTTAGCACTCGCTTACCTCGCCGCCTCCTCCCCACCACGTTTCCTAGTGTTGTTTGGCACAGAGCACTTTACAGCAACAGTAGGGATGCACACCGCTGCTGCAAACCGATGGCAACAGCGCACCGCTACACACGCCTGTGATGTTAACCGACAGAGAGTGGGTAGCTGCGTCTCATCCCCGCTAGCAGAGGCGGCCCTGTTCCCATGGCGTGTTGTTAAGTATTCGTCCCGTCCCGTCCCGTCCCGTCACGTCCCGTCCGTCTCGCCTCCGTTACAAGAGATCGTAGGAACGTGGCTTAATATATGGGCAGAATTATGAAAATTGTTTGTTATGGGATCTAATATTTCGTTCGTCACATAAGGGGTGTGTTACTTCTTACTCCGAACTGTAAGTTTTTGCGTTTAGGGCAAGGTAGAGCTTCAAAGATGGGGTCTCATCCACTTTTCTGCCAACGTGTTTGCAGTATTGTAACGTTTGTTACACTTGGGGTGTATTATGCTTTCGATGTATCTTCTGCAGACAATGGCCGATGCTTGATTCCTGCTTCTGCAGCCAATACACGCAGCGTACTGTCTCCTAAGCGAACGATCCTACACTACCGCATCTTAATAATTAATAGTAATACCACTCACCGATCGAATGTGACAATACAGATATGAATATTAAATCTCAGGATCACTTCATTATCTTTCTACATCTACATCTACATCCATACTCTGCGAATCACAAACATTGTGGGTGGCAGAGGGTGCTAAGCACCAATCCTAAACCCGCCCATTCCAATCCCGAATAGTGCGAGGAAAGAAGGAATACATACAAGTATCAGTACGGCATCTTATTTCTCTAATCTTATCCCTCCGGTCATTGCGACCTAAATAGGTTGGCGGAAGAAGTATTTCATTGCACTCGAAATTTAAATTTTTTCGCATATTCTCCAATAAATTAGAACGCAAGCTACGTCGTCTGTCTTCCAAACTATCCCAGCCCAATCTATGTATCAATTCTGTGACGCTTTCATAAGGGCTGTAACAACTAGTCACGAATCTAGCGGCTCTCCTCTGCACCCTCTCAACTGAGTCAATCAGAACCTTGCGATACGGATCCCAAACCCCACAACAGTAATCCAGATGCGGACGCACTAGTGTTTTATACGCTATCTCCTTTGTTTGAGCATTACAATTCCTCAAAATACGACCTATGAATCGTAATTTAGAATTGGCCTTGCCTACGACGGAAGTTATGTGCATGTCCCATTTCATGTTGCTTTGTACTATCACCCCCAGATACTTCACGGAATCAACCATGTCAACAGGTGAATTGTTTATTTTGTACTCGTGAACAACCTGATTCTTCTTGTTACTTATCCGCATTGCCTTGCACTTTTTGCAATTAAGTGTAAGCTGCCATTTACGGCACCAATCGAAAATAGCATCCAAATCACGCTGAATTTCTAAGCAGTCGTCGGAGCACCTTATTTCCCTATAGATAACCGCATCGTCGGCAAACAATCGCAACCAGCATTTGACGTTGTCACCTAGATCGTTTATAAATATTAAGAAAAGAAGTGGACCTATTACACTTCCCTGAGGAACGCCCGAAGTAACATATCTTTCAAAAGTAAGTCTCAATTCTAGGGTTGACTCCCCCAGTTTTCATTCTTTTAATAGTCATGCGTATCAAAGACGCCACTCTTCATGCATCATTCTTTGTCGTATTTGTATATGTAAAAAAAAAAAAAAAAAAAAAAAAAAAAAAAAAAAAAAAAAAAAAAAAATCAAAAAAGTCGGAGTATTAGATATTCTGAGGAAAGGAACAGGCCTCTTGGGTTAATACGCATATGGAAGGATCCTAATAGAAAACCTCTAAATCCTGGCATATAAGAAAAAAATGGACCGTACTCTATTTACATATATCCTGATATCCTGAAATATGATGCAGCAATTTTCAGTTTCTGTACGTTCTAGTGGAAACAACGAGTCCGGATCCAGATATTGTGGCAGGCTTGGTGCTAACCCTGATTAAAGTATTAATCGACCTTATTCAGTTTTGAGATTTGTTCTTGAGTTGGAAGATATAAAAAGCTCGACTATATTACTCATAATATTGCGTTACTAAATAAGTATAGATGGAATTTCACAGTGCCAAGCACCTGAGAATAGTAATAGCGATTGTTATAGCGATCGGAGGAAGGGAAGTTACGGTTTGGCATGGCAATCGATGGGTAACAGGCATCTAGAGGTCGCAGAGACTCACAATTTACCGATTCCTTTCAAAATTACTTTTAATCAACTTTCCTGTTAATAGGTTTATTTAATGAAACATCATCTTCTTAATATTACACAAATATGCAATATATTTGAATGCGCGATGTTTCTATTGCAACTATGCACGAATGTTTGATTTATCGGCAGCAGCTAATTTTAAGCACTAATCCTGATATATAATCTGATGCTAAGGCTTGGTAGGAAATGATGGCATGTGGCTGCTGTGGTTTTGTTATCCTAGATCATTGATTCTTTTGTGGCTTAGTCTTAGTCTAAATTCATTTGATCAGCTCAGGAAGAAAATCAAACTCATCTTTGTGAGACAGATAGTAGAGCGTTAGTTATATTATGAGTCGATTAATTTTAGTGAATGCAGCATTTTACTCTGGAAGTATACACTACAATTTACGAATGTAGACTACTGAAGCAATCCTTCTCGCATTCGTATTTTAGCACGCGTCACTTTATATTTAATGGTTGTGTACAGTAGAAATAATGTGTATCCAAACAATTTGAAATTTCCAAGTTAGTGTACATCGTTACACTGTTTGTATGTGTGTCGAGTGCATGTGCATGCACTGTTTAGATTAGTAGAGTCGTGTGTATTATTGTTATAGATAGGTATTGTTGACAAAGGTGACTGAAGGAGTTCCGTGTTGCGTGTGTCTAAGTTGAATAATTCGGTACTGCTTAGCGATTTCTGGCAGCGAATTAAGCTCGGTCACCTATCAGTAAGTTCCCAGCTCGGATGGATGGGTGACGAGTAGGGCTGTTGATATTTTAAAAAATATCGGATTTTCGATATATCGATATTTTAAAAAATATTTATATCGGGTTCGATATATCGAACAAAAAGTATCGATATATCGATATATCGACCCCATTATATAAAAACAATGTTACAAAAACAAATCATTTTAAAAAATGGCGAAGTCTTGTGGCTATTTAATGATGAAGAGTTGTGAGATATTTTTCTGAATCAAGTTTTGATTTTCTCAAAAAAAAAAAAAAATATAGTTTTTCATGACGTCACGAATAAATATTTTTTTTAAAAAAATTGTGATTTGGCCTTTATACTACTACTTTACTAAAAGGAAAGGCAGAATGTGTATGATTTACTCGAGACTTGTGAATCCAGAAAGAGCATCGAGGGAAATCTTGGCTTTTGTGAGTTTAAAAGCTCAATAATACAACATTGTAGAGGCATTTATTTAGGTTGATGTTCTATTATCAGAGTTTGCATAATGACCAAGTCACTTTTTTTACAAGTATTGTTTTATGTGGAATTTAATTTCTTTTTGTAGGTTGATAGCTTATTCTGAGTCTTCTTACTTTTTTGGACCAAATGTTTGCACCTTAGCATAGATTGTGTATCCGAATTTATCAATATTCCTGCTTGCATCCAATTTCCATATCAAAATACTTTCCTCGACAACGCACGCTCATGTAAAACAATGGGCTGGAGTCCGATTCGTTCTGTGCGAGCTTCGCCGTGTCTGCATTGTTACCATCGGTGTAGGACTACCAATAACTTCCAAATTAAATGTAGTAACAAAGTAAAATTAATTGTGTTTTTTATGCTCCTGATCTTTGTGCAAAACTGAAATTCAAGGCATATAGCCTCATCAAGAAGAAAGCAATTAACCTACAAATTTTCTCGTAGACGTTTCAGCTTTTAGATTGGCATTGAAAAAACACAGGAACTATTCTTATATGGTGCGCATGAAACCAAGTATGTTTACCAAATTACCATTTTCTAGGACAACTGGATGTTGCATAGAATTATGATGAGAGAACGTCATAGTTATTTAAAAGAGTTTCAGATCCAAAAAAAATTCCAAACTAAGGTGGTGAATGAAGTAAAATTTTGCACCAAAACTTCATTGGACATACTTTTCAAGAGCATGAACTCATGTTTTTCCCGTTGTTTCTTCTACTATGAATGGAGAACTCCCTACATTAATTGAAAATTTCCCCTTCTTTGATATTGCTTTGCAAATGGGTTACGCTTTACCATAATACAATTTTTTAAAGCTGAGATTCTAGGTGGAATGCAGGATTTAGGGCGAGGGGTGGGGGCAAACCGGGGTACTTGCTCTGGGCGATAATATCGTGTCCGACAATGCGTTTGACAAACAGTTAAAGTGGCGACATCAATGCGTTTGGCCAACAATCAAGGAGGCGATTCTCGGGGTCAGGCTGGCAACAATGTTTGAAGAGGCGGCAATCTCAGTTTTTCCCCGGCTTGGAAAAATCCTAGAGCCGCTACTGTCAAGGCAGTTCCCTTGGCGTTAATGTTTTTTAAATGCACCAATCTATGATAATAAGTTTTTAGCATAGCGCTTTGTAAAGGCAATCCAAAAGTGGTAGATTCTTTTTTTCAATTTCTTATCTTAATAAATTGATAAGTGATATAACAAAACTGGCTGTAGCATAATTTTGTAGCTCTATTCTTCAGTTGATATGGAACAAGAACCGTATCCAATTCGCGCGAAATATTTAACTGTGGAGTGCCAGATACAGGCTTATAATTTCCGGGCCATTTCTGGGTCTAAAAAGTATTTTAGCGGTATGTTTAAAGAGTGAACAAAAATGCAAATTAATAAAAAATTCTATTTTAGGTACATATGTTATCTAACGTATATATAGCACCTCTTTTAACTTTATTAATTAAACTATGGTAGAAAGTAAACATCAGGTATTATGAATCAAAAGGAAAAATACTAAACTTAAAACAAAAATTGACCACCTTGTTAGGAATTTTTTACTTTGGTACAAAATCAACATCGGGTATTAATAATCAAAATCTCAAAAATATTAAACCAAAACTGAACACTTCTGTTAGGCTCATTAATTAAAATTAGGCAGAAAATCAACATCAGGTTTTATCTACAAATAAAAAATTAGCATCTATCTTTTGCTAAATCAACATCAATCCAAATAGATTTTAATCATCTACGTTTCAAACAGTTAGTACTAGATTTTGCCATTTTCATAAATATTTCTCCGGCACTGCTTTGCAAAACTGATAAAATTTCTCAGCAAGAGTCTTCAAAATTGATTGAGTTTGCAGTTCAGCTTTAATCGAATCCATGAACGTTCTGTTTCACTCTTATTTCATAAATTATTCGACGGACTAAAACTTGTCTCGTAAAAGTCATTGCTTGTTGGAATTGACAAAACAAAACCAACTATTTTTTTAAAATATTCAAAATCATTAAAAACGCTTGTTCTAAAGAAATTGACCCAGATTTTATCGTTTGGAAAGTCTTTTGGAAGGACCTGAAAAACACGTTTCAGACATGTGAACTCTGTATAAAGGAAGTTAATGTTAACTGCATCTAGAATTTTCAAATTCCCAGAAAATTCAAAGAGTATTTTCCTGTCAGTTTCAATTCCTCTGATTTAAGGGACATTCCATCCTCCCGCTGCAAGCATGGGATACTTGGCTTGGCCTCATGACCACCGTGGTGAACTGAGTTTGAGAAAAAAACTAGTATACGGAAATTCCGGGACAGTAACGCATAATTCCTGAACACGAGATCAGACACAAAATTCCGGGACATTCCCGGATTTTCCGGCTATCTGGCAACCCTACCCATACCTGGTACATTACGATTAGTTTCTTAATGCTAATACTTTTGCACTGATTGAAGACAAATTTTAAAAACTTTTCAAAATGTCCAGACAAGAATTCTAATGAATATTGAATGAGTTATTTTACCTTTGTTTTTTACTTCTCCACAGGCCCGCCGCTAGCTGTTTGAGCACCCGCGTGCAATAGCGATTATGCCGCCCCCTGTCCAACTACAGCCAGTGGTGGATCTAGGAAATTTCCGAAACGGGTCAAAAAAACTCTGAGATTGCCGCCCCAATTGTTGCCATCCCGAGTGTAGCCGCCGACCGCCCGTAGCAGCTGTTGAGCAAAAAAAAGGAGGTCGCCCGCTAAATAATATGCTGCCTGGCACGCCCCCTTACGGCGGCCCTGCTTCTCCATGTGCTCGTATCGTTCATTGTTTCTTAAAATTCTATCTATGAAAATGTATTGCATGTGCAACACAGGTAATCGTTTACCCTCCAATAATAACTTGGAATATTCTACCAGGAAAATAACCACTTATTTTTAAAAAATATCGGACTCCGATATCCAGATTTCAATATCGATATATCGATATATCGTCCAAAAAAATATCACTCATAAATATCGATATTTTTTTAAAAAAATATCGATATATCGATATATCGATATTTTATCAACAGCCCTAGTGACGAGATAGCAGCGTTTCCGCGCCACGCGCGTCGAGTGCCCCGCTGGACTCGGCTTTGCCGGCGGATGATGTAGCAAGTACCATGACCCGGCAAGCGGATAAGGAATTAGAAATGGACGTAGACGCTAGGGATGGGCATTTAAAGAAAAATTTATCGATAAATATCGAAACGATATTTACAAACACTATCGATATACATCGGGAAAAAAATTTCGATATTTTTGGCTAAAGGGAGAAATTATCTAAAAAAAAAATCATAAAATATATCAAAATATTTAGTAAAACTCTGAAAATTAAAGACACAGATAGAAATTATTCAAACTTTTATTAATTTATTATTTTTTCCAATCAATCAAACCAGTATTCGTCTGATATGGACATCAAAAGGACTCTCTGTTTTATGTGCTCCCCGTCAATCTACTCCTGTTGTTCGGTACAGCTAAATTGACTGCAGGAGCCACTCTTTCGGACGACACAGAAGAAGCTTGACATACAAGGTGTTTCAGCGCGATTTCCGAAACCACTGGCTTGGAGCACTGGCAATTCACCCAAAACTTTATTGGGTCTGATTTTCTGTCTATTAATGGTTGGTCCAGATACTGTTTAAGCTTATTAGGAACTGAGCCAGAGCTTGGAACCTCTTGCATAACAGTAGTGCTAAGGGATAATAGCTTTTCATGTGTGGACCAATTTGATGCGTTACCTGCGATATCTTGTGTTGCTGCTGTAGACCTTACTTCTGGAGAACGTTGTCCTCGTCGTCTAAGTTCCAAGCGAATATCATTACTTATTATAGATATCGTATTTGACACACCGATTGGAGAAATGTATACGTTTGAAACGAGGGCCCAGAATGGTAGCTGCTGCAAGGAATGTATTTCTTTCTAAAGGACTTAATTTCTCTTGAATTCTTTGGAGTAAAGTCTCTTTTACCGCGAATCCTAAAGTGGTCGTAGGAGTAACTTGTTCCGTTACTTGTCGAATCAGATTTGTAACAGGAATGGCTAAGTTAGCAGTCACGTAATTTGTAAGACTAACCTCTTCAGTGGCTTCTTTGAAATGATCAAGAAGGACAATACGGTCACGTATTACATTAAGATGTTAAGTTGCAACCATATCAAGTGTGTTTATATTTGACTGACTTTGTGTAGCTAAGATTATAGCTATAATTGCAGAGAGTCTGACGAATCGTTCTAACATATTAAAGCAGGAGTTCCATCTAGTGCTAACAGCTTGTGTCAAAGTCAACACCTCTCCTTCTTTATTCCCAGATGCTTTTTGTTCAGATCTCAATAGATCCATAGCATTGACAGACTGCTTAAAATAAGTAACAATAATTTTTACGTGATCGCAGAGTGCTGCAAATGAATTATTTTCACTTAACACTCCACCAACGATTTTGACCAGTGAGGTGCAATTTCTAATCACTAAACCTCTCTGCAGTGCGTATGGTGCGAGGGCATACGATGTTGTTGATGGTGATTCATCCGTCGGATGGGAATGTTAAGCTTGGCGCCCCCCTTTAGAATGTTATCAAAAGTAGGCCTGAACATGCCGACACCGGCTTCCTCCCTTTCCCTTCTTTTATCTCTCATCCACAACACTCTATACTGAACCACACAGTGTCACTGTCATACACACTTAGGAGCACTGTTACAATTTTTTTAACTGCTTAACGTTTCTTAATAGCGAGGTCTTTAGAGATGCGAAAGGATGGGTGGCAAGTAATGGGAAGGAATTCGGCCATGGCCTTTTGAAGGAATCATCCCGGCATTTGCTGGAGTGATTTGGGAAACCATGGAAAACCCAAATCTGAATGCCCGGACGGGGATTCGACCCGCCCTCCTCCCGAATGCGAGGCCAGAAAGCTAACCATTACACCACCACGCTCGGTGAAACCGGAAACCACCCCAGTTAATCTTCCTAGGACTTGGAGGGATATACATCACCCATGGTAATCGCCTACCACCTGACACGGAAAAGATGTTCGAAGAGGATCTAACTATCAGTAAAAACTATTGGTGTCACAGTGATTAAATAACTAAAAACCGCTCTCACTACATCAATCGAAGACAGCAATCACAAGAAAGTATTCTTTAGTGGGGCTGTAATTCACGAGAATATGTCTTTATGCATATTTTAAAGAGCATTACAATGAACTTTAGGATAGAGGATTTAAAGCAATCCAGGATTGGTTTATTAAGCTTAAAGTGCGATAATTACTCCATTACATCAAAATTTTTCTGTATTCTTGGAACGTATTCCCTATAATCCTATATAAACTAACATTCTGTATTCAAGGTTTCCGGAAACAAGATTTTCGTATTTACTGTTAATTTAGGGAACGTATTCCTTGCGATTAAGGAGTTTTGACTGTAGACTAGATTGTAGACATTTAAATGAATTAACGGTCCTTCATAATGACTTGTGGTTCATCAACCTATTAATTGTTATTCGTAAATAAAAATAAAAAAAGGTTGAAAAGATAATGTTTCAAGTACAAAGATAAAATAACCACTTACATGCTAGCATAAAAATGACGTTAACGTAAAGATGTTAAAATTTAACAGCTTGTTTTAACCTCTCAACCGCTGTTGAAGCTATTATATTCCGACAAATTAACTTTTTAAAACACTTTCAGAAGTTTGGATATGTTCGTATATCTATCCTATATACATGTAACGATTAAATTGGATACTGAATTGCGTTCGTAGAAAAAATATCGTATTGGTGCTTAAAATCGATACACTAAATACAATATCGATATATCGAAAATAAAAATATCGGCGAAATATCGATATTATTTACAAAAATATTGATATATCGATACATCGATATATTTTGCCCATCCCTAGAAGACGCTACACCAGCCGCTGTGTTCAACATTCAGCGTATACACGGTGACGTGTACTCGGTCTTCAGAGACATAATGCCGAGAAAGCGTCCCACTACTCCACCAGAGAGGACATATAATAAACAGCCTCGTGCCGTAAACTACAAGAAGGAGAGGCGTGCAAATCTACTGGAGTCAGCCTGGCAGTGACGAAACTTAATACAGCAAGGAAACCATGGAAAGCTAAGACGCAAAAGAAGAGGTCCATGGAAGCCACTGATAATTCTGCAGCCATGTCAACACGACGGCGCATTCGTGCAGGTGTACCACAGGGTTCAGTGCTGGTCCCTGTTCTTTATACCTTCTATACAGCCGACATTACAGCACCTGCGAATGTGAAAACGGCCACATACGCCGACGGTACAGCATTATTTACATCCAACCGCAGCAGAGCCATCGCCACGAGACGATTGCAGGAAGCTATTCAGCAGACGATAGCCTGGGCCAGAAGGTGGCGGATAAGTATAAACCCAGTCTAAACGCAAGCGATTATGCTGACGCGACGCCTAGGACGCCGTGGTCAGCAACTACCTCATCCGCAACTCCAGCTCAGAGGTAAAACCATCCCTGGGCACCAACTGCTCGCTACCTTGGTGTAACACTTGAAAGTAAGCTGACATGGCGAGCTCACATCAAGGACATCAGGCAAAGGGTAAGTGCTCGGCTCCATTCTCTTTACTCTATACTTGACCGGGAAAGCTCGTTGGCACCACATCTAGGAGTTGCCATTTATTGCTCCTTAATTAGGCCGGTAATTGAGTATGCTTGCCCCGTCTGGGGATAGGCTGCTAATTGCCACCTGAGAAAGTTTTAGGTGCTGCAGAACACTGAAGCGGGCACTACGTCTGCCCGACCGTTTCCCCACTGTCGCAGTCCACGAGGCGTCAGGAACGGCGTAGCTCATTGATTGATTGCCGTAACATGCCTATAAATTCTACAGTGCAGTCCATCACTCTGCCAATCCACTGGTAACTTGTCTCGGTGAATATGAAACTGCCGCTGACAAACATAGCAGGCCATTGGTGCTGACAGAGCGCTAAGGACCAACTAATAATACGCCACCAAGACGACAAACCAGCAGTGAAGAGAAGACCACTCAAGAGAAGACTGAGGGAGGAAATGTCTCAGGACAACAACCCCCAACCAACCAGCTTTAATGCTGAGACTGGCGAAGATGCATAGAACTATTGCATTTCTAAAGATACATGGAGCAGATAGTGTCAAGTTTCGGGGAAACAGATAGTAAGGATAAACATCTAAACAAATTCATAATTCATTGTAGACTTTTTGGTACTTAAAGTAGGTATCGTCCCATGGTAACTCGATATTCGTAAACGAATATAACTAGAGCGAGAATGTAATTCAGTTATGAGTGTCAACACAGGTTTCAGGAAAAGTGAGTTATTATAGCAAATACACTGAAGTGCCAAAATTCGTGGGATACCTCCTAACATCCTGTAGGACCACCTTTTACCCGGCGAAGTACAGGAATCAGACGTAACATTGACTCACCAAATCGTCTGAAGACTATTGAAAAAAATATTTGTCCATTCTTCCTCTACAGCCGTCCATAGTTGTGAAAGTATTGCCGGTGCAGGGCGTTGTTCACGAACTGACTTTTCGATAATATCCCAGATACGTTCAACAGGATTCAAGTCTACCGATCTGTGTGGCCAAAGCATTTGCTGCAACTGTCCAGAATGTTCCTCAAACCAATCGCGAACGATTTTGGCCAAGTGAGATGTGAATTATTGTCCTGGGAAAGTCCATAGTTCTTTAGAAACATGAAGGCCATGAAGGGATGCAAATGGTCTGCAAGTAACTAAACATATCCGTTTCCAGTCAATGGTAGGTTCAGTTCCACCAGAGCTCCAAGTCCATGCCATTTAAACACAGCCCTATACGAGGGAAAAGGGGGGGGGAGGGGCACAATAAGCTTGCACACTGCCTTCAGTTCTTACCAACTGGAGTCATTACTCATCTGACGACATAATCTTCTTCCATTCATGCAGTGTGTGACCTGTATGTTCTCGAGCATAGACCGATGGTGTTTTTTAGTAGAGGCACTAGCATAGGTCTTCTGCTGCCATATCCCGTCAACGCGAAATTTCACTGCACTGACCCAAGGACACACCTGTCTCACGTCCCATATTGACTGTTGTCTGTCTATCAACATTGACATATCGACGCAGAAGTCGTTGGTATTGGTAATTTAGTAGTTATGGTCGGCCATTGCATTGTTCATGGTGTGAGGTAATATTAGAAATTACATATTCACGGCACACTCTTGACACTATGTATCGAGAATTTTGAATTTATTAACAATTTTCGAAACAAAATGCCCAATGCATCTAATTCCATCTACCAATGCTCGTCCATAGACTGTCAATTAATATGCTGCATCCACAATAACGTCAGAAAATCATTCAGACGACTCACGAGAGTATAAATAAATGAAAACACCGAGACTGCACAGCAAATTTATAGGTTTCTTGCGCGATCTTACCGATATCCGGATATTTGCATCTTCCTTTCCCATGCGTTTTGGCACTTCGACAGTGAAAATCATCCTAATAGTGGGCTGTAATCTGTAACATGGACAATTAGTTGCTGTTAGTATGCAAGTTTCAATTTCTTGGATTGTGTTTACGGCCTGTAGCAGCAGCGTACAAGAGTTGGGTGTGGTTCTGACGAGCCTCCCGGCTGAAGGACGCGCGTATACAGGGGAGTCGAATACATCTCGTGTTATCGGACCCGTAATCAGTCTAAGAACAAGGCACTTCATTAGCGGATAAGTTTGGAAATGATATAAACGGAGCTTTAAACGATGACTGGCGCCTGATGTGGTGACTGTAGAATACGTGTCCAGCGAAGGAGTTGGGCGTGTCTGCAGAAAACAGGTGTTATTGGCGAGTGTCTGGCTGACGTGGGCTCAGCTGAAGGCCATTATAGACGCTTGGCACGTGACTGTCCTGAAACAAGAAAAAGACACCTCCTAGGCAAGACCAGAACAGGAGTCTCGGAAATGATCATACAGAAACACTGAAATGTCACGAAGAGAATTGAAGTACCTTCAAAACAGATACGAATATTAAATTACGTGTCTTTGGTGCGTAATACAGACAGTCGGGTTTCATCCAATGTATTCTTCTGATATTTCCTTTCAAAATACACGGTACAAGAGTTGTCACAGATTAATCTGCTTTGCGTTATTGGAGCAAAGAGCATTACTTAAAAAATTAACCATTTTCTTTATTTATGGTTACGTATTAGACTTTCGAATAGTTAGATAAAATCACTCTACTCTTTCAGTCATTTGTCTGTCTCTTCCTCTCCAACTAACCGATTACTTACGTTCGTAATTTCATACTTTTTGAGGGTATTTACAGCTATTTCATTCAACTCAGAAGTTGAACAATGCAGAATATATAAATTTATTTTTATTTCTGTGGTTTTATGCTAGCGACTTTTTTAATCCATCATATTGTCCTCTCATAGCTACGTTTCCTAGGACATGATTTCTATTAATTCACTATCCAGCTGCAACTGTTTACACCTATAACTGTCTATCTTCAATTTCTACTTTCAACTTCAATTCAATAGACTGTCTTTCTCTGCTAGAATTCAGTTTTTTGTAATTATAAATAAACAGGTGTACTGAAACAATCAGGATGCTAAACTTAACATGACGAGATCGACTGAGAAAGAAAACTGTGCAATATGGGGAAAAAATATAGCAATGAAAATCTGAAAATGTGTGAAAATTAAAGTCACATCCTTGCAAACAGTAATTGATTCATTCTACTTTTCTATTTGTAATACAAACCGTCGATCGATGAAGTAACTCTTCCATCTTACCCAAATTTGCGTCACTAGCTCCTCAGGTCAAATGCCACTCTTCAAAATTGGAAATCTCCTGTTACCTTCGTTTACGGCAACCGTAATGTGTACTTTCAACTTAACCTGTCTTCCGATAAGCAGTTTATGATCTGTTGGAACATGAAATACTAAACGCGTAATCTTCTTTCAACAGCATTTACTCTCTCTTAGATATTGATCTGCTATGTATTCCAAAATGATTCATGTGAACTGAGGATTAGTCCAATAATACAAGTCGTATATATATAAATTGCATTAGAACTCTACTGTTTGAGTAGGTTGGATATTTACTTCTGGACGACACCAGGCTAGTAATAAAGACAATCGAGAACTAACTTTTTATGAATAATTGTCACGCCAATGCAACTGAATTTCTTCTTTCTTCTCCGAACGCGCTTTACTTCTTTCTCTGATGCATCTTCAGCGGATCTTTATTATCATTGTTCACATTTACTTGTGATTGTACAGTATTTCGGCATCATCTGTGTCTGTATTAGCAGATTGGATCATAGGTGCTTACATTCCGAAAATAAAGAACAAATTCAATTGCACTGGGGTGATAAGTATTCATCAAAAAATTGATTCTATCGTAATTGAGGAAATGGCCCACAATATCCAAATGTCAATTAAGAACTATTTTTAATTTGTTGAGCTGTAGAAATGGAAGAGCAAACGATTGAAATAGCACAAAACCTGAAATTTACCCAGATGTACTGTACAATATGCCTAAAATAATGAAGAAGGAATTGAATTAGGGTAATTTAACAATATCAAAGCTCCACTTTATATTTGGAATCACAAATTTACCCTTTGAATGGGGGAGGGTGCAGATCAGATGTTTGAAACTTTAAACATATCATATGTGTATGATAAAAATTATATACAAAATTGTGGTATAACTGTGTTTTTAGTATTGAGCAAAAATAAGGGAAACTTTTAATCTTGAATAAACTTTAATCAATAATAACTAGACAGTCAGAGAAATACGAATTACTATCTTGTTTGTGAAATACGCAATAAAGCAAGATTGAAAAAACCGATATTAGCTATGAAACATAAGCTCACTGACAAAGAGTCAGCATATTACAATTTGCTAGTGATACTAATCTGATAAAGGTGAAGTTCTTCGAAGAGGAATAGATACCGAATACGATTGCTAATGGCGGCGGAAAGTGCTGTTACAAAAAAGTTTCGAAACTGGAAGAAAACTCTGTAATCAGCAAGATAAATTCTCCATTAAGGAAGTAATGCCAAATGAAAAACGAGGCAAAAACGGTAAGAGATTAGTAAAAATAAAATTTAAAAATAAAAAAGAGAAACCTGTTACTACCGAAAAGTCAGATGGACTCTGAAAATTTTCTCAAACTTTGTATATAATACAGAGCACTTGATGGATCTTAAATATTGACCACAGGAGAAAAAAAAGAGGCATTTTTATGTTGTGGTTTGGAAGGATGTAGAAATAACAGTACAGATAAGTTACCATATAGACAAGTTCTGGAAATTATGGCTGATGAAGCCACACTTTTGTGAAATATTGCATTGGTTAATTTCTTATCGAATTGTAAGGGGCACACGAGTACAAAGATTAAAACATGTGAAGAATTTTAATTGAGGGTATAGGCAGAAAAGCGTCATAGGGGTGGTCACAGGACAGTGTGGGTTGCATCAAAATAACTAAATGACGGGGACAGCAAAATAAAATTTGTCTTTTTCTGTTTCTAGTGTTGTTTCAATGTTATTGATCTCCTCCGTTCTGTTGCACTTGGTGACATTTCTTTAACTTATGTTTGTTATTGGATTAAATTCGTCTCTAAAGGTCACACGTTATAGGATTAATGAATAATATTATCATAAATTAGAGTTTCTTCCTCTTTTCACCCTCAATCCTGAAAATTTCATTTCACTATTAATATGATGTGCCGTAGATACAAATTTAATATCGTTTGAAATAAACAAGGACCTGATCTCATTACTTCCTAACTGCCACCCTGTTAAACTGCCACTGTTTTATCCTCTACACCCACCCCCCTGTCACATAATTCATACCGGCCACCTTGCCTGATTTTTTTTAAAAATTTTTTTGATTCAATAAGATGTATACTTGAGGAACAAGTTGTCATGAACGTGTAGCTTTTAGGGAAGCGTTTCTCGACATTTTTCATTTCGAGAACCAATGAAATGTCAATTCTATTGAACACTAACTTACTGTAGGCAGGCTTAATTTTCAACCTATATGTATATTCTGACATTTGGGATATATCATATTGTATCATTATAACATAATAAATCTAACAACATCTTTTGAATTCCTACGGGAACACAGTTATGAAATTGGAATTGAATTATTAAAAGTGAATTATCTATTGAACAGACTTATGACTTACTAACTCAATGAATAATAATGTTTTTTGGACCACCTGTACTATCTTTGCCGACCTCTGAATTAGAACTTTTGTTGCTGGTCGTTTAGCACAGCGTAGGGAAATAAAGCGACTCCTCCCACGTAGCAAGTTGTATCCTAGTGCCAACTGGCACACCTAGCAAGCTGCTTAGCATCGACTGCGTAAGATCTCGATAGTGGGACGCATACCTCACTCTGAATTGGCTCTGCAAGGCCAGGTTTCCGGCCTAATTGCGGGTACACGCAGGACGTGGTTCCGACTGGCTGCACAAGTGGCACGGCACGGAGGAGGCCTTTGCCAACAGTTCTTCCGTAACGCTCATCTCCGGAGCTGTTTCCCAACAGCCATTGTGTGGTACTACTTCACGCTGATAGACATGAGTGGAGGCCATATTCGGCTGGACAGCGGCTGCATAGTGAGGAAAGAAAGATGTAATAACTTCCTTCAAAAAGTTATGACACGACGTGACAAGGAAGAAGGTGGGATGGGGGAGGGGGAGGGAGATGGCGTGGAAGGCAACACCACGCCGTATTTCCTTTATAAAATAAAATTTTGTACGTATTCAGTGTCTGTACATCATCCAGTTTTTTTTTTTTTTTACAAACGTGTCTATTTATCTATGAAATATATATTTTAAACATGATATTCGGAGTGATTATGTGTGATTTGTGGGATTAATTGAAGTTTAATTTCAAAATCCTTTACTTACGCCGTTCTGTGTAAAATGTTACCATACCTTGTCAGAAATTTCTCAGTGTAACTTAATCTGAGTTGATCATCGAATAGAGCATCTCTCGACAAACTCGAAGATCTGATTTCAAATCCCTCTGAGCACAGCCTGCCAGTGATTGTTCCTCCTTCTGCTGACGGATGAATGCTGGTGTGTAAAGGTGCTCCTCTCCCTCCTATATTACGCCTAGCGGATGTAAAGATCTAAATTTTCATTTTGATTCTATGCTACTATAGGAAGCTGCCCGCTTATACCATTTTTACATTACCCCTCGATAATCATTTGGCAGCGTCTTAATGGGCCTGGGGAGCGACTCCACATTTTCTGCTTCTAAGAAAAACTTGCGCTTCTTCGGGGACAATTACCGGGTCGTCCAGTTCATAGTGAAGGAATAGTGTATGACTGTGTGGTAAATGTATCTCAACTTTGCGCTATTGAATCCCAATTCTAATCATGACCTCACGAAGATTATAGCGGAGGCGTCCTCCATCAATCTCACTCCGTTGTCCTCCGGTCAAGGACAATGAAGACCCTTAGCTTTCTTCTTTTAGGCTTACTTAAAACTATGAATCAACGTATGCGTAGCTGAACGCAATAATACCACATTGATTGATGGACAGAATATGAGTTAGCCTGCTGCTTTAGTTAATGTCAGCTAGTAATTAAAATTGTTGACAAAATAACTATGACAGCAATAGCCATTTATACATATAGTATCACTAGATCCACATCTTTTAGCATTTTGTGTTTTGAGGTTTACAGCCTAACTCTATTGAAAGCAGAGCGCTAATGACCTAGCTGTCAACTCACCCTAAAGCCATAAAAAGTATTGAAAGCATTTTTGCTGTTTTTCTCTACCACCAAAATCATGTGACTATGGAGTACTTTTTTAAATTTAAAACCGATTATTACAAATTATATAAGAACAATCAGTTTCTCATGGCGTTGTTTGAGATTTTTTTTTCCAACCTTAACCGTTTTTGAATTTATAAAACTATCGAAGTGATGTGTTTTTGAGGAAATCAGGCACAAATTAAAACTGAAACAAGGTGTTTGACGAACTGTTGAATCCGCTGTACTAAGAGCAAATGTCGAGAAGAGGTGACAGGAAACACAAATACATTTTTTTAAGGAAATTTTATGACCTGTTTCTTGAAATGGTACTCCGGAAAAAACTAATTGGGATCTACTGCTCTAGCAGCTTAGCGGAAAACACTTGATGCGAAACCCTAGGAAAATTTGTGTAAACCCAATAAATTATACACTTCGCCCACATTACTGACCAAGCTGTTATATTGCCCTTTAATTCGCGCTTGAGAAAAGATGCCAGACATTAAAAAAAAAAAAAAATCTACTGTAGATTAACGTTAGTCACATATAGGAGTCATCGTGAAATACTGATTATTCTCTCCTGTAACGAAAATTATACCTATATTGTAACGACACAGATTGTGGCCTACGTAATTGAAAAATAATTTTATAGCTAAATATAGTTAATATATTATATAGTAAATATATTTTTATAGTTATAGTTATTTTATATGAATATCAAAACTTCTTTTATAGAAGTCATTCAAACTTTCCATCGTAATCTTTTTAGAAAGATGTAATCTGTTTTGTACTGATAAATTTTATTGTATGATATTTAATGAATAATTGTTAAATGTTAATCACTTTCCATTTTATAACACTGACTGAAAAATCTTGCAACATTGAATACTTATGTGAGCATCATATCTGCATGAAACTACAAATATGCTAAACTACGTATGTGAACAAACATTTAAGAGACAAATGTTAGATGTTGTAGTGCCACAATGTCCTTAAATTAGGATTATCTGCTCATCTTATTCGGATTCGTCTTATTCAGATTCACCACCATGAGTTTTAAGTTCTCCCCGTTAATTATTCATCGGTTTTCTAATGTTGGGCTTACTACTTCCAGCTTGGCATAGATTTTAGGCAAAGTAAATTACTCTCCCATTGCAGGTAAGCAGCATGGTGGGGATTTCCCCTGGCACTCCCCTTAATTGTGGCCAAATGCGGCTGCATGAAGATTTATATTCGGCAATTCACTTAACTCTAGAATTTTCTATGCAGCAGCATTTTAGGACCTGGCAGCCAGAGGGGCGGGACAGTCGCAGATAGTGTCTAAGTAACAAAGGCTCGAAAGCAAGTGAACACAACAGTAGTCGTCCGGCCATGAAGCAGTCAAAGGTTATTTGGTTACTGGGACAACGGAAGATTTCTATGGTTGTAGCCATCGAAAAGTTTTTATAACAATTTGCATCCCTAGAACAGATTGTATGTCGTCAATACACGTCATAAGGAAATTTGTCGGTCACAGAAATTTTTTTACTCCTCTTGCGGAGTTTCTGAATTTAGTATAAAAATAATCTGTGGCATCATGTGTTGGAGAAGTACTAAACAAAGTTCACCCAGAAGTACTCGTGATATGGAGACTACTGCCAGGTACAAAGCCAGATGAAACATTTTTTTTATGCTGTTGGTAATACCGCTCATAGTGATAAAGCAGTAGTATAAACAGTTTCTCGCAGTCTCCCATGTTGTGCTGTGAAGGGTTCCTCAGGAACTGTGCTTTCTGTTATCGTGTTTTGTGTTGCAGGTTCCACCTTCCTCGGCTACCTGGACAGCTGGGAGGGCGACGAGGGCCGTCGCGGATTCTATAACGTGACCAGCGTCCTGCAGAGTCCTGCCGGAAAGGCGCTCGCTGCATTCACCACAAGCAAGGTACAAACCATCAACACTCGCAGTGTTCTCAGCCACTTGTGTCTGCTTATAAAGTAATGGGAGCGGCAAACTGGTCACTCAATACTTCTGTTAACATTAAATGCAGACGCCGGCGGCGGCAGCGTACGGACGCCGCGTGCCGATGGTCACCGGTTCGAGTCCGGCCGCGGGCATGAGTGTTTAAGTGTTGTGTCTGTGAATGTGATGTCTCTCCTGTGGTGTGTATAACAGGTTGGAAAATGCATTATGGATGAAACTGAAAGCACTGGATCACACATAATCACCGTTGAGTTGTCTGTATGGCCTCAGGTGCCAGAAAAAGAAAAAAGTTAGGTAAACTCATCTTTTCCGGGAAGGTAAACGCTTTGACGAGATTGTAGGAAATTCAAGTTATCCTTTTTTAATATCACGCTTTAGTCTGCTTGAGTATAACTTTAGAGATGAGTAAGATGAAATCAACGATGTGCAGTAGAATGCTTGGTTACTAAGCTTATTCTGAGATTATTATAAGATGATAAACGAAATAAACCTTGAGCACAAATCAAAGTATTATTCAGAAAAAAAAGGATGAAAGTAACACTATGATCTGTTAGAGGATGTGATAAATGGTAATGCCTTAAAGTTGATAAATACGCTGTATGGTGCTATCTCGAAAAAGTTGCTTGAGATTTTTTTATCTGGTTTAGTGTGATTAATATTGCGCTCCACACAAGACATATTTCAGACTGCAATGGGCACGTAAACGCCATTACCGGCGTGATGAATGGCAAAATGTAGTGTTTTCGAATTAGTATGGTTCATCTTGTCTTAATTAGTGATCGCCGCGTACGCGAGACGGTATCGTAGCCAACGCAACGGGGCATAAACCATTGTTGAGCGGCATAGCGGACAAACGCCAAGTGTGGTGGTTTGAGGCACCATTATCAATAACATGCGATCTCGCCTCCTATGTACTGAGGGCAATTTGAATAGCAACCGCTACATCATGGAGTTTTTAGAGCCCTCTGAGGTCAGCTCCATATGGCCATATTTCTTTAAAAAATAACGCCCAACCATATTTGATGAGAAATGTGGAAGCCTTCTTCGAAGAACTACGGGTACCACTGCTTCCTTGACCTGCACATCCGCCTGATAGGTCACCCATCGAACATATATAGGCAACTTGTTCGTTGTGGTCCTCCTGCAACGACTGTCGATACTTTTTGCACACCGAGCATGGTTGGTGAACAGTTAGCGCTCAGGCCTCGCATTCGGGAGGACGGCGGTTCGAATCTCCGCTGGTCATCCAGATTTGGGTTTTCGATGTTTTCCCCAAATCACTCCAGGCGAATTCCGGAATGCTTCCTTCAAAAATGCCATGGACGAATTCCTTCCCGTTCCTTGTCCTCAGTCCCATCCCGCTTTTAATGACCTCGGCGTCGAGGAGGCGTGAAGTTATAAGTAAAAAAAAAAAAAGGCTTTTTGCACGCACTTACAAACCGTGTTAACCCAGCGGCATATACAGGCTCTCTTCGACTGCATGCCGCGACATCTACAGGCTCTGAATGCACCACATGACGGCTTCACACGGTAGTGAATTTTCACTGCCAAGTAGGCCTACATGTGCTGGACTGTAATTCCAATGATTTGTTTATTGTCATGTCCATAATCTGTGGAATAAATTTCATTGTAATCACATGTCTCCATCTTGGTACTGCAATTTCCGTAATGTACTAATTAGAAAGGTGCCATTGAAAGACTAGGCGTCTTTAAAGCCAATCCACTAGACTTTATTGAATGATTGGTCACTTTTGATGAGACATAGGCAGTAAATTCATGCTACTTTTCCCACTTCGAAGAAGACCAACACCTTTCCTACTGCATATGAAGCAATGTTGTCTGGTTTTTGTGATTCTGAGGGTGTAAGTCTCATATATTTGCTGAAGTAGGGTGAAAATACAACGGCGGCGTGTTATGCTTACCTTATGAAGCAACTTCAAGCAAGTTGTTATTCTTTCTGTCATTGGTGCTTAATTCCTTTCGGTATATCAAGTGTATTACTTCTTTCTAAATAACAAAATTTATTTGCTTCTTCCAGTACATGTGGTCCATTTTAGTTTATTGTAATTCTTCCCATTTCGGGTGACATTTTCACGATGTGTGTCAATGTAGCTGGTTGCTGTTGTTGCTTGCCGGCAGGTGAGCGCCGCCGCCGCGCTGTCCGCCCGCAGCCTGTCCACTGTGCGCTGCGAGGAGGGCCCCCCGCAGCGCGCCTGTGACCCTCTGCAGGCGCCCTGCCTGTTCGACGTCGAGGACGACCCCTGTGAGCGGCGCAACCTGTTCGAGCGAGGGCGCGAGGCGGCCTTCGAGCGCTTGCTCTCGGCGTGGCGCCGCACGGCGCGACAGCCGCGCAACCTGGCCGCCGACGACGGCGCGGACCCGGCGCGCTGGCACGGCGTCTGGACCACCTGGGCCGACTGAACAGGAGGCGGTCACTTCACGCATCTGTATTGTGTCCGAATCTGTATTGCGCCTCTAATAGTACTCCATCTGAGATATAACCGGTACTGCAAGAGTTCATCTCAACCGGCTAGTATTTAAAACTTGGAGACAAATACGAATTTCCATTACGGAGGTAAGATTTACGAAATGGTAATTGATTCACTCAGTCTGAGAGCTACATATCAAAACTGTTGTTTCACTCACAAGCCCATTTAAACATATGAATAAGTAAATCTACGCGTTCGTGTTTTTTCATATTAGATTGTTTTAAACAGGCTGCTGCACTGCAGCGTGCCTAAGTGTTACCAAAACCTTGGTTTGAAGTGGTCTTAATTTGGGAAGTTGAGCATTTTAACTGCACTCAAATTATATAATGTTGAAATGACATAAGGAAGATCTGAATTGCGCATCAGCTGTTTTATTTGTACCAAATAATTAAAAAAAAAAAGAAGTAGTAGGAGAAGAAGAACCATAAACCTAGTTGCAAAATATATTTTTCTTAATTTATTAGCTAATGATAAGTGCACGCAAATTTTTAAATTCATTTTAAGCATAAAATCATGGACTAAAATTCCTATCGAAAAAATAAGAAACTAAAACTGAATTACCGTTATCTTTATGTACAGTGTAAATACATTTCTGTAATAATTATTAAGCTCACAAAAAATAATGTGCCAATAAATGTTTGAGATATTGTTGTTACTATCGATGAAATATAATCTTAATTTATGTAAATATCAAATTTAAATGAGTAAATAAGTCCTTTTGTCTATTTTAACATTACTCCATTTTTGTTTCCTAATTAATTAAAAACATATGAAGAATTGATTATACTCATAAATAAGCAGAATCCCCTTATATAAAACGCTAACGTGGAGTCTGGATGCGTCGTCTATAGCTGCTACTGGTATTGGCTAGAGAACGGCCAATGATCAACCACCATATTACATTCGTACCATCATCTTGCTCTTCGTTTATTTACAACTAGACGCAGACATTCATATAAGGAGAAGGAGAATCAATATTTACGCTATTTTATCCGTTTCAGTCAGACGCAGAAATTCATGTAAGGAGAAGGGGATTCAATATTTACGATATTTTATCTGTATCAGTTATCAAAACTAGGTTAAACCATAACCTAAGAATTTTTTTGGCAGACGATAAGAAAAAATGAAGTTTATTAAAAACTCAGAGAAACGTACGTAATCGCGCAATGTATCAGTCAAATAAATAACAGTCATCCGTTTTAGAAATTATAAAAACGCATTTATCTAAATAAAATCTAACTAAATATTCTGATAATCTAACCAGAATAAGTTACTCATATCACGAAAGATATAATTAAAAATGATTTCAATTTATAATTCGCAATTCAACAACGATATTCTTGCATCAAAATATCGGCGAGCAGAGATAAAAATTAATGCGAGGCAATCATACGTTACAAAGTTACAATTGGTACGTTCGTTTAAATTTACATGTTGCTTTTTGTTTATTTATGACAACTAGATGCAAAAATTAATGCAAGGAGAAGAGTATTCCATGTTTACGTTATTTTATCTGTACCAGTTATAAGAACGAGGTTAAAACATAACCTAAGAATGTTTTTGGCAGATGATAAGAAACAATGAAGTTAATTAAAATCTCGAAGAAAGTTTACACCAAATTTACGAATCGCGAAATGTATCACCGAGATAAATGACCGTTATCCGTTTTTGATATTATGCTTTCCGTCATCTAAAGTAAGATGTATTTATTTAAATAAATCATAGTGAAATACTCCGATAATCTAACCACAGTATGATACTCATATCACGAAGATTTCATTAAAAATGGTATATACGTATTCGCTTTTTCATGCAATCGTTTCCAGAATAAATTCAGACTACCACCATAGGTGCTGCCTGTCGTTATTCATATGAGGGTAGTAAAAGTTATGATTTTCGAATGCAATGTTAATGGAGGTTGGGGCTAAGTTGACCACAATCGCAACTGACACATTTTGTTACAGCATAATTCGCTCTGAAATGAGTTTTACAAACCATTCAAACTACTTTCATAAGCGCCATGTTACTGGAAGTATTATTTATTGCGGGGGAAAGAAGTTTCATATTTATCGTGTTGAATTGTGCATGGACCAGGAATAAAACTGATGTTACATTGACAGCAAAAGTTTTTGTGGGATTCCTAACTTGTTTTTAATTTATTGGTTCTATACTTCCAGCGTCATTAATTCAGTAGAAGTTACTACTGCATCGCTATGTGAAGTGCAAATGAAATATATAGAACATTACAAAATCCAGGCCATTAGCATTATGTAATAATTAACCAATTGAAAAAAAAAATGAACTGCCAGGATATTGCATTCAAACCGTCATTTTTGACGGGCTCGAAGCTAGTAACTCTAATAATCTCGTACGCTGTAATTAACACTGGTTTATTATTTCGCTGTCGAATAAAGCGTCACTTAACCCGACCTTTGTAGGTGCATTCTTCTGGAAGTGTAGCTGCAGTGTAGGAAGTTAACACAGCTGCAGCTACACTTAAAGCCTTGGTTTTAGTCACTGTTGTGAAAGATGAAACACAGTTTTTCTCCATGAATAAGGTTCTTAAGGATATGATGAGGCTGCCAGATCACCCATTTCCTGGAGGGCCAGCAACCCCTCAAACTCCTTGTGCATTTACCTCCTCACCAAAGCTCTGAACCTGCACCAACAGTTTTAAATGGGTGGATAGTGCTAGTATCCACATCTCAGTTGCTCTGGCTGAAGTGTAGGAGGGTGCAAAGAGAACGGGGTTTTCGACCCAGTAGTAAAACTACTTTATTACTGTCTCTCTCGATCGACGTTCACTTTACGGGTGCGAGACGCAATAAATATCATCCCTCTGTACCACAAGGATCAGTTCCGGGACCCGTAATGTATAACGTGTACAATGCTGACATTTTGACACTTCCCAGCATTCACACCACTCTGTACGCTGATGATAAGGCGATTTTCGCCACCTACTGCCACGAGAAAACTATAGGAAGTGCTGCAGCAAACCGATGCGTGGACGTAAACGCTACCAAAACGCAGGACTTTATGTTAGCTGGGCCCTTCGGGAGGTGCAAAGACCGGGGAACATCTCCACCATAGCTCCTGACGCAGACAACCCAAAACATCAACTAACTCTTTGGTGTAACTCTTGAGAGTCATATGACATGGAGACTTCTCATCGATGGCGTGCGCAAGAAGTTGGCGTGACAGCTACATCAATTGTAACCGATGCTTCAGGCCAACAGCTCGCTGTCTGTCCACTCAGGGATAGCTGTTTCCTGCAGCGCGATACGGAACATCATCTAACACGCGTGCCCAGACTGCAAACAATTCAAAATCGCGCTCTACGACGAGCGTTACACCTCGAAACGTGGTTTCCCACCGGCATGAAGCCGCAAGCATCTCGCTCTTTTGGGAAAACATAATTGAAATCGCCTCCTCATTGAACAGGATAAAAAGAAGTAACACAACCCAATAATTGTGTAACATAACTACATTACATCTTCAATATATACAGCCGTGCGTTAAAACTTGTATGATAAGGGGAACCAGCCTACCGGGTGAGCGGTAACGCTCGAGCCATTCGGAAGGACGCGGGTTCAAATTCCCGTCCAGCCATCCAGGTTGCGGTTTTATTTTATGGCTTCCCGAAACCACCCCACGTGAATGCCGGGATGGTTCCTTCAACATGGCCATGGACGAATTTCTTCCTGTTCCTTGCCCCTAATCAACTATCTGTTCTTATGACCTCAACGTTACAATGGTAAACCAGATGAGAGGAGCGGACTCTACGCTAACTTTAAATCAAATGTCATGGGACAAAACCTTTTCCATCCTCCGCGTATGAGTTAAATTACTGAAACTGCTGTCTGATTAAGCAATATCTCTCGGTACACAAAACTTCAGAATGTTTTCCTTGGAATCATTGGTAGAATGGCGCTGTAAGTTCTCCGGTTGTTGAGATATAGCCTTTCAAAGTAGGGATATTATTTTGTAGTCACTACCATTTTCATGGATAAAGAACTGCGTGAGATTTTAGTGAAGATGGTGGAATTTTTCATTCGGAAGAACAACGGAAACAATATCAGATACATTCGAATCGAGTTATACATGGCCAGTACATCGTTAGTACTGAAGTATGAACATTCACCTTTTATATCAGCGCTCAAATATTTTGCAAACTGTTAGTATAAGAATTTTTAGAACAGTCTGTACGTGTCACTGACCGTTGTATGGACCCCTTATGAAGATCTGAAGACCTTTATCTTTTCCGTTACCCTGACTTATGTTCAGGCCACCACTTACCATTGCAATAGGAGGACACAGAAGATACTGCATTGCAACGTGAGCTATTTCGCAACGAGTCCAGGTTTATTAGCAAACTAGTTTAACAGCTCACGCGTATAGAAGGAAATATGTGCAGCGGAACAAGACACGACTTCATTCCGTAACTATCATCATTAATACAAGTTCGATTTCATCCGTGCATGACAGCAACATTACAACAGTCTATAGTCAACTCATTGTCGTTAATATGCACTGACTAACAATAAGAATTACATCGCTCTAATAAGCGTGAACATTACAGCTTTTTTAATATATTTTTTTAAAATTTAATTTAATTGCAATGGAGCACAGGCTCCGGTGGCAATTTCCATACACCCCCACTATCCTGCAGCCACCTACATTTTCCCTCTACAAATTTTATCTTTAAATTCTTTCAAAGTTTTCGGTAAATTATTCATTACTTCTCTTGGTAACTCATTCCAGTCCCTGACACCCTTACCTAAAAAAGAGAATCTTCCCACACCCTTGTGCCTGAAATCGAGTGCCAGCTTGTGTTCATGGTCATCTTTTCCCTTCCATGCACTTCTTTTCATACCTATTGCAATATCTTTCCATGCCTCATCGCCAGTATTTGCCGTGTACACTCCCATGACCCTCCTCATTCTCCTCCTGTCTTACAATGAATCCCATTCCAGTTCATTTATCATATCCGTCACTGATTGCATTCTGCGAAAATTTCCAGAAACTAATCTAGTAGCCCTTTTTTGAAACATCTCCAACTACAGTATTTGATACGTAAAATGAGGGTCCTATACTACACTACCATATTCCAGCCATAGTCTGACCAAACTTTTGTAACCCAACTCCTTTACTTCTCTCGTATATCCCCTCATCACTCTCTCCAACAAGTGCAGAATTTTGAAACCTTTTTCTTTGTTTCCAGATCTGTTCGCTAGCGTCTCTTCCACAACATTTTCTTTCATCAAGCTATTTCGCTGCATATTTTATCCAACTCTTATCTTCCATAGCCACTGGCTACCAATGCAAATTGTGAGAGTTGACTATTAGATCATTGGTTTTGAAGGCGCGCTAATTTGCAGTATCCGCCTCCCAAGTTCCCACGTCATCAATAATTGCTCCGAAAGGATAAGGGAACTTCAACCCTATATCGAGAACTCCTTTGAAACATTCAGGTATTCAACGAATGCAGCTGCGCTGGACCTGAGTATAGGCTTTGGCTTGTCCCTCACAAACCAATCCAAACAAAGTACGATGTAGTTTCCTCTCGAATAATTGTCTCTTGTCAATACACTTGCGTAGCCAACTATATCTACGAGCGGGTGTGATTCAACATAGCCCACCGATTAATACAAGGGAACTTGGGCTGCAATTCAAATGGTTGTTATAATGATCGTGAAACAGATCTGAAAGCTCTTGTAGTGTAGTGCATTGCATTCTATAACAACGGTGTGCTGAAGAGCATAATATAAAGTAGTACTTCAGAAGATGAAACTGGAACTCTGCTCTGATACTGTAACCAGTTTTTAGCGCCATAATCTCATTATGCTTGCCAATTAACCATCCATACTGACAGTTTAAAGGAACGAACAGAAGCCACGCTCCTTCACGAAACTCAAAATTTTGTGTGTTGCATTCAATATTCGTAACAAAATAATGTTATTACCTGTTGTATCTGCGAATTTAATGTAGGCAATATTCATTTTTGCAAAATGTATATTCTTTATGAATGATGGCTCAGTGGTTAAGGATTCCGACTGGAGATGAAAAGGTCCCTGGTTCCAAACGCTGTCTTAGTGATGATTTTCACCGGTCCTTAACCCGATCTTCACCTCTGGTACAACTTGCTGGGTGTTGTGAAATACGCCAGAGAGCTTCCATTCCAAGTTAAACTAGGTCCCTTTTATCGAGTAGAATTTTCGGGTTAGGTTAAGTAAAACAGAAAGGAACTGGACACCCTACCTCCACCTATGCGTCATTCAGGAGGGTCCAACCACCCTTCTGGGTGAATACCACGCATAACTTTTTTTTATGGAAATAAATAATGATCCTTTTTTTTGTCAAAGATGAAGCAATATTTGTGGAAATTTTATTGAACTGTTTTTTATATAAATAAAGTAAAATATTTTATGGCATATTTGTCAGAAAATGTAATAATATATTTCAATTTGCTATATGTAATAGCTTAAGAAGTTTCACTTTCGGCTGGTGACATGGAAATATGCTTTATTTAAAAAAAAAAAAAAAAAAAAAAAAAAAAAAAAAAAAAAAAAAAAAAAAAAGGGAGAAGAAAATTTGGAGCGAAAGTAAGACAGAAGACTAGCCACGAATTTATAATACAAATTGCTTGTTTGCAGTAAGGAGCTGAGTGGATGAATTTCCAAGGCGAGCTGGCGCGGTAGCAGACGGTGTGGCGACTGAACGTCCTGCTGGCCTCCATTCAGTGCCACACCATCGTTGCGTAACGGACAATAATAGCAGTTAAGCTCGCGTTAAACTGGTATTTTAATGATTGATAATTATTGGCTTATAATACAGGGCCATGATTCGCGTCCGTCACAACGGAGCAGTATTAGTTGTTAGTAGAGTCAAACGGTGGCAGCCTGTACTGCCATGAACAAATGAACAACTGATGACAGCATTAGATCAGTTCATGAATGCTACTCTGTCTGAGTTGCACTCTCTGTTTAGGGTAACAGGAGTTGGAATTAAAACTGATGCCGGAAATAAGCAAGATTCAAAGATTATTAGAACGTAAAACGTCTCTTAGAAAGCATTGCTATTATTATATTATAAATAACACTGCAGGGAATAAGGTCATCCGCCAAGGACGTATTTCTTTGATGGTAGCGCTAAGGAGATAACAGTGAAAAATCATTCCGAAACAAGCTGCCTTACAAAGCGTAATACACTGAATAGGCAAAGAAATTGGTACATCTGCCTAACATCATGTAGGGCACCCACGAGCACGCAGAAGTGCCGCAACATGACGTGGCATAGACTCTACTAATGTCTGAAGCAGTGCTGGAGGGAACTGACACCATGCATCCTGAAGGGCTGTCCACAAATCCGTAAAAGTACGAGGGAGGGGAGGTCTCTTCTGAAAGGCAGGTTGCAAGGCATCCAGATATGCTCAATAATGTTCATGTCTGGGGAGTTTGGCGGCCAGCGGAGGTGTTTAAACTCAGAAGAGTGTTCCTGTGAACCACTCTGTAGCAATTCTGGACGTGTGGAGTGTCGCATTGTCCTGCTGGAATTGCCCAAGTCCGTCGGAATGCACAATGGACGTGAATGGATGCAGGTTATCAGCCAGGATACGTACGTACGTGTCACCTGTCGGAATCGTATCTAGATGTATCAGGAGTTTCATGTCACTCCAACTGCACACGCCCCACACCATTACAGAGCCTCCACGGACTTGAACAGTCCCCTGCTGACATGCAGGGTCCATGAATTCATGAGGGTGTCTCCATACCCGTACACGTCCATCCACGGGATACAATTGGAAATGAGACTCGTCAGAATAGGCAACATGTTTCCAATTATCAACAGTCCAATGTCGGTGTTGACGGCGTAAAAGCATAAAGCTTTGTGTCTTACACTCAGCAAGGGTACACGAGTGGACCTTCGGCTCCGAAAGCTCATATCGATGATGTTTCGCTGAATGGTTCGCACACTGATACTTGTTGATGACACACCATTGAAATCCACAGCATTTTGCGGAAGGGTTGCACTTCTGTCACGTTGAACGATTCACTTCAGTTGTCGTTGGTCCCGTTCTTGTAGGATCTATTTCCGGCCGCAGCGATGTCGGAGATTTGATGTTTTACCGGATTCCCGATATAACTCAAGAAATGGTCGTACGCGAAAATTGCCACCTCATCACTACCTCGGAAATGCTGTGTCACATCTCTCGTGCGCCGACTATAACACCACGCTCAAACTCACTTAAATTGTGATAACCTGCCATTGTAGCAGCAGTTACCGATCTAACGCCGGCGCCAGACACCTGTTGTCTTATATAAGCGTTGCCGACCTCAGCGCCGTACTATGAGGTTTTACATATCACTGTGTTTGCATACTCCTATACCAGTTTCTTTGGCTCTTAAGTGTACATTAGATACGTACGAGTCACATTAAGGTCTGTCTAGTAAATTCTGCTGGCACTGTAATTGGCTGCGTATTTCCCTTCGCATGTCTATCAA
This sequence comes from Vandiemenella viatica, assembly GCA_031002005.1. NCBI lineage: Eukaryota > Metazoa > Arthropoda > Insecta > Orthoptera > Morabidae > Vandiemenella > Vandiemenella viatica. Next base: position 229,760,779 of record CM061920.1, on the reverse strand, counting down.
CACAATGTGATCACGCCATATTATTCGTGTGACGTTATCACAAACATTTTATTGCTACATGAGTAAAAAAAAAAGTGTCAAATTCAAGTTAAGACACATTTTGAGTTTAAACGACCTACTCTTCGGAACAGGACTACATCCTCGCGCCGTTATAATTCATGGTGTTCATAATACTGGTGTTCACACCAAATTGCCTAGTATTATATGTGTAATCTAAAATTTAAACTTTATGAGGTAGAGCGCAGATAGTCAATTCCGTTTCAGTCATCTTAATCATTTCGTTTATCGGTCGATTAGTTTCCAGTTTGCGCCATGACCATATTTATTAACCTATCAGCTTGTGTTTGAACTGATACGACGATAATAATTGTTCTTCTTTAATTGTCAAGCATATCAGTAAAATTCTCCGTGGATGAACTACTTTAAAATTTACTATTTTAATACCTGCAACATGTCGAAAACACATCTGGCAAATTTAGGAGTTTCTCTTATTATGTCCAATCGTTTAGTTGAAACGTCCTTTGCGTCGTTATCGCACCACTATACAATTCTATTTGTTGAACGAGAATCGATCACTATCCGTTTCATATTTGCCACTTGTCTTCGCTCACTGAATGTCAATCTGTACCGTCTCGTGCAAATCCACGTGATTACTAACAGGTGCTGACGAGATATCAAGGACTGCACCACGTCACAGCTCGACGAAATGCAGCGCAGAAAAAACTGCTGTATACTGTGAGAGCCTTGAAAGTGAACTGAAAGAGTAATAAGTATGCGAAGTGGATCAATTCTATTAATACATAACAGCATCAGGACGGCTACTTCTGGTTTCCAACAGGTTTACGAACATGAGATTAAGGTACACACTTTTTTGTTCCATGCATCTTTCCTTTCTTAGAGAATTATAGGCAGTCAACTTCGAGGTCATTAGTGTACGAAGACGATTGAGACAAGCAACTGCAATAGCCTTTTGATGGAACCATCCAGGAATTCGTCTGGAGTGATTTCAGTAAATTATGGAAACATGAAATCCGGATGGGCCGAACAAGGATAAAATCCGCGTCCTCTACACCTGAAGTAACTCGCTTTTATCTTTACGATTCCATAATTGCATACGGCTTCTCAGTTTGTCATATTTTTTTTTTTTAAAAGTTGCTTTGATTCTTGCTACGAATATATCAAAAGTGCATTCAAGATCTATTCTATTATAGCTCGAAAAGCATTATTATTACCACAGCAAAACATTGCTAAATTTTACATTCTTAATTTATGTAGATTAACAATTTGAAATGATATTGCGGTCTCCCAAGTGGTACTGTACTGTACTACATTTCGCAATGTTTACTTTAAGCCCCCTAAGACCTAGTTCCGTTAATTTGGGACTTCGGTTCCCGGTTACACTGCATTGCAACAATCATTAATACATATTGTATTTTTTAGGAAAATCAACATCTCATTTTGTTTTATATTTCACGATTTTATATAACTTACCAACTACTTTAATAAAATGGTCCTTTGTTTGCATAATTTATCTTTGTTAACAATTTCACGTTTCCATTCATGAGATAAATAAAATTGGTTTGCCATTATTACGTGTTTTTCAACTTCTTGGTGTAATTCTTTTCCTTTCGCTCCTATTTTATTTTTTTGAAAACCCCTACATATGGTAGGTACGCAACATGTTTTTATCACATATTATAGCGCCAGTAAAACAAGTATTACTCAAATACGAACTCTTACCACAAAAACAATCCATTTATTTGCACCCCTGCTGTAGTCGTCAACAAAGCCGCGTTCCCACTATCTCTTGTGACGGAGGCAGGACGGGATGGGACGGGACGAATATTCAACAACACGCCATGGGAACAGGGCCGCCTCTGCTAGCGGGGACGAGACGCAGCTACCCACTCTGTGTCGGTAAACATCACAGGCGTGTGCAGAGGTGCGCAGTTGCCATCGGCTTGCAGCAGCGGTGCGCACCCCTTCTGTTGCTGTAAAGTGCTCTGTGCCAAACGACATTAGGCAACGTGGTGAGGATATGGCGGCGAGGTAAGCTAGGGCTAACCTGCGGCGCGCGCTCGTCCCTACACTTCAGCTAATGGGGTCCCGTCCCGTCCCGCCTCCGTTACAAGAGATCGTGGGAGCGCGGCTTTACGCGGACACCAAAGGCCACACGGCACCTCTGACAAGCCGACCACCGAGCCCCTTCTGCCAGCTTCTCGTTCTCCCCCATAGTCTACGGATCAACTCAGTTTTGGTTCTGGAATTTTCACCAGGTCTCAAAGCAAGCTTCTCTCCAACCCGTGCAGAGTGTTGTTCCGGCCCCAAGTTGCAATACAGTGCATGATAAACCCCAGTGTATCAGCATTTTGTAGCACGTTTAACGTAATTTGTAGCATATACGCTATGAAGCCAAATAATATACTACATTCTTCGGAATTTCAGGCAGCGAGTTATACTGCTAGAAGATGCAGTCTAAACTGTGAGTTGTCACCATATTACACCAACAAACGGATGATTTTTTTCTTTTTTAAATTCATTTGAGATGATCTGTGAGGAAGGTATACCGTGGAATTGTATTACATAACATTTCGGAAGCACTTAAAGGAAGCACTCCGGTGATCAGAATGACGAAGATTTTTTTAGATGATATTCGAGCTTAGTGCACTGTGTTAAGACGTATGGAGACAGAACAGCGCCAGACTAGCAGATTTCAGAAAGTAGGATTCAACGAGGCTAAACGCAGGTGGTTACAAATTATTTCTTTCCGGCTGTATTCTGATAAGGGCGCTTCAGTCCAGATTAATAGTTACGACACATCATTTTAATAGACGTTGTGAGTTTGCAGTTTAGACATTGAAAGATTATCAGTGACAGCGGCTTGTAAATTCACACCGAGCGTGGTGGTGTGACGAATAGCGTTCTGGGCTCGCATTCGTGGGGACGGCGGTTCGAATCCCCGTCCGGGTATCCAGATTTGGTTTTTCCATGGTTTCTCAAATAACTCCAGGCAAATGCCGGGATGCTTCCTTAAAAAGGCCATGTCCGAATTCCTTTCCATTTCTTGCCCCCATCCTTTCCCGTCTCTATAGACCTAGCAGTTGAGAGACTTAAAGCAGTTAAAAAAAAATTGTAAATTCACAGGAAATTGTAGATGCGTTGGATGTTTATTTGTGAAAACTACGCTCTCAGACATTGTACATTTCTTTGTCATGAAGTAAATTCGTGTGATCTTACGATCTATTAAAGTTGCTGTGCATTCCGTCGTCATCGTGGCTGCATCAACAGTCCAACGAACCTCGGAGCGTCCTATCGTAGTCCTCTTAAAGGAAGCAAAGCTGTGCAGAAATAACAGTCAGATTAAGGGTGTTGGTTAAAAAAAAATCCTAAAATTTAGTATTCGGGTTCGCTGCCCGATGTTGTTACGAAAAGGGAAGCTGTCAACGGCGCTGTCTATTGACTTAAGTTTTTCATTGACCATCTGACAACTCTATCAACAATACAGTTTTTCGTAACTGTCTTCCAACAGGATCTCTGCCTTCATTCTAAAGGATATCTTATTAATACTTATATTTCCAATATATTTATCATACTACTTTGCAGTTCTTCTTGTAGTTACACTTTTGTTGCAAACAATCCACGTTCGTTACTTCAGTTCATATAATTCATTTATAGTTCCTTAGCACACACTAGTAAGTGCAAAATGAAACCATTTCAGCGAATGTTTTCTACAGCTTCCTTACTCAATGTTCAGCCACGTTGGACAAGATGCTAGTCCCAAAAACCTGACAGCTTCAAACCGAAACTGAAAGAAATTCTAGAAGTCATTTTATTGTGAGTAAGAACTGTGTTTTAGTAAAGTATTAAATAAGAGGACATATATAATGATATTCGATTTCAGATAAGAATGGGAAGATGGAAAATTTATGTATAAAGTTTCATAGGATGTAAGATTTTTATTTTTGAAACTGTATAAAAATTTAATATAATAAAAAACTTTCGAAAGTATATTTAAATTAAGTAAGTAATATGGGTTATTAATTGTTTTTAGTTAACAGTGGATCAGCTCTATTTGAGTTAAGAATAATGAATATTCAATGTGCATAACCGAAACTGCTGGGATTAAAGCGAGCGTATATAATCTAAGGCATCAAATCAACGCAACTCTCTATCGCCAAAGTTATATCCTAATAGATTACTAATCTATTTCTAAAAGAACTTCAGTTCCGGTTAACTCCTCCATCCCTAAGTCTGAGAAAATATCGCCAAAGAAAAGAGTTGACATTTACCAAATTTCGGGGTTAGGAATTTAGATGATGAGACAGTACTAACCAATGTCCAGTACGGATTCGTGATCGGAAACCTGTGCAGCGGGGACTGCCATCTATTGGCTGCGTGGAAAACCGTTCGGGCGTAACAGTGATAGGTGTATCGCGATACGGCTGCCAGATGGCAGTAACAACATAAAAACTGCCTGCTCTTCAAAGTCTGACAAACAATTAAAGAGCAATAGTACTCCATTAAATTACACATTAGACAATAAAACCCTTCCTCTGTGACGTTAATTGTTGAAAGTGATTTATCATAGTCTGTAATTTATTTAACTTTTATAACAGAACATAAAAGAGCTTTTATTTAAATCGATATATAATATGATATGAACCGAGAAAAAAATACTGGAGATGGAACAGGAGCAAAGTACTAAACAGTGAAGTTTATGGCGATGAATATATTAAGCCCATAAAATCAATTCTTATAAAAACAGGCCAAGTTCGTGCGTGTGTAATAGCAAAATGTTATGACCCAACTCTATACTTTCCAGTGAGTATTCGCTTTACTTCGCTTTCTGAAACAGAATGGTTTCTCTCGGCGTTATAGATCGTTTATTTAGAATTAAAAATTTTGGTGGCTTGCTCATTATACATGTCATAATTTTTTGTGAAATGGAAGGCATAACGTATATGATTTATTCTAAAATTTGTGAAACCCTAAAGATGTGCGAGGTAAGTCTTTGCTTTTAAGTATTTGTAAGTTTGATAAAGCAACACATTTAGGGTATTTATATACGTTTACGAAAACATAGATGGAATTCAGATATAGAAATGCGATAAAACCAATCATGTTGTGTTGATTTAGCTATCGTATCATGTACTAGACATATGTAATGAATTAGAAGAGTAGGAAACTGCAAGAGTTTCTGCATTCTAGGGATGGGTTAGTAGTATACGGAATATGCAAAAAAGAGAGGTGCGAATCGTTACCACTTACTACAGTTCTTAGGAAATTGTTACAGAATTGATACGAAAATTTGGCTGGTTTCCCTTGTAGACAAAAAGTTTAATTTCCAGATACATTTATTGCATAACATGAAAAAATCTTCTGTTTTTTTTCTGTTATTTACGAATGCAGTGAAATACGCTTCCAACATATTTGGGCTGCAGTGATTGGTGATTGGATAGATAATATTAGGGAAATAAGGTGCCGTTTTGATGTATATACGATTGGAACTTAAATATAAAGGTTATTTTTGATGAAAAGCGTCCTCTGCCGCCAATAGGTTTCTGTGGATTTCAGACGATATGTGGATTCCAATTGGGGATCCTCAAATACGGTCGCTTCCAGATTATTCTCAGATTAGATAGAGACATAAGGTGGGCCCCTGTGTACGTGTCAGCTGGATTTAATGAACGAAGAGATGATGTGCGAGCGCTGTGATTTAAAGAGCGCACCGAACTGAAAGCCTCGAGAATTTGCCCATTTGCCGTGCACTGTTCCACGCGGCTATTAAAGAGAAACGAAAAGTGGAGCCTTTCGCCATTAGGTGATCGTTATAAATTTCAAAAAACACAGTCTTTAAATGTTTCGTTTCGTTAGAAATCGATACGTGACAATTTATCAGTTACCAGTGAATCCTTTAAATTCACACAGTATTCTGATCGAAAAATTGTAAAAATTCTCTTTACTATTTTCTGCATTATATTTACTTCATGAAACAAAAATATTTTTCTTTTCAGTAAATCAATCTATTGAAATGTAGATTTTTACAGTCTTGTAGATTCGAATGGATAAATAAGCAGTATGTTGATGTTAAGGTTTCAGGCCCCTCACCATAGTAATCTAGGAAAACTCTGGGATGATACTTAAATGGATTAGACGTATAATTTTCATTAAAAACAAAGTTTAAGACACAGTTTCAATTCTTACGTGAATGACATTAAATCATTGCCTTAATGTAGAAACAGTGCCTGAGATATCAGTAGTTTAGCCTCAGCTTATTTCAACTACAGAGGTTAAAATGTAATCTCTACTGTTAGCATCCAGTTCTTTAGATAAGAAACGAAAACAGACTTAATTAGTGATGAAAGCCTATCCCACAGAAATGTAATGACTACTCTATTCTTTCACAAACAGTATCACCAGAATAAAAGGATCTTGAGAACGCATGCATATTGGCTAGTCATATCGAACACCAGTTGCGTCAACCACGGTTAATTTTTATTTTTTTTAAATTTTTTTTAACTGCTTAACGTCTCTTAACAGCGAGGTCTTTAGAGACGGGAAACGATGGGGGGCAAGGAATGGGAAGGAATTCGGCCATGTCCTTTTGAAGGAAGCATCCCGGCATTTACCTGGAGTGATTTGGGAAACCATGGAAAACCCAAATCTGGATGCCCGGACGGGGATTGGAACCGCCGTCCTCCCGAATGCTAGGCCAGAACGACCATGGTTCAGCATAGTGGAGTATTATCTTCCGAAATCCACGCAAATCACAGACTTCGTTTAAAGATCCAGCTTAGCGGTGTGAAGCCTTTCCAAATGTATCAGACATGCTAACTTGCCAAACACCAAGCCGCAACGTTACAACACAATCCCTCTTTTCCGGGCCACTTCAGGTATCATCGCGATGGTAGAGAGAGACACATCCTGCAAAAGTAGGCCAGGACGTATAGTCAGTTGAGGCCTGAGAACACTTTCACGAATAACAAATCTTAGACTGTGTAATAGTGCAACAAAGAGTCCTCATAAAAACAAACCAATTAACCAGTCACAGAACATTGTTCATATCCTGAAACCCGCTGTTATTTCCGTTTCATTTTAAACATACTTTCTACTAGCTACTTCATTCACTAGGTTTTATTATTATTAAAAGTTTGCGAAGATTTATCAAATGAAGTCATTTGCTCAATCGAAATTTCTCTGACGGACAATTTCTCCTAATTTTCAGTGGTTAACGCAGTCAAGAACGTTGCAAATGTAGTGAGAAATCTAATGGGTCACGGCTCTCGGACATTAGTTAAACGGTTAAATATGGTGAATATTGTCTTCAATGCCGAGTTATTCGATATTGTTGCACTGAACAGTATCTGAATCAAACCAGTCACCGTTGGAGCTGGCACACGAAAGATCGAAATCTGGAGCCTGGCTTCCGCAGATGACGTCACAGTCCTAACCAACGACTCTAAATATGCTGCCATTGCTGTTCAAACCCTAAACGAGATAGCGGAGAAGACAGGACTATATATATCGAACGAAAAAACCAAGTACTTCGAGAATCGGCACCCCACAAAAACCTGTTTTAACACGTCCAAAGCAAGATTGGAAAAGTCGATTGATTTCGGTACCTTGGTGAATGGTTCTACTTCTATTGTAGAGATTGAATATAAATTTTGTAATATGGTTAAATCCTGGTACACTCCACCAAAATATACCAAACCTCGGAAACACATCTCACAGAAGAGAAAGGAAAAATTATTAGATGGGCTTAAGAGATATTCGGAACGAAAGAGAGCATAAAAAACTAATTATAAGAGGTCTATAGTGCGCTTCAATTAATAATAATAATCGATGTTGTTTTGTTTTTTTCATAAAATGGAGAGGGGAGAGACTACAACATTTACACAAAATTAAGTTATCTGGGAATAACGCTGGACCGAACCTTATCCTTTAAACAACAATGTGAAAAGCTATGGTAAATGGGAAGGTAAGCGCAAGGAATAACCTCATTCGTAAGCTCATAGAAACATCTTAGGGCGCTCAACAGGCTTGGCACTTTGTTTCTCAGTAGGAGAATATGCGGCACCAGTTTGGGAAGCACCTGCGCATATCAGGTAGGTAGACATAGCCCTAAATGAAACAGTGAGGACTGTGACCGGATGCCTCAGGCCAACATCCATAAAAAAGATCTACCCCCTAGCTGGCATAGCTCCACTAGATATCAGACGAAGACTAATAGGAGAGAAAGAAAGAACAAAACAAATGTCCGATACTAGACACCAGATGCACGGCAAAGAAATTCCTGTACCTCGCCTGAAATCTAGCAACAGTTGAGTAAAAAGAACAGCACCTTTGGAGAACCAACCCGAGTCGCGCCGTATGGAATTGTTGACGAGCATTCTTTTTTTTTTTTTTTGGCAATCGGCCTGTAGCCATGCAACCAGCACTGAATGTATTTTTATATATCGTCAATCTTAATGAAGCCAACTTTTTTTATCTGAACGCTCAATTTGTAGGACAACACTGGACATATACAACACAAACTTAACCTAAACACCCATGCCCTCGGCCGGACTCGAACCAGCGACCAACGAACACTCTTGACCATCAGAATAATTGTCCCAAGCAGGAACTACCAGCATTCGACAAATTAAAATATACCATATGGCGGACACTGAACCGATTGAGATCTGGGGTCTCCAAATGTAGAACCAATATGGTGAAATGGTGATACGAGGACGATGACGGATGTGACTGCGGGAGGTGCAGGATCATGAACACCTGCTCAAATGCAACATCGTGGGAACAGTCTGCTCGAACGAATATCTGATTGAAGCAAACGACAAGGCGATTAATGCTGCTGAATTTTGGGAGAGGAGAATCTGAGATCGTTCTTTCTGGACACGGAAAGTAATGAGTTTCAATATTGTTGACACGTACGTCACCAAACATTCTGCGAGCGAAAAGTAACTTGCCATTAAATAGATACCAATTTGCGGACACTTTTTATCTTAGTTCTAGAACTTTCGACATCAAAATTCGACCAGCTTAATTTGTGTAAATCGTGTTCACCAAATCAAAGATACGAGCAAACAGAATCTGCTTCTCTCGGTCGAATTTTTACAACAAATATATAAATATGTTTAATGCACCGATTCAAAAATGCATCATTTTTGTCAAATTCAGGAGATATCTTGGTAAATTGCTGTGGTTTGTCTTCTTTAAAACAGAACGTGTAATGTAACAAATTCGAAACATTGAAGAGATTAGAAGTTCCTGTTATGTTGATTTAAATTACAAAAATACCATATTCACCAATTGTAACAACATAATTATGCACTACGCAGAAAGATGATTTTCGATACTTATATATATATTTCGTGTACAGAACGCGAAAGGATCCAAGTTCGGCCTAGTAAAACTTGATATAATAAATTTACAGCTAACCCATCAGTGGACAGGTCCACCCCGTCATCCTTAGACAGCATTAGCACCATCAACTCAAGATCTCAAGAAAGCTATCGTAACCATCTCCAGGCTAAAGTTTCAGTGGCTGTTTCTCCGCACACCTGAACAGAATAAACATAGTTCAAAGTTCCTTATGCGGATGCGACGAGACGAGCATAGGGGACATAGACCATATCTTCTTCAGCTGCAACAACCGATACAACAGCACCACCGAGCAACTGGTAAGATTAGGTCACTTCCCACCAACAAAGGTGTCACATCTCCTTGCGACTGACGACGCCAGTATCTTCACACTGCTATGCAGATTCCTAAAGGACGGTGAGATGGACATATAAACCTACAGATGCCTAAAAACATTAGTGTTTCCAACCCTTGGTGGATATATCTAATAACTGAAATCATGTACTTAATAATAGATATGAAGTATTCTATGGTAATAGTGATCATGTATTTGTGATATAGAATTATTTGTGTTATGGAAATATATGTGAAATAATACTCATAAACTGTGTTATGGATGTATAAATGTTGTAACTGTAATTAGTGCTATGGCTGTATGGCTTACTGGACCACTGACAAAAAAAAATCTAGGACGATACCTAATATCTGCCTCATAAACTACACATTTTACAAAGAAAAATGCGCTTTTCATACCGAATACAAGTATCACGTTTAGCAGACAGGTTAAATCCTACAGACTTTTAGCAGGTGTGGCTATAGCAATTGTGGGGCTTCCAAACTCCTGTTCTCATGATTCACACTAGATGCTTGAGTAACCAGGAAGCTGGTGTTCACGTGGTCACGCGAGTTTCTAAAGAGGAATATAAAATGTTACAATTAGCTGAGATCGACAAATGTATAGAAAGTTAACCGCCTCAAAGAATTGATATGAAGTCTCATAAAACACGGGTAATTATAGCAGTAAATATCTTGTTTAGAAAGCTGCGGTTAAATGTTATTAATTAAAAACAGAAAAAAGTAATTGTCACTATTACTGAAAGTAACCAATGATAATTATTAAATTCGTCGAAACCTCTACAAAAATTTCACCGAGTGTGGTGGGTGAGCGGTTAACGCTCTGGCCTTGTATTCGGGAGGACACTGGTTTGATTCCCCGTCCGGGCATCCAGATCTGAGTTTTCCACGGTTTCCCCAAATCACTCCAGGTGAATGCCGGGATGCTTCCTTCAAAAAGGCCATGGCCAAATTCCTTCCCATCCCCTGTCTCATCCCGCCTCTAATGACCTCGACATCGACTAGGCTTAAAGCCATAAGTAAATAATAATAATAATAAAGAAATATGTAATCTTCTTAACAGTGATTAAGATTCGGCAAGTTTACAGCTGATCATTTTTAGTACTCCTTTACGGAGGTATTATTGAAGAAATAATTTCTAGACTTCCATTATATTTTTCCGACATTTTCAGTAATGAGATATCAATAGAACACAGCATTAGGAGGACACAGGCACTAAGCCTTTCTTAAATTAGTGTCATCTTCTTCACCACTACGCGACACAAGACATCAAGCGTTTATTGAACATAGAACTCCATCACCAAAGCGATCTCTAGTTGAGACTACGCCAACTTTGTTTCCGCGCCTGTGCAGTAGGCAACCAAACTGTCATGTACAGTACTACTTGCGAGATGAAGAGAAACAACTGGCATAAAATTGATAGCATGCTTGGACGGAAAATTAATGTTTAATGTCAAGAAATGATGGTCACATATATTACGTGGCAGAAAATATGGTAACAAATTAGGTAGATGCAAAATATGAACAAAATCATATTTGTAAATACAGATTCAGACTTATTTTCTGGACTTAGCCAATAGAATCGTCCTTATATATTTACAACATTACCGTTTCATATGCCTTCCTAGAACAGAAATGAATAACTGGAAAGCAATTTTAAAGAAAACCTGAATGATCACTCAATTTTAATTTCTTTTCAGTTCAGCTGCTGAATTAAAATGAAGGGGAAAACATTAAAAGTGTTTCCAATACTTACAAAAAGGTACCCGTTTCTTAGAACCTTTCCTATCTAATGTTTATTCCATGCAATGCTACTGAACTGTATATTCAGTCCCAAGAAAAGTTCACAAAAATTCGACAAGTAGAAAGCAGACTCTTCTGTTATATTGTCTTTACGTAGATTCCATGTTGTTCTCCTTTGTTACCCAAACATTTATTGTTATAAGAAAGGTTCCAGCTGGATTTCTATTTTTGGTTATATAATTATCAGCCAGTTCAATCATTTTCTGATGTGACCTCTTAAAGTTTAAGATATGACTTGAGCAATCTTCTCCAGGTCGCACGATCTTGGGCATCCTCTAACAGTTAACTCCGACAACCCTCTCGGTCTGTGGTGATTTCTTGGGCTCCATTCAAACACTATTTTTGTCCACCTCTGGTCTTTTCTCCGCGTAATATTGCCGACCCATTGCCACTTCAAGGATGCTGCCTACTCTAAGATGTCCGTGACCTAATGTCAGTTGCTCTTTTCTTGTCTGTTCTCGTTAAGCCTAGCATTGACCTTTACATAGCTCTTTCGGCAGTCCTTAGTTTACCTTTTTTAAATTCACTTAGAGTCCAGGTCCCACAGCCGTATGTCAGCACACTAAGAATGCACTGGTCATAGACTATTTGCTTTAGATTTATGGGCATTTTAGATTTCAGGATAATAGAATGCGTCCCTAATGCTTGCCATCCCAGCTTGATGCAACGGAAAATTTCGGGTCTTACATCACCTCTCATATTTACAAACCGGCCAAGATAAATGTACTCACTGACATTTTCTAGAGATTCATCTAACCTATGTAGTCCATTTGTTAAACAGAATTTCTTTTCATGATAGATTCTTCCTTAAGCCAACTTTTTTACACTCAGAGACGAGATCGGTAACCAAAGATTGGAGTTCATCAAGGTCATTAGCAAGAAGCGCAACCAGTGGCGTAGCTAGGTCAATAAGGGCCCCGGTGCAAAAAATTTATTTTGGGCCCTCAGGCCAGACGGGCGACCTTTTTTTTGCTTTGTGTGCTGGTAGGGCCCCTGAGCAGTGGTTGGGGCCCCCCTGAGCAGTGAGGGCCCTTAGTGACGGGCTCCTGTGTTCTCAGCAGGGGCCCCTTATACGACGGTAGAGCTAAAAAAAAAGTTCGCCACTTTGCCGTGGGCCCTCTAAACTGCACTTGAGGGCCCCTAGAGGTGCGCTTAGGGGCCCCTTGAGGTATGCTTGGGGGCCCCCTGAGCGTGAGGGCCTCGGTGGTGCACTGCACCGCCTAGCCCCATAGTAGCTACGCCCCTGAGCACAACAGTCTTCCCCTTTACGTTATATACAGTGCATTATATTCTTATATTTTACCCTTATTGCCATATTAACGCTAAATTCAAGTACAATCACGTTCATACAGATTCAGACTTTTTTCTGGACTTAGCCAATAGAATCGTCCTTATATATTTACAACATTACCGTTTCATATGCCTCCAAGAAAAATTACAAAAATCGTGGAAGGAGCTGATCATACACGTGGAACTAGAGAGGCTTCACCTTCCAGATCGCCAAAGTGATACAGTCTGCTTTGGAAATCAGGAATTCATTCACGGAATTGTAGTTACATTTCATTTTATCTGTCGGTATCAATAATGCTCTGAAAGTTCTAAATTTCTATTTCAGCTGCGGCTTTGAGAAAGTAGTTAGTCATTGTCTATTAATCTGAACATAAAATGTGTTCCATATTCTCGCTTACGTTTTGTTCGATGTTCCTCGCTACAAAATTGTCAAATCATAATCTCCTTAGACAGTTTCTGTTGCTGTTAATTCATCCGCCACGAAGCGATTTTAAAGTTTTGAGCCCCCCTACAGTCTTTTCGCAGAGGACACCCAAATAGGTGGATATCATCTTCTTCTTTCTTCCACCTGTCATCTACAACACTAATAGTACGCTGCATATAACACAGAAAGAATCACAATCATCGAAAGTGGAAAACATTCCCCGAAGACCTCATTTCATTCCGCTTATATTTCACTAGGACTTGGCATGAAGAGTAATTCCTTGCATGACAGTGCCTAATCTTGGCTTTGTGATTCGTAAAAATTCTTTTCAGACGTTATGAATTAATGTTAGTTGTTATACCTAAACAGATGTTGCAATGGGATAACTTGTATTTTAATCTTGAGTAAGACCACAAACAATGTATTCTGTTTAGAGTTAAACTAGAACACAATATCTTTTAACTTAAGACCAAAAATATTATACTAATTTTGCCGCGAAAGCTGTGACTGAAAAGGAACTTTAAATAAATGTATTAAACAACATATCACATACTAACAGGATGTTTAGCATATCTAGAGTAGGATTTTCACAGACCTTCAACTCTTTGTTCCCTTTCGCCAAAGCTTATTTTTTGTGTGTGAAGCACGCCAGAGAGTTTCCTTGGTTCAGGTATCACATTACAGTGCAGTTTTCGTATACCAACACAGGTTAGGTAGCTGTGTTAGAGGCAAACTGCGGATTCAATGAGAAACCGTCATCAGGTTATATGCCAGAACGCTTCCGTGTTTTGGATTGCACGTTAAACTGTGGGTCCGCTATATCCGGAAGGATTATCGTGTTAGGTTGGCAGTTACGATAGTGGCGGAATGCGCAGCCAATGAAAACCTTGTCAGCAGGCCATTACAGCTACACGAACCCACCACGTCATAAAGACCACTCAAAATTATTACTATTCACTACGTTATCCCATCATGTTATGACATTTAAATTTACTGAATGTTAAAAGAATTATTGCTTGTTTGCTGAGAATAAAATAATAGTGATACTTTTTTTTTCATCTGCTTAACGTCTTTAGAGGGCGATACGTATAGCATTTTTGGCCGAGATGTTCCGGAAGGGTTTTTGTTACCGGTTGACAGTTTGTCGATTTGCCGCGTATGAGCTGACCTAACCTAAACTGGTAATTCTACCGGGTAAAAGGGACCTAAAGTTTAACCTATAATCCGAACCACGGAAGTGTTCTGGCATACTTCACATTACACAGTAAACTGTGTCAGTGGTGAAGGTCGGGTTAAGCGTCTTTGAAAATCCCAGCCGAAACAGGAATTCAAGCCGGGGACTTTTCGATCTCCAGTCAGACGCCTTAAGCAATGAGCAATCCGATTACTCTTTGCAGACAATGATGACCGAGATTTTTTAAATCGTTAGTTGTATAAATATTGGTTTGTATGTAGAGGCTGAGAACATTTCTGAACACCGTGTGAAGCTTGTATCTGGCCCGTCTACAAGTGGGAAATTTCGACCCACCCCCCTTTATTTTGCTTCCGCCAGAAAATCAGGAATTTACGTTGTACAATGGTCAGTGATGTGGTCAGAAAAAAATGAATCATACACACAAAGAGATGAGGTCACTGAGGTAGCACCCTTCCTGTTCTCACAGGCTGAACGAGCTAGATGGAGATGTTATCGTTAAACCACACAGAGTTAATGACTTCCTTGTCATGCAAATTGAGCTTCTCGTAACCGCACCCAGTACGTAAGTCAGGACTCTTTTATTTCACAAATTCGGATGTTCGTTGGCGAACTCACTAACCCAAAGAGCATAGTAGTGATCGAGACTTTCATTCCAAATTGAAAAGTTTTTATTCCTCATTGGATATCAGGGGCAGGATTAAACAAGAAAATGAAACCTTAAAATAATACAATGTACGAGATGCATCCAAAACGTCGACTTAGATAATAAATTCGATTAATTATTAAAATAAAAACTAAAAAACTGTAAATACCATATGCCGTAAATTTAAATCACTTTTCTGCAAAAGTAGTGAATGCGAATGCATCAGTCATTCAGAATTCAAGAATAAATTTTCAGACAGTAATGAACAGAAACAAATAATTTTGTTTTAGGGCGATGATTATGAAGACGTACCAAGACGTGACAAACGCTTCTTGCAACTACTCGTTAATACCGAATCGTAAATATACGCACGCTTTTATGAATCATTTTTCCCGAACCTGCTACACATCAGAACCGAGGTTGCTGACATAAAAATACACAGCTCAGCTCCTACACGTAATTACGTAATATATTACAAGACTTTCACACTGATAAAACTGAAGCCTGGGCAATCATTTGGCACCATATTTAAACATGTGCAAGACATGTAGTGACATGTTCTCTGCCGGTATAAAAATACAACCTTCTTCTTTTCCACACACATCACTACTACACCACAACCGTAACAAATAATTGTCAGTGATATAGTAAGCTGCTAGTCAATGTCAAGTTCTGCCAAAATACGAATATATTTTGCTTGCCTCAAAAGCAACAAATAAATAAGAGAAAACCTTTGAGCAATCTGTGCAGCCAGGAGAATAGGGCCTAGTGTGATTGAAATCAAATGTGTGTTTCGTTGCGGAAATGCAATGTACGAGTTGTATACTCGGAACATTTTGATTGATAATATCATAAGAGCATAAATGCATTTGCCACGGCATTGCTGTTTCGAACAAACATGAGAAAAATGTCCTGGTGCTGGCATTGTTGGTGCCTCGGACATGTTCCATGTGAAACACACATGCTCGTATATTTGGCAGAGGTGCAGCTATTTTGGTGGGAACAGCGCTGGAGACTTTTCTACGAAAACAAACGATGGTGGGCGACATCCTCTTAAGGGGCCATTCACAAATTACGTCACACGAATTTAATGATTTTTGGACCCCTCCCTCCCTCTATGACACAGGTTGTCACATATGTGGGAACGCCCCCCCCCCCCTTTCCCGGTGTGAAGTCACATATTTTGCAATTTTAAATTTATAAATTAAAACAGCACTTCCAAAATGATTTATGTATTTCAGGTTAAAAAATAATATCAACAATAAATCAAACATTTAAGAAAATATAAAAAAACATAAAAAATCGAATTAATGATGCAAAATTCAGTAATCATGTGTCCATGAATTTTTAACTCATTCCTTGATACTGTTTATTATTGGCATAATTTTCACTTCATTCTTGATTTCGATAGTGTTGGGAACATTCGATATGTCAACATCATTTTCATCTTTCAACAAAGCCAAAAAGTGATACAAATTGTGCACGTGATGTCACAAAGATTATGACACGCCCTCCCCCCACCCTTTGACACACGATGTCACACTTTGTTAACCTCCTGCCCCCCACCCTCCCCTCATGATGTGACGTAATTTATGGATGGCCCCTAACCATATGGCCAGCTGTTACTCATACGTTTACGAAAAAAATGTAGTACAACACACAGTGAAGACAGCAGATATCGCCTTTTATGTGGAGGAAGTGGGTGTACTTGGAACATCAGCTTCTTCAACAAGAAAATTAAATAACATATTAAAAAAGATAAAACAAATTGTAATTCTTGGTTAGCGTTACCACACAGCACCTTACTGAGCTTTAAATTCAATGGTACAGCTTGTATGGAATAAAACAGTCTCTGCTACAAAAATATAGAACTACTATAAAAAAATTATGTAGCATTATGTAATGCCAACAAGATTTCTTTTATCCTATTTTTGTACTTAGTAAGGTGTAAATATAGATAGTTCAGCAAACTAGATGTCTCAAAGTGATAGCAGTAGCTAGTTACAAGGATAAAACGTCAGTAATAAGCCTTACTTACTAATACAAATTCTGAATCATAAGTAAGTGGGCCTGAGTTACCGCCCTGTGATCCACGTCTATTTACGGCTCGTGCATAACTCAAGTACTTCATGTAAATATAATTTTCCACTGCGACAATGATTGCAGCATAAAGACTGATGAAATAACCATTCCTTTCTGTTTCTGCTGAGTTTCATTATACGATAATAACTATTAATGATGGCATTGGTTGCAGTCACAGTCACAATACATAGATTTTAGCGTCAACGATGTCTGAAAACCAGAATTATTTATTTTATATCACAAACCTATCCATTGTTAAAGAGGTAAAAAATTGTGGTTGTTAAAAACTAAACAATAATGCCCAATTTTCTTAAAACTGTCAGCTTCACAGGATTTTTTTAATACCGTCTCTTACACTTCTTGTTACAGTGTGTTGAGAAACTAGTCATGATGCCAGTGATAAAATTAGAAATTTCGCAACATGATCCTAGTAGCAAAATTCCCAAACGGAAATACCGTTTTATTGAGTCACGTGCGAGGAGCTGGTACAAGATGGAAAAAGAACCGCTTCTCCCAGGAGTTTCCGAACCATCAGAGTACTAATAACTAGCAGCTGCTCGCTTAATGGGGCGTGCGGTGATCCGCAACCTGCTGTTATTCTCAGCTGTCAGGTTGATCCGGTGTTTCGCAAACCAAGTAAACAACGAGTCGTACAGTGATCCGCAACCCAGAGAAGGTAAACACGGGATCATATTTCTGTTAACCTGTCTACTCTTCACCTCATTATCACACAACGTAAGTTATCAGTTTTCATTATGTCGTTTCCAATAGTACATGTGTCGAGCAACAGCGATACTCGTGGAAAAGTGTCATTTCTTTAAAACAAGGAGCCTACATTAATAGTAATGTATTGTGCATATGTGCAAGTCGTACAGAAGAACAGTGTAGAGTGTTGGTGATGACTAGGGTTCGGATCTTTAGGAAATTAATATTTTTTTCCTGCCTTCTTTTTGACCTGAAATGCAGAAATAAACACTGATTCAACGTTTCTGATTGTATTTAAATGTATTTTATATAGCCTATAAATGCATATTTGGGCCATTTTCCTAATTCTGGTCATATTTCAGCAATTTTTATGGTCATATGGTCATATTTTGAGAAAAAAAAACTGTTAATTTTTGATAAAAGTTGTAGATGAAAAGAAATTAAGATAATTATTCAGAGAATTATATTCCTGTTATACATTGGAGAAAGAAACGAAACTAATTGTAACCAAATTGTTCAGAATTCACCAGCCAAGAATTAAAGTTATAAATTATTCTCACTCTCTACACGTTAATGTTCCGCCCGCTTTTTAAATTCGACTATGCAGCAGCAGCATGCCTGTGTCGAGCCGCGTCAATCAATGTCTCACTTCCGACGGTATCGCGGGAATTGAGTCCACTGCAGTGATCCACCGATGAGTTGAGAGGAATCAATTGTCTTCCTATGATTCAGTACGGCGAAACTGCTGCTTAACGGGAAACCCGTCCCTACCTAGGTCAGGTATTCCGCACATACCAGACTCTCCGCGTCGAGATAAACACAAAGCCTTCAGCCACTCACGCACTGTCACCAATGCTTTTGAAAATAATCCTGAACCAGTGTTAAATCTGCAGTGGATCAGTGAGTACCGCCGTGCCGAAAACAAAACTTTCTGAAAGTGTAAAGTTACGGAGTTACGTAAAGGAATTTGGAGAGGAGTATTTTAGCACAGATGAAAGAGTTCTTTTCTGTAAATTATGTGAAACTAAAGAGAATGCAACAAAGCGATTTCATGTGCAGCAGCACTGCAATACATCAAGACACAAGAATAACGTAATACGACATTCAACTCGACAAAGCAAACAGCGAATTTTCTTGGATACATCTACAGCTTCGTCGTCTTCCAAATTATCAATTTTTTCTAAAGAAGTCTGTGAAATGATGGTATCAGCCAACATCTCACTTAATAAAGTGAACAATGAGCATTTCAAATCGTTCTTGGAGAAATACACAACACAGACGATTCCAACCGAATCAACATTGAGGAAGAACTATTTACCGTCTTGTTATGAAAATGTATTGCAGGCAATCAGAACTAAGATAGGCACCAATAAGATCTGGGTATCAATGGATGAAAGTACTGATGCTTGTGGGAGATACGTTGTAAATGTTATCGTTGGAACCCTACTTTCTGACAGACCGGGTGATATATTTTTACTGGACTGTGAAGCTCTTGAATCAGTAAACCATTCAACAATTGCCGTCCGTTTCGAAAACGCTATGAAACTGTTATGGAGCGGTGAAGTTAAGCGAGAACATGTCTTACTATTTGTGACCGACGCTGCGCCGTACATGGTAAAGGCTGGGAAATGTCTGAAGATGTTGTATCCTTCGATGGTGCATTTAACCTGTCTCGCTCATGGATTACATAGAGTTGCCGAGGAAGTAAGACTAAATTTCCCTGATGTTGATAGGTTAATATCAAATGTAAAAAAGATTTTTGTTAAAGCTCCAATGAGAGTGGCGAAATTTAAAGAAGACGCACCTTCCATCCCTCTTCCACCACAACCAGTACTTACTCGTTGGGGCACATGGCTCGATGCAGTTAGCTATTACTGTGAATATTATGAAAACATACCAAAAATAGTTTCTAATTTTGATAGCAGTGAAGCTTCTTCCATAAAAATTGTCCAAGAACTCTTTTCCAGTAATTTGTTCAGAAATTTGGCGTACATAAAGTCAAGTTTTTGAGGTATCACAACTGCGATTTCGCGTCTTGAAAAAATTGGTCTAGAACTGAATGAAAGTTTGGCGGTCGTTAAAAGTGTGGAAACCGAAATAGGCCAACCAGGGGTCAGTGTGGCTAGTTTGCTGAAAAACAGATTCGATAAAGTGTTGTGTGGGAATAAAGGATATAAAACAATTTGTAAAATTAGTGAAATTTTACATGGTGGCGAATCTGTTTTGACTGAAGACGACCCACAATTAAATTCCAGTGACCTGACTCTGTTTAAGTACGCTCCTGTCACATCTTGCGATGTCGAACGAAGCTTCTCACACTACAAGACAGTTTTATGTGACAACCGGAGAAAATTCCTCTTCGAGAACTTGAAGATGCATGTGGTGATACACTGCAATGCTGGCATCAAACAAGAATAAAAAATGGTATGTACACTAATTCGCAACAAATTTATAGTAAATTTCCATTTTTAAAAGTAAAATTCTAGTAATCCATTCTTTTACAGGAACAAGAAAATAACTTTCAATAAAATTAATTTCCCAATCGTACAGTGAGTGCATAGAAGCAAATTATGCTGTCTACTTGAAAGCGACACAGCTTCATAAAATAAATTATGTACATTTGAGCATTTTTAATGAATAAAAAATTTAATGTTTGGTCATATTTTGTCTCTTTTAGGTCATATTTACCTATTTTTAAGGTCATATTTGCCTGCATATTTCGCGATTTTTTTGGTCCTAAAGATCCGAACCCTAGTGATGACTAATCGCACAACACAGTTACATTATCGCCCAAGCATGTCAGTAACCAATGAAAACTCCGAATTAATTAAAAAGTTCAAAGGCCGCACGATTGATAATCTCACGTGCGTAAAAAAAAATGGGTACTTGGACCAGAGTTAGGGTCAACCAGAGGTAGTATCAAATCTATATTTTATACGACGATGTTTTATATGCTGTTGTTTTATTAACTGTCCGCGTGGTTCTCGACAACTGAATAAATTTTTTCAGGAAATCACAAAAAAAAATTTTTTATTTTACCTGCTTTACAGGTTGCGAAACACCGATATCGACTTTCAGGACGTAGGTTGCGAACACCGCATGTTTTAATCTGCGACAATGGCCCTAGGTTGCGTATCACCGAACACCGCTGTTAATGTGCTGAACTCTCACTTCAACCAACAATATTAAAAGCTAAATGATCACGGCCACTGTGCCCACTGAACACAACAACAAACTGTAACTTCATTGCTCCGAATAACACGAAGCCACTCGTATGCTGAAGTCACTATGAACATTTCGACCACTACTTTAAATAGATAATAATTCTTGGACAGTTTTGTCTAGTTTCTCAGTTTTTCAACATCATGTCAAAATGAAACATATCCTATTTTATCCGCGGGACCACTGGCTGTACATTGAACCAAAACTCATCAACATTCGACCAGTAATTTTCTAGTGAGTCACGTTCAACGGTAAATAGATGCTGATGTGTGAACCCTTTATCTAAAATTTCTGTGTTTTGGGTATCAACTTTAGCTGCAGGTCAGGGGGCTGTATAGTAATTCTGTTAATCCCCATCAATACCCGACAAGTAATTTTTGCATGAATCCAGCTCATCCTAACTTGCAGACAGGTAAAAATTTTTTCAATGTGCATTCTTTTCCCAAATTACAGTTTCATTAAGTGCTTAGATAACCAAAACAAGTTATCAATATTTTCTACCGTACTAAAACTTCTACACGGAAATGGCACCGAAATTTACACTTTATGATAATGTGAAATCACAAAATAATTATAGGATCAGAAAGAATTTCAAGCACCAAGTTACTAATACTATAATTAGTAAATAAATTATCAAGATAGAACTGTCATTAGAACACAAAAAAGAAGAAAGAGGGGTTAGTAACTTAACAGATATGCATGATCCAAAACCAGTTGTAGGTGGAGATTCTTTGTTAAAGGCATATTTGCTTTTAGTTTCATACATCGATCAAGGAATTAGAAAGAACTTTTTAAAACTCTATGTGTGGAGCACAGCACTTTATGGTAGTGAAACATGGACTTTAGAAACACAGAAAGAAGGAAAATTGAAACATTTGAAATGTGGTGCTACAGAATAATGCTGAAAATTAAGTGGACAGACAAAATACGAAATGAACGAGTTTTGGAAATGATGGGTGAGGAAAGAAGTTTGTGGAAGAATCTTCCATAGTGAAGAGACAGGCTGGTAAGTCATATTTTGAGACATACTTGATTGGTTAATTAGTTAGAGGAGGGATCAGTCGAAGGTAAGAACTGTAGAGGAAGACAGAGATTAGAATATATGAAGCACATTATTGAGGACATGGTTTTAAGGGACATGTGGAGATGAATGTTGTCTCAAGATAGGAAAAGATGGAGGATTACGTCAAACCAGTCGAAAGACTGATGATTGCAGTGAGCTTTCCTCGAAGATTATAAAGTGTACAACACATACAGAGGATGAGTTGTGGAAGAAGTAATCGTCTTGATTAGGAAACACTACTACAGTTTACAGGTATTCATAGATAATACTCATGGGTTACTGGGGGTTGATTTCTTGGGGGATACGAAAGAAAAAATAAGGGTCTTGGCTGTTTATCGCATTGGAAGAGTGAGTTGCCAAGATGGGGTTCTAGCGAAGAAATTAAATTCATACTCAGAATTTATAGGTACACTTAGCATAGTAATTTACCAGAACATTCTGCACATCTTCCTATGAAAGACTTATATCTTCGTGTGGGCCTCAGTTTATATACAGGGTGTCCAGAAAAGGACTCCCTGATTTCAAAATTAAATATCTCGAAAACGAAGATCGATAGAGGAATGCAGTAAACGGTATGTTTATTGTGACAGCTGTAAGAAGTGTATACAGCAGTTTGAAATAATAGTTACAAAAGCTGCTAACAGATGGCGCTGTACGCTGTACAGCTCATATCAGCATACATAAGTGAAATAATCGTATGAAAACAATCTTTGCAAACAATCACATCACAATATTTTCAAAATGTTTTCACGTTTCAATGGTGGAACTGATCGCCCTGAGCTTCGGATCACTATTTAGGCATTACGTATGGCGATTACAGCGCCATTTGTTAGCAGCTTTTGTAACTATTATTTCAAACTGCTGTATACACTTCTTACAGCTGTCACGATAAACATACCGTTTACTGCATTCCTCTATCGATCTTTGTTTTCGAGATATTTAATATTGAAATCAGGGAGTCCTTTTCTGGACACCCTGTAAATAGTAAGTGATCATGTAACTAACCTAGAGGCCAACGTTGAAGATAATTATAGGTAAAATTATGAGAAAGCATATATTTCATAACTGAACAGATATTTCAGGATACGGTTCAGTATGTGGAAGGAGTGCATCAGTAGAGTGGAAAGGAAGTGGAAATATTTCATGAAGACAATTAAAAGGGGAACAAATGTTTCTTCCGAAACAAAAAGTTAAGAAAACATCGAATCAGTCTACTACAATATAGAGATGTGTAGGTTAGGAAGGTTGGTAAGAATAGAACACTTGAAACATCTAAACAAGGTGGGAAATTACGTAACAGTAACGATTCATGAAGATAGAAAGGGGAATAAGGCTGTCAATAATAGGTCAATTAATTCAACCTCAGTTAATGGCGACCTTGACATCCAACCACATAAGAAATGTCTGAGATGAGATAAATTGAGTTGTAGATCAGCAGCATCGGTTTAGGACTGGATATTCATTTACATCAGTTAGTGGATTAAATGCTGGATGTTGTCAACGAATTAGATAACTGAAGCCAATTTTATCTCTCCAAGGCATTAATGAGCCATAAAGTAATAGTAATTACAGTAAAGAAATTGGTCTAGATGAAAAAAAAACTTGATAACGGGAAGAACGGAAAGAAGAGTTTAGGATAGGAAATGCAGCATTAAAGAGGTGGAGGTGAAAAAGTAATTCTTCTATTGCAGAATACAGCCTAGTAAATCCGACACTAGCGTGTAATACATATACCTATTAGGTCACTGTTACTGTGGAATAAAGAACCACGTATGAGCTCTCTATAGCCTCAGTGTGCGTTGAGATTTTCCCATTATTTTTAAGTAGCATTCGATGTATAAGACCGTACAGCCAGCGCTTGTTCCATTTGACAAAGTATGTACACAATAAATTTTCACATACATACCATAATTACTCGTGTTAAGGCAACACCACACCCACAAGGGAGACGATGCTGATAGTGTGGAATTGGAGTTCTCCGAGGTGTATTCCAAAATGAGTTACAGAATTGTGATGAATAAAGTCATGGAGGTGAGTCAGAATATGATATGCCGGAGGAAAGAAAAAAATATAAAGTTTCTGGGAGTATCAAATTAATTATTACCTC
The DNA here is from genome assembly GCA_031002005.1 of Vandiemenella viatica. Classification (NCBI taxonomy): domain Eukaryota; kingdom Metazoa; phylum Arthropoda; class Insecta; order Orthoptera; family Morabidae; genus Vandiemenella; species Vandiemenella viatica. The sequence continues at coordinate 229,736,528 of CM061920.1, read as the reverse complement.
ATTTGGGTAAAGAATAGTTGAGACATGGTAGGAAAAGTTATTAAGGTACTTCAGCCACTGGAAATAATAAGCTGTTGTGTCCTTGAAATGTGGTAAATTGGATATAGTAACTAGGTCAAGTGTTTGTTTCAGTATGGGGGGATGATATTGAAGGAGACGCACTGCGTGTCTTTTGAGAACAGGAAGGGCTGGAAAAAAAAAAAAAAAAAAAAAAAACAGCGTATGAGAACTAATCATGATTTACAGATTAGATTTGAATGAATATAGGCGGAAGAATTAAAAGCATCTGGGAACAAAGAAAGTACCAATAACATAAATCCTCATTACTTCAGCAGATCATAGTGGATGAGTTGATGATCTGTACACGCATTCAGAAGAATGTAGGCTCTATAATCGGTCCGTTAATCATGAGTTCGCTTTTCCGTAGTTTCCTTAAATCACTCCAGGCAAATTTAGGAATGGTTCCTCTTAAAGACCATGCTTGATTATTATTATTTTTTTACTGCTTTACGCCTTGTTGAGGTCATTATAGGCGGGAAAGGACGCAGGAAAATGAACTGGAAGGAATTCGGCCATGCCCTTTTTGAAGGTAGCATGCCGGTTTCGAATTCCTTCCTTTACTTTGTTTCTAATTCCCTGAAGAATGACATCTACACTGAGAAAACAATAATGAGAACTAATTGATTTCAGGTATGAAGGAGGTGGAAAATGTTTTCCTTTTCATACAGGGTAGTCATGGATTGGATGCTCTGGCCTCGCATTCGGGAGGATGGCGGTTCGAATCCCCGTCCGGGCATCCGGATTTGGGTTTTCCATGGTTTCCCCAAATCACTCCAGGCGAATGCCGGGATGCGTCCTTCAAAAGGACATGGCCGAATTCCTACCCGTTCCTTTTCGCCAGTCCCATATCCCCTCTAATTAACTCGATGTCGACGAGGCGTAAAGCCAAAAGTAAAAAAAAAAGGGTTGGATATGTAAAGTTACCTCTAACAGTGAAAGAATTTAAAGTAAATACATCTGCATCTGCATTCATACTCTGCAAATCACAAAAATTGTGGGTGGCAGAGGGTGCTAAGCACCAATCCTAAACCCGCCCATTCCAATCCCGAATAGTGCGAGGAAAGAAGGAATACATATAAGTATCAGTACGGCATCTTATTTCTCTAATCTTATCCCTCCGGTCATTGCGACCTAAATAGGTTGGCGGAAGAAGTATTTCATTGCACTCGAAATTTAAATTTTTTTGCATATTCTCCAATAAACTCGAACGCAAGCTACGTCGCCTGTCTTCCAAACTATCCCAGCCCAATCTATGTATCAATTCTGTGACGCTTTCATAAGGGCTGTAACAACAAGTCAGGAATCTAGCGGCTCTCCTCTGCACCCTCTCAACTGAGTCAATCAGAACCTTGCGATACGGGTCCCAAACCCCACAACAGTAATCCAGATGCGGACGCACTAGTGTTTTATACGCTATCTCCTTTGTTGAATGAATATATGATGAAAGGGTAGTAGGTACGTAAGGAAATTTGCAGCGTTGTTTAACTTTACTGGAATAAACTGTATAATATGCTTATCATGATGAAGGTAAGCGCTGTGGAGGCTCAGTGGTTAATGTGTCTGACTGGGGATGTAACCTCTCCTTCTCACATTTACAGTAAAACTAATTACTGTGTGAGGCTATTATATTTGGGAGGTTGTATCCTGTTTTGTACGCTCAGAAGGGCGTACTGGAAGGATTAGCTCCAAAAATGTTAACTAATAACGTAACAATTCGGTTCCAAGAATATCTTTGCTTGAAACCCGGCCCGTAATGCTAAGCGCAACGATTTTAATGAGTTTTTTTTATAAGTCTAGCAACTACTAAATAAAAAAATAAAACAATAGTACATAAGTATACTTCACTTTTAATCTCACCACTTAACACATTTCGTTTCTAAAATTACACCACAGCCGCAGCAAGACTTTTTGTACGTGCTTCTGCACGTATTTTTCTCTTCTCTCTCTAAACAATAATACTTCCTCTCTCTGACTCTCCAAAGACAACAACACTAATCCTACTTAAACCTAAGAACTTACAACTACCCCAGTACAATATTAAAAACGTCTGTGGAACTCGTTATATTACAATCTCAGAGTATTTACATTTTTTTAATTATTAATTATTAATTAATACGAAAATATAAATAATAATATATATATATACATTGATTGGAGATTAAAGGTTGCATCTGCCCCCACATTGAGACAAATGCAATGCTGTCACACCACTTCTACTCCACCAAACAGTATTCATTTGTCGAAATGTATTATACCCCTTGTCCATCTGCATTCCTTTTTGCTACAAGTTCAGTGTGAATCATCTTACAGTACATTCACATGTTACACCTGCTTCTGGCAATTTTAATTACACAATCATCATAAGTTAACTTTACTAGCAATGCTCAGTTCATGCCATAGTAAAATTGTTTAGCAAACCATACAGTACATACCTACTATTGTAACTTTAAATGGTCCCTTAGCATGTAACACACCATACAGAGAATACTGGTACTTGGACCAAAATAAAATTTGATACTCGTTCGTTCTGCCGCAGCTATTGGCACTCGTTCGACAAAGCCAACAACACTGTTACACACAACACTGAACGTACATCAACACTCGCACTCCTGTTGTTAGATATCTACAGTTAAAGCCGTGGTAGGGTATTCACCTGGTATTTTAATATATTAGGTACTTATAAATCGCCTTGGCGATTGTGCAAAGGTGTCCGCTCACTTGAGCGAAAGACAAGTAGATGGATTTTGGGCTTTATCTTTTAGGATCAGATTTTAGATTTATACAGATTGAAAAATTTCGCTGTCGCTAAAAAGGGTGTTCCTTCACCGGGAAAATTGGGTATAGCATGTCCGCATGTTTAGTATTTCGTTCGGAGTAGAGTCACTGTTTCAGGCGCTCCCCGAACAATAACTTCGGCATTTATTTCTAACACGAGACATGGTCTTCCTGTGCCGTAATTGACCTTGATCTCCCCATGAAACTACCTGTATTGCACCCGTTTCTTTTCCCATGCGTACCTTCAAATGTGTGGCATTGATTGTAAGCTCTGGCGAACTCCATTTCATGCCCGACTTCACTCCCACCAATGTGAGCCAATTGTTGTCTATTCTGAAATCCCCATTGCACCCTAAAATTACATAAGGTTCCATTTCCATTTGAAAAATATGTTTGACTGCTTTTGTTTTGTTGCTTTTAACAGTAGTAATTGCCTTCCCCTTGACGGGCCACCTAACTATCATCTTTTCCTCGTCTATTGCTGACATAATTTTACATAAGGTTGTTTCTTCCCGCACTACCTCAGCTTGTTCTTTCCCCTTGCTTATACCAAGCTCTACAGAGACTATATTTTTATTTACAGCATTTAATTCCTCCTTGCATTTTCTTTGGTTCTCAGCAACAATTCTCTTAACGTCTTCAATAACCGCACACTGTTTCTCATTGTTACTTCGCACACCCTGTTCCACCAGTACCGCAACTTCTCGTTGTACCTTTTCTTGAAAATTGTTTAATTCTGCTTTCACTTCTTGCTTCCATTTCTCTTGAAATTTATTTAATTCATCCCTCACAGACAATAATCCTTCTTCGATCTTCTTTTGACTCAAATCGATCCTTTCCTTAATTTCTGTTTTCATTTCTTGATTTGCCTTTTCTAGTTTCTTTTCCATTTTCATCAAAAACGACATTAATGATTGGGTATCAAATTGGGTATCCTGGTTCCTTTCTCGAGTTTTTAGTGACCGGCTTAATTCTGGTGAGATCGTTCCATCATCATGATATTCTCTCCCCCCATTAATATTACATCCATTCATTAGCTCGACATTCTGATCATTACTGCTATTATCAAAATATTCATCCACCCTCTTTACCTCGGATTCGCCATTAGGACTGCTAGTATTTCTTGTCGGACCTTGCAAATCATTGCTCGCATCTCCCACATTTAGACTAATTGCACCAGTACTGTCTGTCCGCCAACCCGACATTTTACTTGTATCTTCGAAATCACTTCCTACATTCATTTTCATTAAATCAACGTAATTACTTGCCATATTTATCCAAAAAAAAATACCTTGACGTACCCAACACACACAAAAAAAATTATTTGGAACAACAAGAAATTCTTTTGACACACAACATTTCCTGCTTTATCAAATTAAATCATTAATACCCTTAGTACCACACTGATATCAACGCCGATAACATTGACAAGAGAAACCAAGAAACCAACTTTACTTACTACTATTCTTTGTAGCTTCTGTAAAACATTTCAGAAATGCAGAACAGAATAAATCCACTCCAGAACAGAGCTGAAATTTAAATCCAAACACACACATACAACTAGAAAAAAAATTATATAATTACTTATAAATAAATGCCCCCCTTTTTGTTCAATAATTTTCTTTTATTTCTCTGCCTTATTAATTACGAGATATCCACAGACGCCTAATTTTAAGGTAAACATTCTACTAGATTCCTTTTACAAATTTAGTTTTTAACGTCTTTTACAATAATCTCTTGTTATCCTTGAATTTAATTCTTTACTATTATCAGAATTTAACGTTGTTGCAGTTCAAATCTGTAAACTTTGTCTCTCAATCAAAATTAATTTCAACAGTTAAATTTTTACGTTAATTTTCAGTCTTTAGTTTACCACACAGCAACAACTAATTATTGCTCTCCCAATCACTTTAACTACCGACGACTCTTCTAGTAGTCCCACGTAGATTAAATAAACATAGATCGGTACTTGCCAAATGCGCCTTTCCGCTTCGTAGTTCTTCGTCCGCCACGTTGTCGTTTCAGCAGACTTGTCCACCTCCGTTCTGCAGCATCACCATCAGAAGATTCCTCTAGCCAGAAATCAATACTTACAACTTCTGCTGCTTTACCAATTCTGACAACCTGGTCCACATGCAATCCGCCGCTTCACAAAAACCTCAGATCATGGCAGGGTAAGCCACATGTAACCTCTCCTTCTCACATTTACAGTAAAACTAATTACTGTGTGAGGCTATTATATTTGGGAGGTTGTATCCTGTTTTGTACGCTCAGAAGGGCGTACTGGAAGGATTAGCTCCAAAAATGTTAACTAATAACGTAACAATTCGGTTCCAAGAATATCTTTGCTTGAAACCCGGCCCGTAATGCTAAGCGCAACGATTTTAATGAGTTTTTTATAAGTCTAGCAACTACTAAATAAAAAAAAACAATAGTACATAAGTATACTTCACTTTTAATATCACCACTTAACACATTTCGTTTCTAAAATTACACCACAGCCGCAGCAAGACTTTTTGTACGTGCTTCTGCACGTATTTTTCTCTTCTCTCTCTAAACAATAATACTTCCTCTCTCTGACTCTCCAAAGACAACACTAATCCTACTTAAACCTAAGAACTTACAACTACCCCAGTACAATATTAAAAACGTCTGTGGAACTCGTTATATTACAATCTCAGAGTATTTACATTATTTTTAAAATTATTAATTATTAATTAATACGAAAATATAAATAATAATATATATATATATTGATTGGAGATTAAAGGTTGCAGGGAGCGAAAGTTCCCCGGTTCGAAGCCGTGTCTCGGCGGGGATTTTCACAGACGCTTAACCCAGCCTTCACGTCTGGCACAGCTTGCTGTGTCAGACGTGAAGTACGCCAGAACGCTTCCGTGGTTCGGAATCCACGTCAAACTTTAGGTTCCCTGTACCCTGCAGGGGCGGAATGCGCAGCCAATAGAAATGCTGTCACCAGGTCTTTCCGACCACAAGGAATTATTATTATTATGAATGTTCACACAAAGATAAGCTTCAGAAGTTAGGCTCTAAGAATTTGAATAGTTTCGATCGGATATATATATTTTTTAATCTCGTTCAGCCACAGACTTTAATTACAACATCTGAAAATTTGTTGAAATTGTGTTTTTTACTAACTTCTGAAGTTTCCTAAGTGATTTGACTTTGAGAACAACAGCAGAATGAATTACTTGTATACGCAAAAACAGAATACAGTGCAGTGAACAGCAAAAAACCTTCCCTCGCGCTAAATCGGAAGACAGATCCGAGCTGCTGTATTTTTGATCATTTATACTGTAATTACAGATTCTGTTTCCTATAAAGCAAATGGAACTGTATATGTTCAGTAAATTTACCCTCGCCGCACACTGTGTTGGGGAGGTACAACGGACCTGGCACGAGCCCAAGACACCGCGTTACGACTATTCTGACTTCGGGTTTTAGGCGCTTTTCCGCACCTAGCAAGGCGAATGACTCAACGCTCACCAATCTCCGCCACATAAGCTACACATTTCACAAAGGGGGAAAAAAAAATAAATAAAAAAAAAAATAAATAAAAAAAAAACACTTTCACACGCCGAACATAGTTACGCGTTTAACAGACAGATGGCAACACCTCACTTCCGACGTTAGTACTTACTATGACCTGGTAGTATGTATAAAATGCTTGACGTCAGCGAGGGTATGCAGCCGTGAAACCATAACTTCAACTATGAGAATGCCAATGATGAGCAAAACTCATTGAAGGCAGTCGACCCGAAAATCTTGGGAATGTGTGCTGATGAAGAAGATGAAAAAAAAATTGTAATCAATGTATTTTTTTTTGCTTATTTCCTTTCGCTGTTATTGCTAAATCATTACAAAAAAGCTTCGTCTAAATCTTTGAATTTAAATGTGACCAATTACTGTACCTGGATTTATAAATTCAGGGAGATGTCTTTTCTGTTTGTGTTTGCATTTGAGCCGGATTACGTTAAATGTATTATCGATGTTGCCTCGCAGTCTAAAACCGAAATCCAATGAGATCAAATCAGTCAGTTAAAAGCCGGACATAACTGATCAGCGAGAACCATTACATCAACTGGCGTTGCAGATTTCATCGAATAACCTTGACACCCATCGCAAGTTACGAAAGGTGATTCATTCGACCTGAATTAACTTTACGTGAAGAGATTGAGCCAGCACGCAGCATTAAGCAGGCTGTTGCTAACAGCTACTGGTAAAGATCGCATTAAACCAAACTAAGATGCCTTACGTAACACTGTTTCGTATGACTAAAATTGGAATACCTCGAAAAATTATAAGTATACGTTGCAGAGTGTAATTTTTAAATTTTCAATCTATATACGTTTAATTGGTGAAAATAACTAGGTATACACCTCAATGTGATATAGCTGCAAATTTCCTGTAATTTCGGTCAAAGTTTTTTTTCTTCTCCGCTTTAACTCTTGTATCTTCTTTTCTTTAAGCAGGTGTCCGTTGAGAAATGCGATTTTCTCCCACTTCTAAATGAGCAGATACATATCTTGTAAAGTTATTTTAAACTGCATCGAGGAACACACTAATATATTTAACCAATATTATATTGACGGAGATCAAGAAAGTCAATAAATAGGTAGAAAAGCATTGGGGAGTAAATTACTTCATCTTACATGTTTATTGCTCGCACCAGCAAGGAAAAGCAGCACTTTCATTTTCCTTGTCAGTATCCCTAAGAGCAAAAAAAAAAAAAAAAAAAAAAAAAAAAAAAAAAAAAAAAAAAAAGAACTTACTTCAAGTCATAAAGAACATCGATTACCTCCCATCTACTTCTAAGAAGATACTAGAACTTCCAGGGTCGATAAAGGAGCCATTTGCAGTGAAGTTGCTTGTAATTCTTACTTATTGATTCACTGACATTACCAGTGTGACGGAAAGGCAACATGATTATAATTTTATAAATAATTACGTCTAAAACAACTGTTTTTGGTGAATTTTATTTTATTTCTTAGACGCGTTTCGCCATTGTGGTGAAAGGGCATCATCAGTGGCTATGAATGTATTTTTATAAATGTAATATTTCTATTTACAGTACAAATATATTATTATTATTATTATCTGCAATTTGACCCTGTCATATTACGCAAAGCCTGAACGATTCAGTTTTCTAAGTTTCCATACAACTTTCATTTTTTCCCCATGGATTCTCTTCCTTTCTTCAGTCTACTTCGTCCCCGGTCTCTTAATGACTTCATTCTCTGGCGGTACTTCCTATTTGTTAATTTTTTCTTTGTATGTTTGTCTGTCTATGATTTCTGATGAATTTATGTGGGCTTTTTCCGGGTCTTTTTTTATCTGCTGGACCCAGGGCATAGTTTTTAGCTGTTCTATGTACGTCACAATTTTATGAATGAGTCTTGTTTCTGGAAGTCTGTGGATATCTCCATAAAATATTAAACTTCGTTTCCTGATGTCTGTCGTGAGGTTTGGCAGTGTTTCTGTTGGTTTTCGAGATTTAAGTCTATATCCGTCATCTGTTTATCTGGGCCAAGGGTCTTTTATAATTTTGCCTGCTTCTTTCAAAATGCTTTCTAGGTGACCTTTCCTGAGTAGTGTTAAAGTTTCGCTGGCGTATAGGACTTCCGGTTTGATTTCTGTGTTGTAATGTCTGACTTTTATGTATATGCACAAACATTTTTTATTATATTTGTTGTAGGTTCTACCGTAGGCTCTCCTAAGTTTTTGCATGCGAACTTTCTGTGCTATTTTCTCTCCTCCTGTGGGTTCGATGTTTTCTCCCAGATACTTGAAATACGGGACTCTCTCAATTTGTCCATATTTTGTGACCAGATTTTGAGTGTGGAGTTTTGAGTAGATGAGGTTATTTGGAAGGATATTTGTAAGCCTATTCTTTAAGCGCATTCTTTGAGAGTTTCTATCTGTTTAATTGCTGTGGTCTCGTCATCTGCTAGTATGGTTAAATCATCTGCGAAGGCTAGGCAGGAAATTTTAATACCATTCTTGCGTCGTCCGAGTTGTATAGGTTTCCAATTGTTCTGCCTTTTAAGTTCTTCATCCCATTCTCTGATGACTTTATCCAGGACAAGGTTGAAGAGTATCGGGGACAGGCCATCACCCTATCGAACGCAGGTATTGATCTGAAACGGTTCAGATATCTCTCCCATGAATTTCACTTTGGAGGTTGTGCCGGTGAGTGTTTGTTTAATGATATTTAGGATTTTTAGATCGAGCCCTTGCTCTACGAGGATGTTGAAGAGAGATTGCCGGTCGATTGAATCATATGCCTTTTAGAAATAAACAAAAAAGCAAACGACTGGGCTGTTCCTGAGTGCTTTATATTTTAGTGCAGTTTTTAAATTGAATATTTGTTCCATGCAACTCCGACCGGTGCGGAAACCAGCTTTTGTGGTCAAATTGCTCTTGCACTGTTTTGAGAAGACAGGCTGAAAGAATTTTGTATGCAACTTGTAGAAAGGAGATCCCTTTATAGTACATATATATATATAGCGCTTTACACTTCCATGAACAGTGCTGGAAAAGTATACAATGTGCTGTTCCAGACCGGCATGTGAGGATTACCACAATATCTGTGTGTACAGTATATATATATATATATATACAGCATGTTACAAAAAGGTACGGCCAAACTTTCAGGAAACATTCCTCACACACAAACAAAGAAAATATGTTATGTGGACATGTGCCCGGAAACGCTTACTTTCCATGTTAGAGCTCATTTTATTACTTCTCTTCAAATCACATTAAACGCTCTCCTGACATCAACCCTCTTGACTTCCATTTATGGGGGCATTTGAAAGCCCTTGTCTACGCAACCCCGGTACCAAATGTAGAGACTCTTCGTGCTCGTATTGTGGACGGCTGTGATACAATACGCCATTCTCCAGGGCTGCATCAGCGCATCAGGGATTCCATGCGACGGAGGGTGGATGCATGTATCCTCGCTAACGGAGGACATTTTGAACATTTCCTGTAAAAAGTGTTTGAAGTCACGCTGGTACGTTCTGTTGCTGTGTGTTTCCATTCCATGTTTAATGTGATTTGAAGAGAAGTAATAAAAAGAGCTCTAACATGGAAAGTAAGCGTTTCCGGACACATGTCCACATAACATATTTTCTTTGTTTGTGTGTGAGGAATATTTCCTGAAAGTTTGTCCGTACCTTTTTGTAACACCCTGTATATATATCCATCAAAAGCGATCCAACAAAGAAATCTGTAACAAAATAGAGAAAATCACAGAAACAATCCGCAAAAGACGGGTACGGTTCTACGGCCACCTCTAACGGATGGAGAAAAACACACTAACAAAAAAAATCTCTAATTTACTTGATTCAAGACCAAAAACTGTAATGCCCTGGTTCGTAAATATTAAAGAAGACCTTCATTTGATGGGATTAGAACCAGAAGATGCTTTCAACAGAGATCTTTTTCGGAAGAAATTAATGACTACTGGGACAAGCCTAGACGAACGCGCCAAAAGAAGACGCGGTAAACTCTGGACAGAGGAGCGCAAACAGGCTTATTCAAAACGAATGAAGGAGTTCTGGGCCCAAAAGAAGATGAGACCTGCTGCCAAATGCACAAAGGCTTAACGTGGTCCTAGTTAGCCCCAACGAATACACACAAACACTCACACACACATATATATAATAACTTAAATGTAAAAACACATTTGCAGCCACTGATGGTGCCCTACACCACAATGGCGAAAGGCGTCTGGGAAATAAAACAAATTAAAATTCACCAAAATAGTCGTTTTTAGACGGAGTTATTTATAAAATTATAGTTCAATAACTGCGGAAATTGGCCTATTACCAGATTAACAACTACGATTTCTTTACCAGACATCAAGCTAGATAGTGATATCGTCATCCGCATTTCAGACCGAGCGGGGCGGTGTAACGGTTAGCGTTCTCGCCTCGCATTCGGGAGGACGGCGGTTCGAATCCCCGTCCGGGCATCCAGATTTGGGTTTTCCATGGTTTCCCAAATCACTCCAGGCAAATTCCGGGATGCTTCCTTCAGAAGGCAATGTCCAAATTCCTTCCCATTCCTTGCCCCTCCATCCTTTCCCGTCTCTAAAGACCTCGATGTTAAAAAGAGACGTAAAGCAGTAAAAAAAAAAATAATAAAAAAAAAAATCGCATTTTAGAATTTGACTGTTAGTGATACAAGATTTACGTTTGAACAAATGGGAATGGTGCACAAGACATTAATTTTGAAACATCAGCAATAGTATTTTAAAATTCACAATTAACCTTTTGACGGTGTGTTTTAAAGAAACAACTTCCAATCTGTCTGACTGTTATTGATACAAGATTCACGTTTGAACAAATCGGAATGGTGCACAAGACATTAATTTTAGAACATCGGCAATTGTATTTTAAAATTCACAATTAACTTTGTGACGGTGTGTTTTATATAAACTGCTTCCAATCTGTCTTCATTTCCATGTTAATTAATTTTAAGTCACCAGGTCCTACACTCCACATTAAACCATCCACATATTAACAAACAATTTGCTATACGCTTCGTGCTAAACAGATTCCCATTAACAAAGAAAAGTACTGCATAGAACTTAACGCAATGAAGAAAGTAGTAATAAATTTACAGGTAATTTAGACAATAAACAGAAAAATCCTAAATCAAATGAAAAACAAGTAACACAACTACACCTCAACCGCACAGAACCCACCAGAAACAGACAATTGAAAAGACATCGGAAATATTAAAAAGTAACACACAATGACATATTTACTCGTAAATAAATACACGGACGTCATAAGCTAATATTTTCACAAAACAGGGCCTCAACAACCTACATGTCAAAAATGTGAAGCAGCATATATAGAACATACACGAGGATCGTTCCAAACCAAATATAAAATCATTAAAACTTAGTAACCACTCCCCATTCGCTGAATATTTCATAGAAAATCACCATCTATTGACAGACATAAACAAATATATGCAACTCCTTACTGTAAACAAACTCATTCTACATGAAAAATCCCGCTTTCAAAGAGCAATAACATTTACTAAACGATCACACAGACGCTGCACAAGCTAATAAACGCATCATTACCCGGCAGACATGAAAATACATTAAACACATAAACAAAAATATTACAAAACTCGCATACTCATGCATCACATGTAAACTGAAAACAGTTTATGAAAACATTATCCAGTTACACACTTTAATAACTGCCATTGTGAGCACACCCGTGACGACAGAAGATAAGATGGCTCCGTCAGACAAATTAACAGCGAGAAGGCGGATGGTACTATCTATATACAGCTTATGCTATTTTCACAGATGGATTTAAATGGAACATGTTTTTTAATAAAAATCTCAGTGTAAAAACAGCAATCAAATTATACAATTTGAAAATCAAGTCAAACATGATTTACCTAAAGTTTACAAACAGTTTCATTGTTAATATAGTCTTCTCCGATGACTAACCCAAAGAGAAGGGTGTTTTCACACGATGTTTCGCTGATCACAAATATTGCCACAGCAAAATAAATTATTATTATTAATTATTTATTGCTTTACGCCTCGTCGACGGCTAAGGTCATTAGCGGCGGGATGGGACTGGGGACAAGGAACGGGAAGGAATTCGACCATGGCCTTTTTGAATGAAGCATCCCGGCATTCGCTTGGAGTGATTTGGGGAAACCATGGAAAACCAAAATCTGGATGCCCGGACGGGGATTCGAGCCCGCGTCCTCCCGAATGCGAGACCAAACAAAATTAAAAATCAAGATACCTAGGATCTCTTTAATTTGTATCTTGTTTACACATTCTTGGACCAATCAGCAATGTTACGAATTCAGAATCTTCTGGTGACATAAAACAAATTTTTTTGAATAAACCTCTCCTAACAACTGTTCTTAAGTCATACAGTAGTCGCGTGGAATTTGTTGTTTTTTAAAAAGTACGATATCCAAAATTTAGGGTTTTCTCTCTCTCTTTTTTTAATAATGTCCCCTTCTTTACTTAAAACAGACGTAATTGCACAAGATGCAGCCCTAGCAGTAAGTCTTCATCTCGGAGTCATTTGGTCACTGTAAGTAGCAGTAGGAACGACGATAAATGTTCGCACGTTAACTGGTGCCTGCGAATATTTGGTTGGTGGAGACAAGAAGACAAACAACCTGACCGCAAAGACACAAATGTTTGAAAACGCCAGAAACCTTTGCAAACTATGCGCTCTTGGTGGAGCTCAGGCTTTACGGCTACATAGTAGGAAACACTACGTGGCCTTCACCTTTCCTTAGTGAGTTTTCTCTGAGATGTCATGGTTAGTACTGAGAAGTAAGCATTTACATTTATATTAATAAAGTTTTGTTGGGGAGGAAGGGGGTTAAAACTTTTGACGGAAAGAGGGAGAGGTAAGAAAAAGTTTGGGTAACACAAGTCTAGATGATAATTAGGTCGCAATAACAGGAGGGATAAGATTCCGTACTGATACATTTATGTATTCTTTCTTTCCTCGGTCTGTTCGGGATTGGAATGCACTGAATTAGGATTGGTGTTTAGTACCCTCTGCCACCCACAGTAATTGTGAATTGCAGAGTATAGATGTAGATCATTCACTATGCCTAAATGTTAGTCAATTTTTAAAGAACTTTATAGCGATCTAGTATTTCACGCTGTTAAAAGTAGACATAAACAGTTTCTGCAGTCAGAAGTAATCATTTCTATCAACTGAATAAATTTGAGAAATATGTATAAGTTATTTGGAAACCTCTTTCCAAAAAAAAACTTTTATTCCGAAAAGTTGCAGTTATTTGTTTCAATTTATTAACTTTAATATTTAATAATTTAAATAAGAAGATTATTAATGTGGTTGCATCTATACAGTACTTTATTATATAACTTTTTTTATATGTACGATTTGGGTGGAAAAAAATAGTTTTTAGTATCGTAATACATTTTACAGTTCGTAATTGTCATCATGATTTGTTAGTAATTGATATGCAAGGTTTACCTTCAAGTTACAAGAACTGAATTTTAACTGTAAGTGTTTGTCGAAGGGGCGTTTTTGTAAAGTTTTTCTTTATTTCCTGTCAGAAACATACAGTCACACAATCACAAACAATAAATTGAACTGTACCAGAAATCAGTCCCTTCAATTGTAATTTCCGAGGTCCCATACAGAGCGGCTTCCGAGCAGGATGCTTGACACAATCGACAGTGGAGCATTTGCTGAACAGTCTGGTCTTCTCCACAGTCGCACTTGTTGCCGTCGGCTTCAGCGTAGCCCCATCTTGGTAAGTTGACTGTGGTAAAGTGGAACTGTATGAATGGTGATTTAGCGCTGTTGAGACCCGCCAGTGTGGCTCGGTGTGCTGGGGCACCACACGCAGGTTCGGGGAGATACAACGGGGCCGGGCACGAGTCCAGGCCCGCTAACATAAAGGCAAATGTATGGACAGTCCCCAATATACACCTCATAAACTATACTTTCCACAGACAAAAAATGCACTTATCACACACAGAGCACAGTTACACATTTTGCAGATAGATGGCAACACTTAATTTCCTTCATTAGTAAGTACTAGCCTCGTACCCGAGACTTCGTACGCGTGAATTAAGAATTTTTTTGCCAGAATTAAATATAGAAAGTTGTTGGTAACGAAGGATTGGTCCCAAACAATATCGAGTCGGAATAATATGACAGGAAAGCTAACACTATATCATTGTACCGTCGAACCTGTCTCTTGAAGAGAATCAATTTCCAATATATTTCTGTCACCATTCGATTAGGTCTCAAAATTTCGTGACTACAACTGTTAATCATACTGGAAAAAATATCCTGTGCCCTCCATACAGATTTCCTGATAAAATTCCATCACAACGATATAGCCATTTAGTCGTCAAAACGTAACAAAAAGACAGAGAGTTACTTCCGTATTTATAACAATATTACTGTGGTTCACACTCACACACTGACTGCGAACAATACCTGAGGGATCATTATAACCTAAAAATGTGTACACCTACAACATTGCAAGACTACCTACGATTTACATCGCATTGCACCCCTAACTTTCTAATATCTACAGTTCAACATTCAATACGAATAACCTACGTCCCAGGCCTGACTCTTACGATGAAAAACAATTTTTAAAAATCTTTGCCTCCACGGAGATTTGAACCGGAGACCACGACGTTCGTAAGCATGCGCTTTAACCACTGAGCTGCCAGTCCACTACACGGAAACACGGTACGGAGACGTCCATATCCAACGTGTCTGTCTATCGCCGTATTTCGAAGTTATGAGACAACATGTGTTATTTATACAGATAATTTTTCAACCAAATGTAGACAGTATTTTTCTCCTTGTTTCAAAGGATAAGTGTGCAAAGTTTCATCGAGATCGGATGAAAACCGTGGATTTGTATGAAGAACAAATAAACTAACAAACAAACATACATTCTTTTTTATATATTAAGATTACGACCTGTGAGTAGGTGTAAATTGCTTGGAGTGCATGTGGCTGTAAAATCAAAGCTCCAAATTTGACTGACCCTTGAACTTTGGAAAAGGGAACGTCTATTAATTACGTGGGGCGTTCTTTCTTAAATCTGTTTTAGTGAGATCTGGTGGAGTTTTTCTTCCCCCTAACGTGAGATTAACATCGCAATTTTGTACACAACTTTTTTGAAGCTCTACCGCTCTTTTGAAATATAAAGTAGACGTGAAATTTTTATCGATGAGATTTGTTGAGAATTTGTTGGTCGCTCTCAAAGGTGGTGAAGAAGACTGTGTGTAATGGCGAACCGGGATTGTGTTGACACGTCGTGGGTGAGAAGCCGAGTCCACTTGCCGGTGTCAGGAAACCGGCCGAATCCTACCGTTACGCAAGGTGGTCGTGGTGAGGCGAGGGCGTCAGAGAGAGGGAACCGACAAGTGTCTGTGCGTTGAGGAGGGCCGCCACAACACCCGCGGCAGCGCCACGGCAGGCAGGCGAGCGGGGCTCCTCAGAGGCCGGCTTCAGGTGAGGACTCACTAGTACGTAACACGGCAGTCAGTCCGCGTTAAGCAAACGCTGAGGGCTGTTACCAACGATAATTTCTCGAGTCTCTATTGAACATTTAGTTTTGTACCTTAAATTAAAGCAAATATTTACTTAACATGCGGCATGTGTGTATGTTTTTTAAGTTCTGTACGTATATATCAGTATCCCCAAATTCTAAGTAGATCGTGATGTTATCGTCTGATATTATAAAATAAATTTCTCCGACGATTTGAGCAATAAGATGAGCAATGAAGTTTCCGCAAGCATGGTCCATACATATATACTATCTATTTGTTAGCCTCTATTCGTCTTGTCCCACCCACTTAATTCTCGTATACCTTGTGTTCTCTAAATGAGACTACAATCAGTATTTCGCTAAATTTAATCATAAATGTAATTTTTAGTACTGACTGTCATGAAGCTCATAGAGCTATTCATGAACTATCTTTTCTCACTATGACACTAGCCCAGTGAAGTAGCGTTCCGAGCTTTCTGAGTTTCGTTTCATAGGTTTAATTTATTTCTGTCGATTTTTATTCTACTCGTGTCTATTCTGCTGCAATTAAGAAGGAAATGCGATTAGTGTAGCTAAGTGGAAACCTGATTTTTTTTTTTTTTTTTTTTTTGGGAGGGGTGTGATTGGGGGAATATATTTGTTTTTGATACCGAATTTTTTATAAGGTAACTAAATAACTTACTCCGCAACCCGAAGGTATGTTGGATCCTCCCTAATCCATTGTGCCAGAGGTAGGACGGCCAGTTGCTTTCTTCTGTGACCTACAGTTTAACGTGGAGTCCGAATCATGAAACGTCCTGGCGTAGCTCATGTAATCAAACACTACTCTTAAAAATTCCTGGTTCCACCGGGACTAGAAAGCAAATGCCTTAACCACTATGCTACCAGATCGTTCAGTAAGCTAACATCTGCATGGAAACATTGAGAAAAGGCCATGTTGCAATGCCATTCTGTTAACGACAGTTAATAGAAGTTTATCAATCAATCTGAGGATAACTTCACTTTGATATCGTACTTAGTAAGTTTGTGCATGACGTAAACTCATTAAGAACTACCCGCCTGCAAAGCTGAGGAATGCTGATTAACTAAGTCAGTTCACAGTTCGTCACCTGCTCCCCTCTGTCAAGACGCTTTTCGTTGCCGTAACGGATGAATGCTAAAACTCGTAGAGAAGCGCATTTTAGTAGGTATTTCATAAAAACTGATTAGTAAAATATTTTGTAAAAAATTGTCAGTAATCTATGCCTTCGCATCAACTTTACTTGAAGCAATTGAGCTAGGCAATCATTCGAAGACATCTTTGCCATAAGTTATGAAATCTGGGTTGCAAAAATATTTCATAGTATTGTGGAGTAGAAAATTTAAGAAACAAGTTCAACTGAAGGGCAGATTCAGTTATCCGTCGTAATAAATTGGTAATTGAGATTTGAAAGTATCTAAACTATTTCTCGAATATTTTTAAGTTTTTTCACTTTATCGCATAAATTTTCAAGAATTTTTATCCAAATTCGACACTCAAATTTCATAGTTAAATACGCCAATACATAAATCTGGTGGAAGCTTGAAGAAATTTCGCGATTTTTAAGAATTTTGTTTCTAAAACCAACATCAGTAAATCGTTTATCCACAATATGTCTATTTGTCCTAATTGGTGTACTATAAAATGCTGTGCTCAGTATAATTTTTAAAATACGAAATAATTATTAAAGAATCAAAAACTCTAATAAATGGTTCTCAATAACAGCCATGAGAAAATTTTTCGGAAATTTTTAACACTTTCTTATTCTTTTATCTCGAGCTGAAACTGATATAAACTAGTTACGAAACAGACGGGACTGTTAATTAAACAGTTCGTCATCTTCCGTGGTTCTGAGACAATGGTATAAGGGATTTACCACACGTATTTACTTCATCTTGTGGTATTGATCAATTCCTTACTTTCCGAGTATATACACATCTTTGTTTCAATGAATCACTGGTAATTAGTTCTATTATATTATGTAATAACGTGTCTTTAAATCTAGAACGCTGCTAACGGAACACAAGTGACGATACACAACACAACCACTCCGGCTCCGAATACAATGTATCTGCGGACATTTGAAACGCAAAGCCGAAGAAGTGTGAACGTCCAGCATTTCTTATTCGGGAAATAAACACAGTATGAATTTCAGTACAACAGTCATATGTTTCTGATTCTGGTCAAGGTGAATTGTAATATGCCACCACGCTAAAGACTTTTCTTTTTAACGCTCGATGTCATCTCTCTTGCAAGCAAACAGAAAAGCCCCTCGAATGTTCGATAGGATTTGTGGCGAATATTTAGTGTAATCAAGTTTTTACTTATGACTTTACGCCTCTTCGACGTCGAAATCATTAGAGGCGGTATGGGACAGGAGTCAAGGAATGGGAAGAAATTCGGGCATGGACTTTTGAAGGAACCATCCCGCCATTCACCTGAAGTGATTTCGAGAAACCATGGAGAACCCAAATCTGGATGCCCGGACGGGGATTCGAACCCGCGTCCTCCCCAAAGCGAGTGTAATCAAGAAGCATTTTTGGTTAACTTTGCTGTTTGTATGTTGATAGTTGTAATAAATCTCAAGATGCATAGTTTCTGAAATTAATTTCACTTAAAAAATGCAATGCTTTGTTGAGTTTCATCAGAACTCTAAATATGAGCAGAGCATGTCAAGAAAGAATCAACCGAACTATTATTACAGTATTTATTCGCAGAAAAAATCGAATACAAGGTACGTTCTCTGTGGGAGCATTGTACTCAAACTTTAAACGCTTGCTTGCAGTCCGCTCCCTTACAGTTTTTCAGTTGCCCCGTAACTCAGTAAATTTACTCAAATCACGATAAGTTTGTGTCTGCTGTGAAAAGACGGAACGGTGCAGTGTGTTGTATGCAATTTCGCCAAGAGCTTTGCAGAAAACGTAAGTGATATGATTAAAGCATCAAGACATCATAAGCAGGGCCGCCGTAAGCGGGCGAGCAAGGCGTGCACCGCACGCGGGCGGCACATCGAGGGGGGCGGCAAAACGAGCGATCGACAGTCGCCGCCCCGCCCCGCGATAGTTGCCACTCTATTCTCGCCGCGACGAAATTTGCGCGTATTATGAGCGGGCGACCCTTTTTTTTTTTTTTTTTTTTTTTTAGCTCAACAGCTGACTATAGTTAGACAGGGGGCGGCATAATCGGTATTGCACGCGGGCGCTGAAACAGCTAGCGGCGGGCCTGATCATAAGGAAGCAACGCTACGACTTCCCCTGACGTTTCCAACACTGGAACGTGCGCAAATCCGAGTAGAAACTGTCGAAAGGGATTAGCATTTAAGATTCCATTTGAATAATTGAACTTCATCTGGTCGGAAGCCCGAATAGAAAACATTGGTATACCATAAATAATTTCTAAAAATTTTATCACGCGCATGTTATTTTAGAACAAAGTATACTTTCTGTTTTTGACGAACTGAGTGGAAAAAATACTTTGCTAGTAAGTCTGGGTACATCTTATACGGGCTAGATTGAAGAAGCATATGCATTCCATGCTGAATTTCTCAATGATTCTTTGGAAGCTCCATGTTTCTGGTTTGTTGGTTTTTCCCACTGAACCTGTCGGATGGGAAGTAATGCTACAGCCAGGCATTGGAGGGGACTGAGGTTAGATCACTGTGCAGGTATTTGAGATGTCGTTTACCCATGATTTACCGATATAACTCCAAGCAAATCACGGATTCTTCTTCAACACCACTTCTCATTCCTCGACCACAATCATCGCTCTACTCCAATGACATCATCGTCAGTGAGTCCTAAAATTACAGTCATTTTTCTTAATTATTCTTCTATGCGAGTAAGTTTAGATGACTGGCACACGTCATTCTATTAATCCGCCGATACGGTGTATTACCAAATTTACAACAACAAACATTTAGCTTTAAATGATTCCTAAGACTTCCGCGGCCGTCTTTGTTCATGATTAATAGACTTTCGGGTAATACCGCGTTGTTTATTTTATTACCTGAGTTTTCGGCTGGTATCCTACAGCCTTCGTCAGAGATACTGTTTATATTGACATAGCAATGAGCGCCAAGCATCGCATAGTAAATAGCAGTGGCAGAAATTTTAAAGAATACGAACAACATCAATGAAGATAGCGCCACTTTACTCCGCGATGCTTGGCGCTTGTTGCTATGTCAATATAAACAGCATCTCTGACGAAGGTTGCAGTATACCAGCCGAAAACTCAGGTAATAAACAACGCGGTATAAACCGAAAGTCTATTAATCATAAACATTTAGCTTTCCGGCAGATCCATGTTCTCCCAATTATCCACAAGAGAATTCACGGAAGTTATCCAACAATGAAAGAACGTGTTCCCTGTATAATGCATCAGCAGTGATCTTTTTAAATAAATTGCGGAATGAAGTTGAAGAGTTGTGTTATAATGCGGCTGGAGGACGTTCACTTGGCGCGTCGACGCCGAGGTCATGGGAGTGTATTCCTCAACAATTTTGCATAACACTTGTTACTCTTGAAGTCATTACCACTAGATTTAATGACCAATTATCTTAATAAATGGCCTATTATTTTTGACGCTGGGTATATTCTCCAGCATATGCTTCGCTACATTACAGAGGACTAACGGCCTCCTTTTAAATTGCACTTTTCCGCAAGAGCTCCTGTTTTTGAAGTATTTGCTCACTAGATTAAAAAAAAAAAAATCTGAGCAGACTTTTGATTTTCCTTTGATTTTATTTGTAAAGCCAATTTTTAGAAGGAGTATTTTTACTAAGTCTGGTAGTTATGTTACAGTGACTTTTACATTGTGCACTGATGATTTTGTTGTAATGTATACTATTGATTCTAACACTGAACAAGAAATAAATGCTTCGTCAAATGAACAGATTTTCTTAACATTCTCAACCAAGAGTCAATTTCTTGGAAACTATCAAACTACCTGCAACGGTTTTCTGCAGACATATTTTTTAAATGTCTTCCGGCTTTTATACTGAATTACTTCTCAACGTTTATTACTAACTCTACTCGTGTTGCAAAATGAAGCAGACTCAAGTAATTTTTTCACCGTAGTACGACCAACAAAGTACTAAATCAAAATTTAATTCAAACTATCCATGCCGAAAACTGGACTCCAACCGTCGACATCAGCAACATAAGGTTAAGACATTAACCCTAAACCTCCCAGGGTCGATAAATTACATCTTGGTTCCGTATTAAATATGTTTCTTAGTTCTGACAAACACGATGATTTGGTCCTGTAACTTCTGAAATGGCCATAATTTCAATATACGTAAATGATACTTCGTACCTATAAAGAAGTTATCATCGTAAATTAAGATTTCAATGAAAACCAAAGTTTTTGAGGTCTATTTGATGTTGTGTCTATTTGTAGATATATACGTTTCGTTCCTATATTGAAGTTCCGATTTTCGTTTGTCACTGTAATATTGAACAATCAGATTGTTGAATTAACTCTGTTGAGAAATGAATTGGATTTAAAATTATCAACTACGCGTGAACATAAATAATAAATGTTAGCTTTTATTTTCAATCATGGCTTTAATTTATTTTATGTGTGTTAAATTGAATTAGTTTTGTTCTTAAGGAATGAATATTATTGCATTTGCTCTGAAATACCAATTATTTCAGTCCGAGTATCATTTGATACATGTTCATTACAATGTAATACAACCCGTACTGTTAAGTACAATTGAAACCTTCGAATTTTCTCTTTATTGGTTTTACTATCATGATTATATGTTGAGCTTTTGATCTTGAACTATTGGTAACAAAGAACAAACTCTTGATTCTACACTTATAGTTAATAATTATGGTTTACCGTAAATATGAGTGCTATAAATGTGGTTATCGCGTTCAGAAAAATCTATGAAAGGGAACAGTACGTGAAAAACGAATTATATAGCCGACGGGTATATCACTAAACCGTTTTGATTCAGTACCTTTAACGCTAATGTGCCAGAACTTCCAATAACAATGGGCACCAGCGATACCTTCGTTTATTAAAATCTAAAAATCTCCATAATGTCGGCTATCAAAATACTAAACTTTCGGTTTGGTTTTTGAAAAAAATTGCATTCGGCCTTTTAGCCATTTAGTCTGCATCAAGCGTGTTTCGATTTCCTCAATTCTTGTAGTGTTGTTTATAACCTCAAGTGAAAGGACAAAACAGGACAAGTATAACAATTAATTAAAACCATCCACACTCTGAGCCGGACTCGAACCGGCGACCTCTGCAACACCCCGCGCTACCGAGGCCTGAGTTTGGTGTTATGGAAACAATATTGTGATAGGATCAATCAATTCCGTCGCAAGTGACTGATCCACAGTCCACTTTTCTCTCTTAGAAAAGCTTACTTTTTGTGACGTTTGCCAGCATTTACATCTTCCCTGGTTGGCTGCTTAAATTTAATTTTTTTT
The DNA here is from genome assembly GCA_031002005.1 of Vandiemenella viatica. Classification (NCBI taxonomy): domain Eukaryota; kingdom Metazoa; phylum Arthropoda; class Insecta; order Orthoptera; family Morabidae; genus Vandiemenella; species Vandiemenella viatica. The sequence goes on along the minus strand of CM061920.1, from coordinate 229,714,145 downwards.
ATAAATTTAATTTAATTGCAATGGAGCACAGGCTCCGGTGGCAATTTCCCTACACACTCATCTTCCCCCTATCCTGCACCCACCTACATTTTCCCTCTACAAATTTTATCTTTAAATTCTTTCAAAGTTTTCGGTAAATTATTCACCATTTCTCTTGGTAACTCATTCCAATCCATGACACACTTACTTAAAAAAGAGAATCTTCCCACACCCTTGTGCCTGAAATCGAGTGCCAGCTTGTGGTCATGGTCATCTTTTCCCTTCCATGCACTACTTTTCATACCTATTGCAATATCTTTCCATGCCTCACCGCCAGTATATGCCCTGTACACTCCCATGACCCTCCTCATCCTCCTCCTGTCTTGCAATGAATCCCATTCCAGGTCCTTTATCATAGCCGTCACTGATTGCATGCCCAAAGACCACGCAGAAAGCGTGTTATTTGTGTTTGGCAAAACAGGTGCTGATGAAATATTGTGGATGATTAGCGGCTATACTCGTAACAAAACATAAAAACGACAAAGCATACCATTACCTGGCGTAGATTATTTTTTGTTTAGTATACTGTAGACTTTCGTAATAAGTATTATAAGATTTTACGATCATAATAACTGGTTATTATAAAAAAATTAGTAAGATATTTAATGTAATGAAAGAAAATTATGGTAAATTTTGGGACAATCCTGTCTAAGAGTCTCATAAATAAAGTTTCGCTATGTTAACAACAAGTTGTCTTCCCATTGAGAAAATATGCTATGCAAATTCTCCTTTAGCCATATGAGAATTCGGGGATTAAAAGTGACTCTTTTCTCCAGCGTATGCACCACATTTGGCCGTAAGATTTTAATATGTTTCATGTTCTATAAATAGTTATAAGTGGAAAGTTTCCCCGTTGAGAGTGTTGCTAGGCTGTTACTCAACAAGAATGCAATGATGGCCTCATTACTGCCTGGTTTTAAAATTATATAATTTTTCAAGACAATAGAGAGAAGATCGGGAAGATGGGATAGCGGAGTAAAGTGGAGAACGATGTTAATCTGTATTTTTACCACTGGTTCGACAATTCTTGAAACGTCATCAACAGCTTATCCACTATGTTGTTTAGTCAGCTGGATGGAACGGTTAAGTGTACGTCTTTCACGGTAACCAAGAACTTCGTGACATGAGTATTACAATTACTTGCAGTGACGAGCAGAATTTAAAGTTTATTATTACCAACTGGATTACGAACAAGTGAGGCCGTAACAATTTGAATTGTAAGAAAGGAAGTTTCTTCATTTTTTTTAAAGAAATTATTATCCAACGTAAGTAGTCAACCGTATTAACAAAATCGATTTTTTACCATGAGAGGAGTCTGCGCACATTCCAAAATGTAACTCTATGGTTTCCTTCAGGACTTATTGTTAGACGAAAACTCATTAAAGCTGTATATGTTTCGCACTTTGAGCCTTCATTTGTAGCTCTACATTCAAAACTATTCATGGTTCTATGCCACCGGTAATATCGACAAAATAAATCGATAAGCTGATCCTGTGGTCACAAATGATGAAAAAATTTCGTTTCTGTGGAATAGCATTAGCCAGACCTAGCCTCAATGTTTGCACTTTATCTACAAGTGTTACACATAAAAAATTATTGTACTCACATAATGTTCAGATTCGGTGTTATTCCTTATTTCCACACGTCGGGTATTCCAGATCCCGTGAAGTCGTTCTAACAGTTTCCATCATCGTTAAGTTTCTGTGACTTTCTATGGTAAGAATATTTTCCCCTGTTTTAATACAGTAGCTATAACCGCTACAATTCAAATTAAATTCGTTTCCACTAATCCTGTTTATTTACTTCAACATAGATACATTTCTAGACGTTAAATTTAAGAAGTATCCTAAAATGGCCAATATACCTATGCATTGCAGCAAAGAAAAATAATAAGTTCCGTAGAAATCAATTCAAATTGTTATTATATTTTAGATTGTTTTGTTATTTCTAATTTTTATTAAAAAAGTTTATTGTATAATCAAGTCATGTAAATATCAAAATTTTTGCTATTTAAAAACAATAAATATGAAAGATTACGAAATTTAGCCTATTTTAATGGAGCTGCAGATAAAACAAACAATACTGAAGATCTACCGTACCAGGTACATCTAGAGACGGTGGACTTTTTTGGCATAAATATCTGTATCTTTTTTGGATTGGACTAATAACTTTTCTCGGCGTTCTCGGCACAGCTTTCACAACAGTTAATTAAAGTCACGCACAGTGAGGACTCAGTCTAGCTCGGATCATAGACTAGGGTCAACTCAGCGAGAAACATGTGACTCAGCTACAAACGAAATATACGGGGAAACCATTTATACTCAGATGAGATATTAAGGTTGTCAATACCACTATGTAAAGTTTTCTGAAGAAAGTTTATAATCTTTCCAGTCAATTCTATTGAAGTACTGATTGAGTAGAAACTCCGACTGTAATACCGTAAGTGTCGTTAAATTAATGGTAATGTTATTTCCCAATGGAATTTTCAAGAAATTACCCAGCCACCGCATTTTATACGGAAAGGGATCGGAGTGGTAAGACAGCAAAAACTCCAATAAGACGATGGATTGGTACACTGCTCTTTCAAAGCACGGTAGCTAAACAGACCATTTAATATTTTGAGGAGGATGATGGAATTAAAGTCTCGATGTATGGACACAGTTCACATGTCTGATACCTTTAAATGAATCCCGGGATTCGCAACATGGATAATCCCTGTGATGATCATTTCTACAAATGTCTTCAAAAAAATGGTATAGGATGTATAACGCGCTCTGCTAATCAAGTAAAGCTAATAGCAGGCAAAATAAGTACGATAGCTTACTATCCAGTAATTCTGTTAAGGATGTTAATAATTTTCATTTGTCCTTTGTCGATGAGCTGACTTGATCTAGTATCTGCTCAACCATAAACGCAATATCTGTCTGGGCATCCAAATTTGGGTTTTCCATGGTTCCCCCAAATAATTCCAGGCGAATACCGGGATGCTTCCTTCAAAAGGCCATGATCGAATTGCTTCCCATCCCTTGCCCCTGATCCTTTGTAACCTCTAATGACCTTGATGACGACGAGGCGTAAAGCCACAAGCAAATAATATTAATAATAAACCCAATGTGGCCAAACGAGCTAAACGGCCCATTCCTGAAGTCAGGAGGTACAAGGAAGCCAGTTCAGTAAAGGCGACGAGCCTGTTGTGCGAGCGGTAATGCTCCGGACTGGAATTTGGATTCAATGCTGGTTTGATTACGATCCGTATATCCAGATGTAGGACTGAATGATTCAAAAGAATAAAGCGCGGTCTCAATCCTTCTGTAACATCATCAACAAAGTAATGAAGTCTATGATGATCTGCAAACTCTTAATCACAAACAAATTAAAGTTCGCAGCCTATCGGCCATTTACAAATACACAGTGTACAACAATGAGAACAACACGACACGAAACAAAAGACCACAAATCGTACACGGCTGGAAATACTTACTCACCCTCCATTACACACAGTATTGAGCATAAATATCTTGACACGGCGCAAAGGCTCACTTTTATGTATGAAAAAATGTCAACTCCGGAAGCGACCTTCGCATCTGAAGGCAGACCTTGAGATGTGAATCCAGTAGCCGTTCCCACCAGAGTGACGCAGTGCTCGGTCGTACAGTAGCGGAGTTATCAGATCCTCCACCTCCGAGGAACGGTCCAAGGTCGGTCGTTTAAAGGCTTCAAATTCGTTGGGTGATGTCGCGCACTGGCCTTCTGGAGGCCAAGAAATGTAACAACGCTAAGGATCGGGGATTTCCAAAATAAAAAACTCTTAAAAACGAAATAATGAATACGGAGGCTAGGAATCTTGCCATTGTATCCCAGCCAGGCAGAGTACATCCTCAGAAATGCTACATAATTCTAGGCTTCTTCCGAAGGTTATACAACAATTGTTATACCCAAATTTTTGCCACACGAAATGATACGGGTTCTAAGTTCAAGACTCACAAGACATCGGTGTAGGACGTCTTTCCTCATGGTTACACTTGGTTATCATTCGATGCGATAAATTGGTCCTGTAATGTTTTCTTTCACCACAAGAAGAAAGGAGAACAGTCAAAAACAGTTGTTTCCTGTATCACAATGCCTAAAGACATATACGACATCTAGAAGGCGAGTTTATCTTTTAATTGAAGAATTGAAGGTTACAACTTTATTGCTTAACCCTCGTCGACGGTCATTAGAGGCGGAATGGGACTGGGGACAAGGAACGGTAAGGAATTCGGCAATGGCATTTTTTGAAGGAAGCATCCCGGCATTCGCCTGGAGTGATTTGGTGAAACCGTGGATAACCCAAATCTGGATGCCCGGACGGGGATTCGAACCTGCGTCCTCCCGAATGTGAGGCCAGAACATTAGCCGTTCACAACACCACGCTCGGTGTTACAACTTTTCCTAACAGCAATGTGGCTAAAACTATTGTCTCTAGTATCTCAGTTCCATCCTCGGTTAAAAAGAGTTATTACTAGGTTTACTTTTTAAGCTGTTGCCGAGGTTATGAAAGTAGGTGACCAAACGGGTACCGAATGCAGATGCACGATGGGCAGAGGTCATAAACACTAAAAAAAACAAAAAAAAAACGAAGCCGATGAGGCAATAAAAAGGGTTGCAACAATCAATGTAACGAATAACGTGGAAAATATCACATATCCATTTACAGCACTTATACTAGCGAACTGTAGGAGTGTAATGAACAAAGTGTTAAAATTTGTTGATTTTTGTAGGGATACACAAACTACAGTAGTTGCAGAGGTAGACTCTCGGTTAAACGAAGGAGCGCTAGACAATATGTTTTACCCGACATTTGTAAAGTGTACCGCAGAGACAGAGGAGTAATTGGATGAGGGATATTAATATTCACACTTCAGTTCACTAACGTTCAAAGATTATAGTAATGAGTTACTTTGATTATTTTACCGCAGTAGAAGATGAACGATGAAAATGAGGCTCTTGGGGAGAAACTAAAGTCATTTTCAGTTCAAAGGTGGACGTAGAAAGTGGGGACTTAAATTTAGCAGGTTTTGACTGGGCAGGAAAAAAAATTGGTAAACACCATAGCAAGGGAAGAAGACTTTACACAAGTGGTACATCAGAACACCAGGGGACCAAACGTGTTGAATATCTTCATAATTAAGCTTTTTTTATTCATCACTTTACTCCTTGTCGATATCGAGATTATTGAGGCGGAAAAGGGACTGAGAGCAAGGAACTGGAAGGAATTCAGCTATGTCCTTTTGAAGGAACCATACCAGAATTAGCTTTCAGTTTTTAGGGAAACCATGGAAAGCCGAAATCTGGATAATCTTTTGATGTCTATAGCAACTGGAGGAGGAATAAGTGATCGCAAAACAATTCTGATAGATATTACAGGGCTTAGCAAACAAATGGCCAAAATTGGAGTTGGTTATAGATGCAAATATAAATAGATAGATATTTCAGGACTGAAGAGATATTTGAGGTATAGGTTCTCTATTTGGAAAAATGGACCAAGTACAGTGGATTAGAAATGGGATTTAATCAAGAAGATATAAAAAAATGGGGGAAGAAATGTTTATTTAAAAAAAGAAAATAAAGGAAAGAACGGAAAAACAAGATGAAGAGGATAATAAGGGTGTTAAGTAGAGAACACACAGTGGGAAGAGGCAGCAGGCCAGAAAGGATCACCTGAAACAACTAAAAAAGGAATTAATAGAAGCTAAGAGAGAAGGGAGAGATGGGCTTACGAAGAATATAATGATTCACGGGTACCAGTGAATGGTGCATATAGCAATTTTCATGAATATGTTAGAAAACTGTGGAAACAGGAAGGTATTCAGACAGTTGTAGATAGTTATTTAAGATAGTTACTTAAGATTTGAAAAAAGAAAGAATATTAACTAATCTCGTCTAGTGAGATCATCAGGAACTACCATTTAAGGATTTTTTTTGGCGGTAGGGGAGTTGGAGGTGTGTAACCAGATGATTAACTTTTTGACATAAGTAGAAGAAAAAAGAAAACATGGAAATAGATCCTATGGGTATTATGAAAGATTTAAGGAAGCTAAAAAAGTGTAGAAGTAGATCAAGAACTCATAAAGTAGTTAGTGTAGATAATATTACAGGAATGTATGAAAGCCGGTAAATATGACTTTGAACCATTCCCATTTAGATTGAGTCTTTATACTTTTGCTTACGAGAGGATTGGAAAAAAGCGATAATAGTTCCGGTCCATAAATAGGGGCGACAAATAAGGATAAAAATACAGCCAGAATATTCTGACAACAGTGGTGGGTAAGTTGATAAAGAGATTGATTTATGAAAAACAAAGAGTATAGCCATATTTATATGTGTAAAACAATCAGTAACTCGTATGTTAGACGAACTATATTGGGATTCATCGGAAAAAAAGGATGAGGTTGAAAAGAAAGTGCTTGGAGTTTATTAACAAGGCTTATATTGGAAATTTGGCTTTGGAGGATATTGGTTGTAAAATTAGCAGTGCTCTGAAGGGAAGAGATGACCATTACTACAGGCGCTCTCGTGTCAGGCGTAAGAGAGAGGGAAGATCTTTTGTGGGTAAGGAAGACGGGATTGGAATAAATTATCTAGGGAAATGGTGAATAATTTACCAAAAACACTGAAAGAATTTAAAATTCATAAAGAAGCTAGAAGAGGAAACTGCGCTCAAAGGAATTAACAGAAAAAAATGTGTAATAAGTGTGTTGGAAAATTCCCAAAGGAGCAGATATACTCCATTACAGTTAATATGAAACGTTCATCCTATCTACTGACAACGTTTATAACTGGTAAAGATTCCTCTCATGTTGATACCACAGAGTACCAACCTACCTTTAAATGACTCCTCGTTGAATTTCTGCAATTAATGGATTTTTCAGTGTACAAGGACGAGTAAGAAACATGGTTGCTTACTTCCTCTGCACATAATCTAATTTACATTACAGACTGCTGGCGTACAGTAATGCCACCCATTATCAGTATGCAGATGCCTTTGAATTCCGACTGAATTCTTGGACTGAATTCTGCTGTAGGCGTTCAGATTTGATTCTCACATCTCCATTTGCTGGGTTATTAGCGGTAACAATTACCCGCGCTAGAGGCGTTTTAACGCGTTCCCGCCAGTATGATGTCCAACACAGACAATCTCACTCAAATCAATATAATTTAGTAGGTAGTTCACCGCCACTTTTGAAACAATCTATACCCTTCATCATCTGTATTCTACACTCTCTTGAAATACATGACAACCATGTGCTTCTGCAACCATTAATTTTACAAAACATTGTTAATCCTACAACTGCAATAAATCTCTTGATCGCCAAATGTTATATACAGTTTTTGCTTTCTATCCTGACTCATTGTAGGTCTATATTTGCATTTGCATCTGCTACTGAGGGTGTCCAGCTAATTCATAATTGATCAACCTATGGTTTTAACACTATTGAGATTCTGTTTTAGTAGGATTTCAGTTGTACCACAAGCTTGTTCCGAATGACTTGCCACCTCTAAAGCTTCATGCCATACCTCTTAAGTTTGTGTAAGACCGTTGTGTGCTATAGCAATAACAACAAGCGGAACCGAGGATAATGCCTAGAAGATTGAAACTTGTAATTTCATTACGAAACTTGGGTGTAGCAACGCAAAGAAGACGAAGTTTCATTAGTCCTTTACTCAACGATTGTGGCGACACTGGACGAACGCTATTAAATTTTCCCGCAAAGGTTGCTAACATTTGTACTGCACCCATTTAATATAAGCTCTACATGTCAGACTCAAAATGGGAGCAAGCGATTGCTCACTAATATCCATCTTCTTTATCTTCTGTTTCATTACATTTGTAACGCAGAATCACACAAATTTTGTTTCCTCTCCAAGTAGTTAAAAGTTTGTCACATTCAACGAGGATAACAAAACCTGATTCACAACATACGTTGCACTGATTAATTGCAAACACCGTGTGGTGTTAAGCCTCTCGAACCAGAATTTTGAACACTTACTGTCAGCTACCAAGTATCTATTTATTCAATAGTTTTGGAGATTATAACAGAAAGGGGTGTATGACATTATTGGCTGGGAGACCCCGAAGGGTAGTTTGGCCGGTGGTTGACAGTGTTTCGATTTACTGTTCATGCTCCTCTGACGTGGCTGCCCCTACCTAACCTGGTAATCCTAACAGGCTTAGGGGACCTACAATTAATATCCGAACCACTGAGCGTCCTAGGATACTACATATGACGAAGAAAAACTCTGACAGAGGTGAAAGTCAGTTCTTTATGGCCATAAAAATTCCAGCTGAAACCGAGATTCGACCCAGTGATCATCCGTTCCCCAGGCACGTGCCTTAACCAACTATCCCACCAAACTGCATTCGATAAAAATGTTCAGAGACCGTAGTGATTTCACCATTTTCAGGCCATTGAGGGATTTTTCGGAGTTTCAGTTGGTCAGTTGATTCATAGATTATACTTGAAGTAGACTGATTAGTTATTCCGTATATGTAATTGTGTTTTAAATGCCTTCAAACTTTTTTCTAAACAGGCAATGCAGGTATAGACTCAATTAAACAAAAGAAAACTACTCAAAACCTAATAGGGAGCTTAACACAATTTTTCAAAGTGTATAGCCACATTCAGAATACAGAAATTAACTTCAAACTTTTTTTTTTCTTCTGCACAGTCAAGTAATATTATGCAGCTAAGTAAGTGCTACTGTTTTTTACCTTTGTGCCATCAACTGAAAAAAAGGGAATCGACTTGTATCTAAATTAAAAATGCTCACGTAAAGTTAAGTGTAAGTAATCAATCCCAAAATTATTGTTTTTAATTTGGTGGAAAAATCTCCTCTTCTTGGTGAAGTAGTGACAAGAAATAGCGAATTTCTGATAGATTTAGACGATTGTAGATATTAACCATGCAAAAGGTATCTCCTAGCTTTAATACAATTGATAGTAGATTGAATCATAAACCAACCAAAGACCAAATTTTGCAAAAGCATCTCGTTTCTAATTTAATCTTTAGGGATTTAGATAATAAATATTAATTCTAAAAACAATAGTCAAATAGTTCAAGAAATGCAAACCACATCGAACGAATTTCAGAAACAACAACTATCATAAGTAACATCCGGTGAGGCGGTTTCTTTGACCAAATTTCATACAGAGAAGATGCGTTTTGCATCCGCTAATTTAAAAGAAGTGGCTTGAAATCTGATACAAATTCCAGCTGCAAAACTTCATCCAGTCTGAGTTGCGAACTTACGAGATTAACAAGAACATTACAATCACACACAGTGCCAGTATCTCAGTGATATTTATCACGATAGTTAACGTGTCTCCAGTGATTTGCGACGGCACTCAAAGACTTAGTTACTGAGTGAAGGCTCTGAAGATGACGGAAGCGACAAGGACGGTTGAAATGTCAAATGACAACACGTTCCGTGTATTGTGTCCTCAGAATACCTCGGCACTTGCAGATGAGCGGTCTGGTAGCGTGTGGTTAAGAAACGTAAGGTCCCCGGTCCAAATCACGGTCTCTACTGGAATTCTTACGAGCATTAAAACTGAAATTCACCTCTGGAAAATAGTCGCTAGAATGATCCGGTGGGTCTGATTCCACGCATAACTGCGGGTCCCCTTACTCTGCAGGATTACCGGGTTAGGTTAGGTTAGCCACGACGAGAGGCGCATGCGCGGAAACTCGAAAAACTGTCACTTGGCGACCGAACTATTTTTCAGGGTCTGATTATTAATGCCCAATACATTTAATTTTAGAATCAGCAGATATTCAGCTTAACTCAGAGTTCTGTATTGTTTACTGGCCTCTTGGAAATCTGAAATAGATTTTGTTATGCTTTCAAATCTTATTAAAGCTGCTTACTTAGCCACGCCATTGTTAAACATCCGGGCTTAAAAAACATTGGAACGACTGCGTCAGTTCAGTAACAGGTTAGACATTCTGATAACGGTTTTATATCTGTAGCGCAACGTTGGTAAAATCGGAGCAAGTGACTCATATCACGCAATATCGCTAAAAAAAGTCTTATATTACGATTACTTAACAACTATTTTCACAGAATTAATAATAACATTATATCCAGTAAGTTAACCGTCTTCAAAACCCGACTTAACTTTTCAGAAGGAATTATCTTCATTTTTTTTATTTACATTAAAATTAAGGATAAGGAAATTTCTATACAGAAGTTGGTACCCAAGTGTTACAGAATGAAGCCACTTTAACGTAATAGTTCGGATCTTCCATATATCAAATAAGTTGTAGTAAATTGAATTTGACATTCTAGTGTACTTTATTCTGTATTTTTAGCTCAAGAGGTCAACAACGAAAATTCATTTGGGGAACGCTATCAGACACTAGAGATTCAATACAGTACACATTACCTTATATTTTCATTTTTACGATTTTAGTAACGAAAATCCAGTTGGCATAGGTGAAAAATTTTGAGACCCTTAAAACGAAAATAATTAAAAATAATTAAAATTAATATAATTCACATCTAACTTTTTTGTGGGGGGGAGGGAGAATTTTTTAGTGGATATGAATGAAATTAAAAAATTACTGACTCAGAAACTGAATTGTCTGTAAGTTACAGCGTATTAATTGCATTCGTATTACCTAATTTGTTTCTCTT
>CM061920.1:229464637-229702429 GCA_031002005.1 Vandiemenella viatica | reverse complement strand
TTGACGCGTGCTGTCCGCTCGACTGCGAAGTTCTGCTGTGCTGGTATCGATCGGTTGCCGGCTGCGGCCCTCAGCTGCTCGGCGACGACGCTACCTGTTGCTCCCCACCGGTATTGATCCGCTGTTGCGACGGCTGCTCAGCTGTTACTCGGCGGCGTTGGTATCGATCGGCGTCTCGCGTAGTGTCGCGTGTCGCGCCCCGGCTGTTCCTCGCAGACGACCAATGGTTCCTCTTCTTTTCTTCCAATGTCGCCTCGTTGCGCAATCTTGCTAGTCGGCTTCGTGCTCAAAGCCGTCAGTCTTTCCTGACTTCGGGCTGAGATTTCTCGAAGACCCTACTCCTATTCCTCAAATTGCGGCCTGTAATCGCTGCAACGTACTGACCTTTGGCCAAGGTTGGCTAAAAATCTGTCAGTCGTCTCACTGGTTTTGTGGCTTTTCCGGCCAAACACTCGTAGCTTTCCCAGGCCTAACCCCACATCTGACACCAAGAAAATAAGGTCTCTGTTGCGTCCTGTTGTGCAACAGAGAGCTGAGCTGAAAAGACTCACAAACTGAAACAAGTGGGTATCGATTTTTACAATTCGGGAACTCGGGATAGGATAAGTTCTGGAGAAATAAATTCAAGAACACAAGAGGTTATGATGAACACACTTGTGACTCACGAATCCGAAAAACTCTCACTGAGAATACTCAGAAATTACAGGAGGGATATCCTAATCCTCATCAGAATCATCAGATTCTGGAAACATCATAATCGCCGGTTCTTCTGGGAATTCCCCTGTTGCCAGGCTATGTTGGTAACACCAGTTCAGAAGTATCAGAAACCCAAAGGAAAGATACCACCCCTCGGGAGTAACTAGCGTGGGCCCCTCTATCAGTTGGTCCGTCATCTACCAAGAACCAAAGACTTGAAGATCCTAATAGCAGCAACGGCGACTACAGTAGCGAAATACACGTTGTCATCTCCGCTGCGCTGTCTGCTTGCTGGCTCACTCGCCGACTCTCGAAGACCTCTGGAGAAGTAGTCCCCCCTCCCGCTGAGGCGGGCTCTTTTTTATAGCCGCCCGTGACGCGCTTCGCTGCCCTGCGCGTCCTTCTGGAAGCTTACACCCGTATCTCGTTACCCACGCGCCACGCAGCTCTCTTTCTGATGCAACCACACGTTCACTGTTGGCTTTCCTTGCTACCAATTGCACCATATTAACACTTGCGCGTACTAACACTCAGGCGTTACTTTTATTACTTCGTAACAGTACAAACCATCAACACTCGCAGTGTTCTCACCGACTTGTGCTTGTTTTTAGTGTAATGGGAGCGGAAAACTAGTCACTCAATACATCCGCTAACATTAAATGCAGACGCCGACGTCGGTTGCGTACGGACTCCATGTGCAGAAGGTCATCGGTTCGAGTCCGTCCGCGGGGATGGGTGTTTAAGTGTTGTGTCTGTAAATGTGATGTCTCTCCTGTGGCGTGTGTAACTGGTTGGAAAATGCATAATGGAAGAAACTGAAAGTGCTGGTCCACATGTAATCACTGTTGAGTTGGCTGTATGGCCTCAGGTGGAAAAAAAAGAAGTTTGGTAAATTCAACTTTTCCGGGAAGGTAGACGCTTTGATGAGATTGCGGGAAATTCAAGTTATCATTTTTTAATATGACGCTCTAGTCTGCTTGAGTATAACTTTAGACATGAGTAAGATGAAATCAACAATGTGCAAAACAATGCTTGGTTACTAAGATTACTCTGAGATGATATAAAATGATAAATGAAGTAAATCTTAATCACGAATCAAAGTAATACTCAGCAAAAATAGGATGAAAGTAACACTATGATCTGATAGAGTTAGAGGATGTGATAACTGGTAATATCTTAAAGTTGATAAATACGCTGTATAGTGCTATCTCGAAAAAGCAACTTGAGATTTTTTGATGTGATTTAATGTGATTAATATTGTGCTCCACACAAGACACATCTCAGACTGCAATGGGCACGTAAACGCCGTCACCGCTGTGATGAATGGCAATATGTAGTGTTTTCGAACTAGTTCTGGTTCAAATTGTCTTTAGTGATCGCCGCGTACGTGAGACGGTATCGTAGCCAACGGAATGGGGCATACAGCACTGTTGTGCGGCATAGTTACAAACGCCAAGTGTGATGGCTTGAGGCACCATTATCAGTAACATGCGATCTCGGCTCACATGTACCAAGGGAAATTTGAATAGCAACCGCTACATTACGGAGTTTTTTGAGCCCTCTGAGGTCAGCTCCATAAGGCCATATTTTAAAGAAATAACGCCCAACCATATGTGACGAGAAATGTGGAAGCCTTCTTCAAAGAACTACGGGTACCACTGCTTCACTGACCTGCACGTTCGCCTGACAGGTCGCCCATCGAACATGTATGAGCAACTTGTTCGTTGTGATCCTCCTGCAACGACTTTCGATGCTTTTTCCACACCGAGCGTGGTAGGTGAACGGTTAGGGTTCTGGCCTCGCATTCGGGAGGACGCCAGTTTAAATCCCCGTTGGGTCATCCAGATTTGGGTTTTCGATGTTTTCCCCAAATCACTCCAGGCGAATTCCGGGATGCTTCCTTCAAAAATGCCATGGCCGAATTCCTTCCCGTTCCTTGTCCTCAGTCCCATCCCGCCTTTAATGACCTCGGCGTCGAGGAGGCGTAAAGTTATAAGTAAAAAAAAAATAATAATAACAATAAAAATAAAAAGCTTTTTGCACGCGCTTACAAACCGTGTTAACCCAGCAGCATATACAGGCTTTCTTCGACTTCATACCGCGACATCTATAGGCTCTGAATGCACCACATGAAGGCTTCACAGCGTAGTGGATTCTCACTGCCAAGTACATGTACTGGACTGTAATTCTAATGATTTGAGTATTGCCAAGTCCGTAATTTGTGAAATAAATTTCATTGTAATCACATGTCTCCATCTTGGTACTGCAATTCCCAAAAACAGTGATGTACTTATTAGAAAGGTGTCATTGAAAGACTATGCATCTTTGAAGCCAATCCACTATATTGAATGATTGGTCACTTCTGACGAGACCTAGGCAGTCAATCCATGCTGCTTTTCCCACATCGGACGCGTTTCTTACTGCGTATGAAGTGGTGTTGTCTGATTTTTGTGATTCTGAGTGTGTACTGTCATATATTTACTGAAGAATGGTGACAACATGACGGTGGCGTATTATGCTCACCTTATGAAGCAACTTCAAGCAAGTTGTTATTATCTCTGTCGGTGATGCTGAATTCCTGTTGGTATTTCAAGTGTATTATTTCTTTTTAAATAAGAAAATTTATTTGCTTCTTCCAGTACATGTGGTCCATTTTAGTTGATTCTTGGCTGTCCGGGTGGCACCGCGTCATGTCTCTTGAAACCGACGTTTCGACCCTCATTCTGGGGTCTTCTTCCAGGGCAGAATTGCCCTGGAAGAAGACCGGCGCCACCCGGACAGCCAAGAATCAACCGACTGTGGCCGCGGAAGCCTACGATTACATGTGGTCCATTATAGTTTATTGTTATTTCTTTCCTATTTCGGGTGGTATTTTCTCGATGTGCGTCAATGTAGCTGGTTGCTGTTGGTGCTTGCCGGCAGGTGAGTCCCGCCACTGCGCTGTCCGCCCGCAGCCTGTCCACTGTGCGCTGCGAGGAGGGTCCCCCGCAGCGCGCCTGTGACCCGCTGCAGGCGCCCTGCCTGTTCGACGTGGAGGACGACCCCTGCGAGCGGCGCAACCTGTTCGAGCGCGGGCGCGAGGCGGCGTTCGAACGTCTGCTGTCCGCGTGGCGCCGCACGGCGCGACAGCCGCGCAACCTGGCCGCCGACGACGGGGCAGACCCGGCGCGCTGGCACGGCGTCTGGACCACCTGGGCCGACTGAACAGGAGGCGCCGGGGCACAAACATTGTGTCTGAGAAGTGATTCGACTCTAATAGTACTCCATCTGGGATATAACCGGTATTGCAAGAGTTCATGTCAACCGGCTACTATTTAAAACTTGGAGACAAATACGACTTTCCATTACGGAGGTAAGATTTACGAAATGGTAATTGATTCACTCAGTCTGAGAGCAACATATAAAAATTGTTGTTTCACTCACATGACCGGTTAAACAGATGAATGAGTAATTCTATCCGTTCGTGTTTTTATAATATTAGATTGTTTTAAGCAGGCTGCTGCACTTCAGCGTGCCAAAGTGTTAACAAAACCTTGGTCTGAAGTGGACTTAAGTTGCGAAGTTGAGCATTTTAACTGCACTCAAAATATATTATGTTGAAATGACATAATGAACATCTGAATTGCGCCTCAGCTGACTTCTTTGTGCAAAAATATTCTCTCTTTTTTTTTTAAATGATCCATAAACCTACTTGCAAAATATATTTTTCTTTAATTTATTTGCTAATGATAAGTTCACGGAAATTTTTAAATTAATTCTAAAGATAAAATCATAGACTAAAATTCCTATCGGAAAAATAAGAAAGGAAAACTTGAATTACCGTTATTTCTGTGTAATAATTCTTAAGATTACAAAAAATAATGTGCCAATAAATGTTTAAGATATTGTTGTTACTATCGATTAAATATAATCTTAATTTATGTAATATCAAATTTAAATGAATAAATATGTCTTTTTTTCTATATTAAAATTACTCCATTTTTGTCTCCTATGTAATTAAAAACATATGAAGAATTGATTATGCTCATAAATAAGCAGAATAACTCTAATAATCTCGTACGCTGTAATTTATACTGGATTATTATTTCGCTGTCGAATAAAGCGTCACTTATCCCGACCTTTGTAGGTGCATTCTTGAGGTGTAACTGTCTTATAGGAAGTTTCCACAGCTGCAGCTCAGTTATATCCTCGGTATTAGTCACTGTTAAAAATGAAACACAGTTTCTCCCCATGAACAAGGTTCCTAAGGATATGGTGAGGCTGCCAGATCACCCATTTCCTGAAGGGCCAACAATCCCTCAAACTCCTTCTGCATTTACCTCCTCACCATAGCTCTGAACTTGCACCAACAGTTTTAAATGGGTGGATAGTGCTAGTATCCACATCTCAGTTTCTCTAGTTAAACTGCAGGAGGGTGTCAAGAGAACGAGGTGTTCGACCTAGTGGTATAACTACTTTATTACTGTTTCTGTCGATCGACGTCACTTTACGAGTGCGAGTACCACAAGGATCAGTGCCGGGACCCGCAATGTATAATGTGTACGCTACTGACATTCTGACACCTCCCACCATTCACACCGCTCTGTCGGCCGATAATAAGGCATTTTTCACCACCTACTGCCACGAGAAAACTATAGGAAGGGCTACAGCAGACCGATGCGTGGACGTAAACGCTGCCAAAACGCAGGAGGTGCAAAGACCGGGGAACATCTCCATCATAGCTCCTGACGCTGACAACCCAAAACATCAACTAAATACTTTGGTGTAACTCTTGAGAGTCATATGACATGGAGACTTCTCATCGATGGCGTGCGCAAGAAGTTGGCGTGACAGCTACATCAATTGTAACCGATGCTTCAGGCCAACAGCTCGCTGTCTGTCCACGCTGTTTCCTTCAGCGCGACACAGAACATCATCTAACACGCGTGCCCAGAATGCAAACAATTCAAAATCGCGCGCTACGACGAGCTTTCCACTTCGAAACGTGGTTTCCCACCGGCATGAAGCCGCAGGCATCTCGTTCCTTCGGGAAAGGATAATAGAAATCGCCACCTCATTGAACAGGATAAAAAGAAGTCACACAATCCAATACTTGTGTAACGTAACTACATCAACATCTGCAATATACACAACCGTGCTTTAAAACTTGTGTGATAAGGCGAACCAGCCTACCGGGTGAGTGGTAACGCTCGAGCCATTCGGAAGGACGCGGGCTCAAATTCCCATCCAGCCATCCAGGTTTCGGTTTTTTTCTTTTATGGCTTCCCGAAACCACCCCACGCGAATGCCGGGATGGTTCCTTCGACAAGGTCATGGCCGAATTTCTTCCTGTTCCTTGCCCCTAATCAACTACCTGTTCTTATGACCTCAACGTTACAATGGTAAACCAGATGAGAGGAGAGGACTCTACGCTAACTTTAAATCAAATGTCATGGGACAAAACCTTTTCCATCCTCCGCTTATGAGTTAAATTACTGAAACTGCTGTCTGATTAAGCAATATCTCTCGGAACACAAAACTTCAGAATGTTTTCCTCGGAATCATTGGTAGAATGGCGCTTTAAGTTCTCCGGTTGTTGAGATATAGCCTTTCAAAGTAGGGATATACTTTTGTAGTCACTACCATTTTCATGGATAAAGAACTGCGTGAGATTTTAGTGAAGATGGTGGAATTTTTCATTCGGAACAACAACGGAAACAAAATCAGTTACATTCGAATCGAGTTATACATGGCCAGTACATCGTTAGTACTGAAGTATGAACATTCACCTTTTATATCAGCGCTCAAATATTATGCAAACTGTTAGTATAAGAATTTTTAGAACAGACTGTACGTGTCACTGACCGTTGTATGGACCCCTTATGAAGATCTGAAGACCTTTATCTTTTCCGTTACCCTGATTTATGTTCAGGCCACCACTTACCATTGCACACAGAAGATACTGCATTGCAACGTGAGCTATTTCGCAACTAGTCCAGGTTTATTAGCAAACTAGTTTAACAGCTCACGCGTATAGGAGGAAATATGTGCAGCGGAACAAGACACGACTTCATTCCGTAACTATCCTCATGCGTTTACTATTAATACAAGTTCGATTTCATCCGTGCATGACAGCAACATTGCAACAGTCTGTAGTCAACTCATTGTCGTTAATATGCACTGACTAACAATAAGAATTACATCGCTCTAATAATCATGAACATTACAGCTTTTTTAATTAAAAAAAAAAATTAATTTAATTGCAATGGAGCACAGGCTCCGGTGGCAATTTCCCTACACCCCCACTATCCTGCAGCCACCTACATTTGCCCTCTATAAATTTTATCTTTAAATTCTTTCAACGTTTTCGGTAAATTATTCATCACTTCTCTTGGTAACTCATTCCAATCCCTGACACCCTTACCTAAAAAAGAGAATCTTCCCACACCCTTGTGCCTGAAATCGAGTGCCAGCTTGTGGTCATGGTCATCTTTTCCCTTCCATGCACTACTTTTCATACCTATTGCAATATCTTTCCATGCCTCATCGCCAGTATACGCCCTGTACACTCCCATGACCCTCCTCATCCTCCTCCTGTCTTGCAATGAATCCCATTTCAGCTCCTTTATCATATCCGTCACTGATTGCATTCTGCGAAAATTTCCAGAAACAAATCTAGCAGCCCTTTTTTGAAACATCTCCAACTACTGTATTTGATACGTAAAATGAGGGTCCTATACAACACTACCATATTCCAGCCATAGTCTGACCAAACTTTTGTAACCCGACTCCTTTACTTCTCTCGTACATCCCCTCATCACTCTCTCCAACAAGTGCAGAATTTTGAAACCTTTTTCTTTGCTTCTCACCAAATAGTTTCCAGATCTGTTCATTAGCGTCTCTTCCACAACATTTTCTTTCATTAAGCTATTTCGCTGCCTATTTTATCCAACTCCTATCTTCCATAGCCACTGGCTACCAATGCAAATTGTGAGAGTTGACTATTAGATCATTGGTTCTGAAGGTGCGCTAATTTGCAGTATCCGCCTCCCAAGTTCCACGTCATCAATAATTGCTCCGAAAGGATAAGGGAACTTCAACCCTATATCGAGAACTCCTTTGAAACATTCAAGTATTCAACGAATGCAGCTGCGCTGGACCTGAGTATAGGCTTTGGCTTGTCCATCACAAACCAATCCAATCAAAGTACGATGTAGTTTCCTCTCGAATAATTGTCTCTTGTCAATACACTTGCGTAGCCAACCCTATCTACGAAAACGAGCGGGTGTGATTCAACATAGCCCACCAATTAATACAAGGGAACTTGGGCTGCAACTCAAATGGTTGTCACGATGATCGTGAAATAGATCTGAAAGCTCTTGTAGTGTAGTGCATTGCATTCTATAACAACGGTGTGCTGAAGAGCATAATATTAAGTAGTACTTCAGAAGATGAAACTGGAACTCTGCTCTGATACTGTAACCAGTTTTTAGCGCCATAATCTCATTATGCTGGCCAATTAACCATCCATACTGATAGTTTAAAGGAACGAACAGAAGCCACGCGCCTTCACGAAACTCAAAATTTTGTGTGTTGCATTCAATATTCGTAACAAAATAATGTTATTATCTGTTGTATCTGCGAATTTAATGTAGGATATATTCATTTTTGCAAAATGTCGATTCATTATGACTCAGTGGTTAAGGATTCCGACTGGAGATGAAAAGGTCCCTGGTTCCAAACGCTGTCTTAGTGAGGATTTTCATCGGTCCTTAACCCGATCTTCACCTCTGGTACAACTTGCTGTGTGTTGTGAAATACGCCAGGGGGCTTCCATTCCAAGTTAAACTAGGCCCCATTTACCGAGTGGAATTTTCGGGTTAGGTTAAGTAAAACAGAAAGGAACTGGACACCCTACCTCCACCTATACGTCATTCAGGAGGGTACAACCACCTTTCTGGGTGAATTCCACGCATAACTTTTTATTATGGAAATAAATAATGATCCTTTTTTTTGTCAAAGATGAAGCAATATTTGTGGAACTATTATTAAACTGTTTTTTATATAAATTTTTAAGAAAGTAAAATATTTTATGGCATATTTGTCAGAAAATGTAATAATATATATATTTGTTTTTTCATCGTTCTGCCCAACTCAGGAGCGCGAGTGAACTTATCTAACAGACGTGTTTTTCCTCTGTTTCCAAAATCTCTTCATCCTTTCGCTGTGCTCTTTCCTACGTTCTTCCATCCAAGTGTTCCTTCTTCTAATATACTGGCTGTTGGCAAACTGGTGGTTATTGATCATGCTACTAAATCGGTGTCTGTCCTCTATGACATCGTCTGTTATATTTCATTTTGTTATATACAATAGCTAAAGAAGTTTCACTTCCGGCTTGTGATCTGGGAACATGCTTTATTTAAAAAAAAAAAAAAAAAAAAAACGGGGGAAAATTTGGAGCGAAAGTAAGAGAGAAGACTAGCCACGAATTTATAATAAAAATTGCTTGTTTGCAGTAAGGGGCTGAGTGGATGAAATTCCAAGGCGAGCTGGCGCGGTAGCAGGCGGAGTGGCGACTGAACGTCCTGCTGGCCTCCATTCAGTGCCACACCATCGTTGCGTAACGGCCAATAATTACACTTAAGCTCGCGTTAAACTGGTATTTTAATGATTGATAATTATTGGCTTATAATACAGGGCCATGATTCGCGTCCGTCACAACGGAGCAGTATTAGTTGTTAGTAGAGCCAAACTCTGGCAGCCTGTACTTCCATGAGCAAATAAACAACTGACGACAGCATTAGATCAGTTCATGAATGCTGCTCTGTCTGAGTTGCACTCTCTGTTTAGGGTAACAGGAATTGGAATTAAAACTGATGTCGGAAATAAGCAAGATTCAAAGATTATTAGAACGTAAAACGTCTCTTAGAAAGCATTGCTATTATTATATTATAAATAACACTGCAGGGAATAAGGTCATCCGCCAAGGACGTTTTTTTTTTAAGGTAGCGCTAAGGAGATAACAGTGAAAAATCATTCCGAAACAAGTTGCCTTACAAAGCGTAATACACTGAAGAGGCAAAGAAATTGGTACATCTGCCTAATATCATGTAGGGCACCCGCGAGTACGCAGAAGTGCCGCAACATGACGTGGCATAGACTCTACTAATGTCTGAAGTAGTGGTGGAGGGAATTGACACCATGCATCCTGCAGGGCTGTCCACAAATCCGCAAGAGTACGAGGGAGTGGAGGTCTCTTCTGAAAGGCACGTTGCAAGGCATCCCAGATATGCTCAATAATGTTCATGTCTGGGGAGTTTGGTGGCCAGCGGAGGTATTTAAAACGCAGCCTCTCTGTAGCAATTCTGGACGTGTGGAGTGTCGCATTGTCCTGCTGGAATTGCCCAAGTCCGTCGGAATGCACAATGGACATGAATGGATGCAGGTGATCAGCCAGGATGCGTACGGACGTGTCACCTGACAGAGTCGTATCTAGACGTATCAGGGGTCACAGGTCACTCCAACTGCATACGCCCCACTCCATTACAGAGCCTCCACGAACTTGAACAGTCCCCTGCTAACATTCAGGGTCCATGAATTCATGAGGTTGTCTCCATACCCGTACACGTCCATCCACGGGATACAATTGGAAATGAGACTCGTCAGACCAGGCAACATGTTTCCAAGTATCAACAGTCCAATGTCGGTGTTGACGGGCCCGGGCGAGGCATAAAGCTTTGTGTCTTGCACTCAGCAAGGGTACACGAGTGGACCTTCGGCTCCGAAAGCCCATATCGATGATGTTTCGTTGAATGGTTCGCACGCTGACACTTGTTGATGGCACAGCACTGAAATTCGCAGCAATTTGTGGAACGGTTGCACTTCTGTCACGTTGAACTATTCTCTTCAGTCGTCGTTGGTCCCGTTCCTGTAGGATCTTTTTCCGGCCGCAGCGATGTCGGAGATTTGATGTTTTACCGGATTCCCGATATTCATGGTGCACCCGTGAAATGGTCGTACGGGAAAATCCCCACCTCATCGCTACATCGGAAATGCTGTGTCCCTTCTCTTGTGCGCCGACTATAACACCACGCTCAAACTCACTTAAATTGTGATAACCTGCCATTGTAGCAGCAGTTACCGATCTAACGCCTGCGCCAGACACCTGTTGTCTTATATAAGCGTTGCCGACCGCAGCGCCGTACTATGAGGTTTTACATATCACTGTGTTTACATTCTCCTATACCAGTTTATTTAGCTCTTCAGTGTACATTAGATATGTACGAGTCACATTAAGGTCTGTCTAGTTAATTCTGCTGGCACTGTAATTGGCTGCGTTTTTTCCTTCGCATGTGTATCGACACACTGTGATCACGCCATATTGTTCGTGTGACGTTACCACAAACATTTTATTGCTACATGACTAAAAAAAAAAAAAAATTGTGACAGATTCAATTTAAGACACAGTTTGAGTTTAAACGACCTACTCTTCCGAACAGGACTATATCCTCGCGCCGTTATAATTCATGGTGTTCATTATACTGGTGTTCAAACCAAATTGCCTAGTAATATATGTGTAATCTAAAATTTAAACTTTATGAGGTAGTGCGCAGATAGTCAATTCCGTTTCAGTCATCTTAATCATTTCGTTTATCGGTCGATTAGTTTTCCAGTTTGAGCCATGACCATATTGATTAACCTATCAGCTTGTGTTTGAACTGATACGACGATAATAATTGTTCTGCTTTAATTGTGAAGCATATCAGTAAAATTCTCCGTGGATGAATTACTTTAAAATTTACTACTTTAATACCTTCAACAAGTCGAAAACACATCTGGAAAATTTATGATTTTCTCTTTTTATGTCCAATCGTTTAGTTGAAACGTCCATTCCAACACTATACAATTCTATTTGTAGAACGAGAATCGATTACTATCCGTTTGAAATTTGCCACTTGTCTTCGCTCACTGAATGTCAATCTGTACCGTCTCGTGCATATCCACGTGATTACTAACAGGTGCTGACGAGATATCAAGGACTGCGCCACGTCACATCTCGACGAAATGCAGCGCAGAAAAAACAGCTGTATACTGTGAGAGCCTTGAAAGTGAACTGAAAGAGTAATAAGTATGCGCAGTGGATCAATTCTATTAATACATAACAGCATCAGGACGGCTACTTCTGGTCTCCAACAGGTTTACGAACATGAGATTAAGGTACACACTTTCTTGTTCTACGTACCTTTCCTTAGAGAATTATTGCCAGTCAACTTCGAGGTCATTATAGTAGGAAGACGATTGAGACAAGCAACGGGAAGAGATTCTGCAAAAGCCTTTTGATGGAACCATTTAGCAATTCGTCTGAAGTGATTTCAGGAAAATATGGAAACACAAAATCCGGATGGGTCGAACAGGGATAAAATCCGCGTCCTCTACACCTGAAGTAACTCGCTTTTATCTTTAGAATTCCATAATTGCATACGGCTTTTCAGTTTGTCATATTTTTTTTTTTAAAAAAGTTGCTTTGATTCTTGCTACGAATATATCAAAAATGCATTCAAGATCTATTCTATTATAGCTCGAAAAGCATTTTTATTACCACAGCAAAACATTGCTAAATTTTACAATCTTAATTTATTTAGATTAACAATTTGAAATGATATTGCTGTCTCCCAAGTGGTACTGTACTTACTACATTTCGCAATGTTTACTTTAAGCCCCCTAAGACCTAGTTCGGTTAATTTGGGACTTCGGTTCCCGGTTACACTGCATTGCAACAATCATTAATACCTATTGTATTTTTGAAGAAAATCAGCGGCTCATTTTGTTTTTTATTTCACGATTTTACATAACTTACCAACTACTTTCATAAAATGGTCCTTTGTTTGCAGAATTTATCTTTGTTAACAATTTCACGTTTCCATTCATGTGATAAATAAAATTGGTTTGCCATTATTACGTGTTTTCCGACTTCTTGGTGTAATTCTTTTCCTTTCGCTCCTATTTTATTTTTTTGAAAACCCCTACATATGGTAGGTACGCAACATGTTTTGAACAAATATTACAGCGCCACTAAAACAAGTATTACTCAAATAGGAACTCTTACCACAAAAACAATCCATTTATTTGCACCCCTGCTGTAGTCGTCAACAAAGCCGCGTTCCCACGATCTCTTGTGACGGAGGCAGGACGGGACGGGACGGAACGAATATTCAACAACACGCCATGGGTACAGGGCCGCCTCTGCTAGCGGAGATGAGACGCAGCTACCCACTCTGTGTCGGTAAACATCACAGGCGTGTGCAGAGGTGCGCTGTTGCCATCGGTTTGCAGCAGCGGTGCGCACCCCTTCTGTTGCTGTAAAGTGTTCTGTGCGAGACGACACTAGGCAACGTGGTGGGGAGTTGGCGGCGAGGTAAGCGAGGGCTAACCTGCGGCGCGCGCTCGTCCCTACACTCCAGCTAATGAGGTCCCGTCCCGTCCCGCCTCCGTTACAAGAGATTGTGGGAACACGGCTTTACGCGGACACATAAGCTGCCCATACACACACACACATTTGCGCGCGAGTAAGTTCGCCAAACATTTACGCGCGGATATTCTCGCGACGAGCCTATACTTGTCAGAGCCCATACACAGGAACATCAGTTCCACACATTTGTCGTTCAGCTGGCTCGCCGCGCTCAAATTTCTGTGTTTATAGTAGTGGTCTACGGATTTATCCCTCATGATTTCCTGGCTTGCGGCTCACTGGGAATTCCAAAACATCGCGAGCCAACTATAGTGAGGTTATGTTACGAGCGACGTGACAATATTGAAAATAATCATGTTTTTAAGTTCTACACAAAAAAAAAATGTATTTATTCGTACAGCAGCTTATATTAGAGCTGTAAAAATGAAAAAGAAACGGACAGTATGACATAAAAAGTGGTTGCAGGAAGATTATAAACAAGATCATATACTGCTACTTGTACTATTTGAAAAACATTTTCTTCGATTTCTTCAGTATTCCACAAATGCACAGATACATCTTCCCCTTCATAATTTGGGCTTCCTATATTGCTGATACTGTCCAATGGTTCGTGTTGATTTCTCATAAACACTAGTAAGTCGTTGTAATATCGTAAATTAGTTTTGTCTTCGCCTATTCCATTTCTTGTAGAATTTTCATTTTTTTTTATATTTCTTGCGGGATTTTCTTTTTTTATTAATGCGCTATCAACTTGTATATTATATTTCTCACAAACCTCTATCAATGCACTATATCCAATTTTTTTAAAACTTCTGTTCGCATACTCTTTTGTTTTCACCTTTCACAATGGAGTATGTTGCTGATATGTCACAATTAAATGAGCTACAAATTCTCTGCTCATCTTACTTATTAGACACTAACCAAGTCTTATCTGCCGCGAGTAAATTGTTAAGTGAGATATCTGTGTGTATGGTTACCGTCGCGCATGCTCGCCACGTACGTTCAAATATGTAACGATTGTTATTTGGCTTGTGATGCGGCTCGTCGTTAGACAATTAACACACACATTTTATCGTCTATATGGATCGCCACGGAATTGCTGGGGCACAAATGTGTGTGTGTATGCCTAGCCATAAGGCCACACGGCGACCTCTGACAAGCCGACCACCGAGCTCCTTCTGCCAGCTTCTCGTTCTCCGCTATAGTCTACGCATCAACTCATTTTTGGGTTTGGAATTTTCACC
Organism: Vandiemenella viatica; assembly: GCA_031002005.1. Taxonomy (NCBI): domain Eukaryota; kingdom Metazoa; phylum Arthropoda; class Insecta; order Orthoptera; family Morabidae; genus Vandiemenella; species Vandiemenella viatica. Next base: position 229,688,041 of record CM061920.1, on the reverse strand, counting down.
AGGGCTCAAAGTAATCTTCTCTCCAACCCTTGCAGAGTATTGTTTGGGCCCCAAGTTGCAGTACAGTGCATGATAAACCCCAGTGTACCAGCATTTTGTAGCACATTTAACGTAATTTGTAGCCTATACACTACAAAGCCAAATAATTTACTACATTCTTCGGAATTTCAGGCAGCGAGTTATACTGCTACAAGATTCAGTCTAAACTGTGAGTTGTCATCATATTACCCCAACAAAAAGATGATTTAAAAAAAAAAAATACATTTGAGATAGTCTGTGAGGAAGGTACACCGTGCAATTGTAGCACATAACGTTTCGGAAACAACAAGGGAAACATTTCAGTGATCAGAATGACGAAGATTTTTTTTTTAGTTTCTTGATGATATTCGGGCTTAGTGCACTGTGTAAGACGTGTGGAGACAGAACAGCGCCTAATTAGCAGATTTCAGGAAGTAGGATCCAACGAGGCTAAACGCAGGTAGTTACAAATTATTTCTTTCCGGCTGTATTCTGATAAGGGCGCTTCAGTCCAAATTAATAGTTACGACACATCATTTTAATAGACGTTACGACTTCGCGGTTTACATATTGAAAGATTACCAGTGACAGCGGCATGTAAATTCACAGGAAGTTGTAGAAGCGTTGGATGTTTATTTGTGAAAACTACGGTCTCAGACGTTGTCCATTTCTTTGTCATAAAGTAAATTCAATCATAATTGAAGTTGATGTGCATTCCGTCTTTATCGTAGCTGCAGTGAGCAACTCGAACCTCGGAGCGTCCTATCGTACTCTTCTGAAAGGAAGAAAAGCTATGTAGAAATAACAATCGGATTAAGTGTTGATAAAAAAAAAGGTAAAAATATCCTAAAATATAGTATTCTCGGTTTCGCTGCCCGATGTTGTTACGAAAAGGCAAGTTTTCAACGGCGCTCTCTGGTGACTTTAGTTTTTAATTGACCATCTGACAACTCTAGTTTGGTTTATACATATCAACAATACAGTTCTTCGTCACTGTCTGCCAACAGGATCTCTGCCTTCATTTTAAAGGATATCTTATTGATACTCATATTTCCAATATATTTACCATACTACTTTGCTGTTCTTCTTGTAGCTACACTATTGTTGCAAACAATTCACTTTCGTGACTTCACTTCATATAATTCATTTATAGCTCCTTATCATACAGTACTAAGTGCGAAATGAAACCATTTCAGCGAATGTTTTCTGCAGCCTCCTTACTCAATGTCCAGCCACGTTGGATAAAATACTAGTCCCAAAAACCTGACAGCTTCAAACCGAAGCTAAAAGAAATTCTGTTTAGAAGCCATTTTATTGTGAGTAAGAACTGTGTTTTTGTAATGTGTTAAATAAGAGGACATATATAATGATATTCGATTTCAGATAAGAATGGGAAGATGGAAAACTTATGTATAAAGTTTCATGGGGTGTAAGATTTTTATTTTTGAAACTATAAAATTATTAAAAAAATGAAATCTTTCGAAAGTATATTTAAATTAAGTAACTAATATGGGTTATTAAGCGTTTTTATTTAACAGTGGATCAGCTCTATTTGAGTTAAGAATAATGAATATACAATGTGCACTGTGCCATATAACCGACTGGGGTTAAAGCGAGCGTATCTAATCGAAGGCATCAAATCAACTCAACTCTCTATCGCCAAAGTTATATTCTAATAGACTACTAATTTATTACTAAAGGAACTTCAGTTCCGGTTAACACCTCCATCCCAAAGTCTGAGCATATATCGTCAGAGAAATGAGTTGACATTTCCCAAAAACCGGGGTTAGGAATTTAGATGATGAGACAGTACTAACTCATGTCCCTTACGGATTCGTGATCAGAAACCTGTGCAGCGGGGACTGCCATCTATTGGCTGCGTGGAAAACCGTTTGGGCGTAACAGCGATAGGTGTATCGCGATACAGCTGCCAGATGGCAGTAATAACATAAAAACTGCCTGCTCTTCAAAGTCTGACAAACAGTTAAAGAGCAATAGTACTCCATTAAATTATACATTAGACAATAAAACCCTTCCTCTGTGACGTTAATGGTTGAAAGTGATTTATAATAGTCTGTAATTTATTTAACTTTTATAACAGAACATAAAAGAGCTTTTATTTAAATCGATATATAATAGAGAAATCCTCCTCATGATATGAACCGAGAAAAAAATACTGGAGATGGAACAGGACCAAAGTACTAAACAGTGAAGTTTATGGCGATGAATATATTAAGCCCATAAAATCAATTCTTATAAAAACAGGCCCAGTTCGTGCGTGTGTAATAACAAAATGTTATGACATCTTGTTATGACCCAAGTCTATACTTTCCAGTGAGTATTCGCTTTACTTCACTTTCTGAAACAGAATGGTTTCTCTTGGTGTTACAGATCGTTTATTTAGAATTAAAACTTTTGGTTGACTTGCTCATTATACATGTCATAATTTTTTTTCTGAAATGGAAGGCATAATAGGCTATATATGATTTATTCTAAAACTTGTGAAACCTGAAAGAAGTGCGAGGTAAGTCTTGGCTTTTACGTATTTGTAAGTTTGATAAAGCAACACATTTAGGGTATTTATATACATTTACGAAAACATAGATGGAATTCAGATATAGAAATGCGATAAAACCAATCATGTAGTGTTGATTTAGCTATCGTATCATGTACTAGACATATGAAATGAATTAGAAGAGTAGGAAACTGAAAGAGTTTCTGCATTCTAGGGATGGGTTAGTAGTATACGGAATATGCAGAAAAGAGAGGCGCGAATGGTTACCACTTACCACTTGTTATAGAATTGATACGAAAATTTGGCTGGTTTCCCTTGTAGACAAAAAATTTAATTTCCAGATAAATTTCCGTTTTTTCTGTTATTTACGAATGCAGTGAAATACGCTTCCAACGTATTAGGGCTGCAGTGATTGGTGATTGGATAGATAATATTAGGGAAATAAGGTGCCGTTTTGATGTATATACGATTGGAACTTAAATGTAAAGGTTATTTTTGATGAAAAGCGTCCTCTGCCACCAATAGGTTTCTGTGGATTTCAGACGATATGTGGATTCCAATTGGGGATCCTCAAATACGGTCGCTTCCAGATTATTCTCAGATTAGATAGAGACATGAGGTGGGCTCCTGTGTACGTTTCAGCTGGATTTAATGAACGAAGAGATGATGTGCGAGCGCTGTGATTTAAAGAGCGCACCGAACTGAAGGCCTCGAGAATTGCCCATTTGCCGTGCACTGTTCCACGCGACTATTAAAGAGAAACGAAAAGTGGAGCCTTTCGCCATTAGGTGATCGTTATAAACTTCAAAAAACACAGAGTGTAGATGTTTCGTTTCGTTAGAAATCGATACGTGACAATTTATCAATTACCAGTTAATCCTTTAAATTCACACAGTATTCTGATCGAAAAATTGTAAAAATTCTCTTTACTATTTTCTGCATTATATTTACTTTATGAAACAAAAATATTTTTCTTTTCAGTAAATCAATGTATTGAAATGTAGATTTTTACAGTCTTGTAGATTCGAAGGGATAAATAAGCAGTATGTTGATGTTAAGGTTGCAGGCCCCTCACCATAGTAATCTAGGAAAACTCTGGGATGATACTTAAATGTATTAGACGTATAATTTTCATTACAAACAAAGTGTAAGACACAGTTTCAATTCTTACTTGAATGACATGAAATCATTGCCTTAACGTAGAAACAGTGCCTGAGATATCAGTAGTTTAGCCTCAGCTTATTTCAACTACAGAAGTTAAAATGTAATCTCTACTGTTAGCATCCAGTTCTTCAGATAAGAAACGAAAACAGACTTAATTAGTGTATAAACTGCTCTCGGGTGACTAGCCGAGTCAAGAATGCGTTGCTACACGATATTTCGGCGACTAGATTCATTGCCGCCATCCACCAGAAGATGGCGGCAATGATTCTAGTCGCCGAAATATCGTGTAGCAACGCACTTTTGACTCGGCTAGTCACCCGAGAGCAGTTTATACATTCTCAACGCCGAGAAAGACTTCGTTCTTATATAGACTTAATTAGTGATGAAGCCTATCCCACAGAAATGGAATGACTACTATATTCTTTCACAAACAGTATCACCAGAATAAAAGGATCTTGAGAACGCATGCAAATTGGCTAGTCATATCGAACACCAGTTGCGTCAACCATGGTTAATTTTTTTTATTTTTTTAATTTTTTTATTTTTTCAACTGCTTAACGTCTCTTAACAGCGAGGTCCTTGGAGACGGGAAACGATGGGTGGCAAGGAATGGGAAGGAATTCGGCCATGGTCTTTTGAAGGAAGCATTTGCCTGGAGTGATTTGGGAAACCATGGAAAACCCAAATCTGGATGCCCGGACGGGGATTTGAACCGCCGTCCTCCCGAATGCGAGGCCAGAACGACCATGGTTCAGCATAGTGGAGTATTATCATCCGAAATCCACGCTAATCACACACTACGTTTAAAGATCCAGCTTAGCGGTGTGAAGCCTTTCCAAATGTTATCAGACATGCTAACTTGCCAAACACCAAGCCGCAACGTTACAACACAATCCCTCTTTTCCGGGCCACTTCAGGTATCATCGCGATGGTAGAGAGAGAAACATCCTGCAAAAGTAGGCCAGGACGTATAGTCAGTTGAGGCCTGAGAACACTTTCACGAATAAAGAATCTTAGACTGTGTAATAGTGCAACAGAGAGTCCTCATAAAAACAAACCAATTAACCAGTCACAGAACATTGTTCATATCCTGAAACCCGCTGTTATTTCCGTTTCATTTTAAACATAATTTCTGCTAGCTACTTCATTCACTAGGTTTTATTATTATTAATAGTTTGCGAAGAGTTATCAAATGAAGTAATTTGCTCAATCGAAATTACTCTCACGGACAATTTGTCCTAATTTTCAGTAGTTAACGCAGTCAAGAACGTTGCAAATGTAGTGAGAAATCTAATGCGTCACGGCTCTCGGACATTAGTTAAACGGTTAATTATAGTGAATATTGTCTTCAGTGCCGAGTTATTCGATATTGTTGCACTGAACAGTATCTGAATCAAACCAGTCACCGTTGGAGCTGGCACACGAAAGATCGAAATCTGGAGCCTGGCTTCCGCAGATGACGTCACAGTCCTGACCAACGACTCTAAATATGCTGCCATTGCTGTTCAAACCCTAAAAGAGATAGCGGAGAAGACAGGACTGTATATATCGAACGAAAAAACCAAGTACTTCGAGAATCGGCACCCCACAAAAACCTGTTTTAACACGTCCGAGGCAAGATTAGAAAAGTCGATTGATTTCGGTACCTTGGTGAATGGTTCTAGGCCTACTCTATTGTAGAGATGGAATACAAATTTTGTAATATGGTTAAATCCTGGTACACTCCACCAAAATATACAAAACCTCGGAAACACATCTCACAGAAAAGAAAGGAAAAATTATTAGCTGTGCTTAAGAGGTATTCGGAACGAAAGAGAGCATAAAAAACTAATTATAAGAGGTCTATAGTGCGCTTCAATCGATAATAATAATCGATGTTTTTTTTCATAACATGGAGAGGGGAGAGACTACAACATTTACACAAAATCAAGTTATCTGGGAATAACGCTGGACCGAACCTTATCCTTTAAACAACAATGTGAAAAGCTAAATGGGAAGGTAAGCGCAAGGAATAACCTCATTCGTAAGCTCATAGGAACATCTTAGGGCGCTCAACAGGCTTGGCACTTTGTTTCTCAGTAGGAGAATATGCGGCACCAGTTTGGGAAGCACCTGCGCATATCAGGTAGGTAGACATAGCCCTAAATGAAACAGTGAGGACTGTGACCGGATGCCTCAGGCCAACATCCATAAGAAAGATCTACCCCCTAGCTGGCATAGCTCCACCAGATATCAGACGAAGACTAATAGGAGAGAAAGAAAGAACAAAACAAATGTCCGATACTAGACACCAGATGCACGGCAAAGAAATTCCTGTACCTCGCCTGAAATCTAGGAACAGTTGAGTAAAAAGAACAGCACCTTTGGAGAACCAACCCGAGTCGCGCTGTATGGAATTGTTGACGAGCATTCTTTACTTTTTTTTTATTTTATTTTTTTGGCAATCGGCCTGTAGCCATGCAACCAGCACTGAATGTATTTTTATATATCGTCAATCTTAATTAAGCCAACTTTTTTTATCTGAACGCTCAATTTGTAGGACAACACTGGACATATACAACACAAACTTAACCTAAACACCCATGCCCTCGGCCGGACTCGAACCGGCGACCAACGAGCACTCCTGACCATCAGAATAATTGCCCCAAGAAGGAACTACCAGCATGCGACAAATTAAAATATACCATATGGCGGACACTGAACCGATTGAGATCTGGGGTCTCCAAATGTAAAACCAATATGGTGAAATGGTGATACGAGGACGATGACGGATGTGACTGCGGGAGGTGCAGGATCATGAACACCTGCTCAAATGCAACATCATGGGAACAGTCTGCTCGAACGAATATCTGATTGAAGCAAACGACAAGGCGATTAATGCTGCTGAATTTTGGGAGAGGAGAATCTGAGATCGTTCTTTCTGGACACGGAAAGTAATAAGTTTCAATATTGTTGACACGTACGTCACCAAACATTCTGCGAGCGAAAAGTAACTTGCCATTAAATAGATACCAATTTGCGGACACTTTTTATCTTAGTTCTGGAACTTTCGACATCAAAATTCGACCAGCTTAATTTGTGTAAATCGTGTTCACCAAATCAAAGATACGAGCAAACAGAATCTGCTTCTCTCGGTCGAATTTTTATAACATATATATAAATATGTTTAATGCACCAATTCAAAAATGCATCATTTTTGTCAAATTCAAGAGATGTCTTGGTAACTTGCTGTGGTTTGTCTTCTTTAAAACAGAACGTGTAATGTAACAAATTCGAAACATTGAAGAGATTAGAAGTTCCTGTTATTTTGATTTAAATTACAAAAATACCATATTCACCAATTGTAACAACATAATTATGCACTACGCAGAAAGATGATGTTCGATACTTATATATATATTTCGTGTACAGAACGCGAAAGGATCCAAGTTTGACCTAGTAAAACTTGATATAATAAATTTACAGCTAACCCATCAGTGGACAGGTCCACCCCGTCATCCTTAAATAACATTGGCACCATCAACTCAAGATCTCAAGAAAAGCTATCGTAACCATCTCCAGGCTAAAGATCAGCCATGGCTGTTTCTCCGCACACCTGAACAGAATAAACATAGTTCAAAGTCCCTTATGCGGATGCGACGAGACGAGCATAGGGGACATAGACCACATCTTCTTCAGCTGCAACAACCGATACAACAGCACCACAGAGCAACTGGTAAGGTTAGGTCACTTCCCACCAACAAAGGTGTCACATCTCCTTGCGACCGACGATGCCAGGATCTTCACACTGCAATGCAGATTCCTAAAGGACGGTGAGATGGACATATAAAACTACAGATGCCTAAAAACATTAGTGTTTCCAACCCTTGGTGGATATATCTAATAACTGAAATCATGTACTTAATAATAGATATGGAGTATTCTATGGTAATAGTGATCATGTATTTGTGATAGAATAGGCCTACCTATTATTTGTGTTATGGACATATATGTGAATTAATATTACTCATAAGCTGTGTTATGGATGTGTAAATGATGTAACTGTAATTAGTGCTATGGCTGTATGGCTTACTGGCCCAATGACAAAAAAAAAAAAAAAAAAAAAATACTTTCAGTGTGGCTGCAGGCGTTAAGGAGCCGCCATACTGGATCAGAGAGGAACAGTGAATCCAGGTTCGAGTCGTGGTCCCTGCTAGGCGAGTACTGGGACGATACCCAATATCCGCCTCATAAACTACACATTTTACAAAGAAAAATGCGCTTTTCATACCGAACACAAGTATCACGTTTAGCAGACAGGTTAAATCCTACAGAATTTTAACAGGTGTGGCTATAGCAATTGTGGGGCTTCCAAACTCCTGTTCTCATGATTCACACTAGATGCTTGAGTAACCAGGAAGCTGGTGTTCACGTGGTCCCGGGAGTTTCTAAAGAGGAATATAAAATATTACAATTAGCTGAGATCGACAAATGTATAGAAAGTTAACCGCCTCAAAGAAGTGATATGAAGTCTCATAAAACACGGGTAATTATAGCAGTAAATATCTTGTTTAGAAAGCTGTGGTTAAATGTTATTAATTAAAAACAGAAAAAAGTAATTGTCACTATTACTGAAAGTAACCAATGATAATTATTAAATTCGTCGAAACCTCTACAAAAATTCCACCGAGCATGGTGGGTGAGCGGTTAACGCTCTGGCCTCGTATTCGGGAGGACACTGGTTTGATTCCCCGTCCGGGCATCCAGATCTGAGTTTTCCACGGTTCCCCAAATCACTCCAGGTGATTGCCGGGATGCTTCCTTCAAAAAGGCCATGGGCAAATTCCTTCCCATCCCCTGTCTCATCCCGCCTCTAATGACCTCGACGTCGACTAGGCTTAAAGCCATAAGTAAAAAATAATAATAATCCGATATGTAATGGAAATAAATATTTAATCTTCTTAACAGTGATTAAGATTTGGCAAGTTTACAGCTAATCATTTTAGTACTCCATTACGGAGGTATTATTGAAGAAACAATTTCTAGACTTCCATTATATTTTTCTGACATTTTCAGTAATGAGATATCAGTAGAACACAGCATTAGGAGGACACAGGCACTAAGCCTTTCTTAAATTAGTGTCATCTTCTTCACCACTACGCGTCACAAGACATCAAGCGTTTATTGAGCATAGAACTCCATCACCAAAGCGATCTCTAGCTGACACTACGCCAACTTTGTTTCCGCGCCTGTGCAGTAGGCAACCAAACTGTACATGACAGTACTGCTTCCGAGATGAAGAGAAACAACTGGCATAAAATTGATAGCATGCTTCGACGGAAAATTAATGTTTAATGTCAAGAAATGATGGTCACATATATTACGTGGCAGAAAATATGGTAATAAATTAGGTAGATGCAAAATATGAACAAAATCATATTTGTAAATACAACTTAGAGTCCTTCCTAGAACAGAAATGAATAGCTGGAAAGCAATTTAAAAGAAATCCTGAATGATCACTTAATTTTAATTTCTTTTCAGTTCAGCTGCTGAATGAAAATGAAGGGGAAAACATTAAAAGTGTTTCCAATACTTACAAAAAGGTACCCGTTTCTTAGAACCTTTCCTATCTAATGTTCATTCCATGCAATGCTACTGAACTGCGTATTCAGTCCCAAGAAAAGTTCACAAACATTCGACAAGTAGAAAGCAGACTCTTCTGTTATATTGTCTTTACGTAGATTCCATGTTGTTCTCCTTTGTTACCCAAACATTTATTGAGTTTATTGCTATAAGAAAGGTTCCAGCTGGATTTCTATTTTTGGTTATATAATTATTAGCCAGTTCAATCATTTTCTGATGTGCCTCTTAAAGTTTAAGATATGACTTGAGCAGTCTTCTCCAGGTCGTACGATCTTGGGCATCCTCTGCCAGTTAACTCCGACAACCCTGCGTTGTTCTCAGTCTTCCTCCAGGTCTGCGGTGATCTCTTGGGCTCCATTCTAACACTGCTTTTGTCCACCTCTGGTCTTTTCTACGCGTAATATGGTCGACCCATTGCCACTTCAAGGATGCTGCCTACTCTAAGATGTCCGTCACCGTTGTAACTGACTTAATGTCAGTTGCTCTTTTCATGTCTGTTCTCGTTAAGCCTAGCATTGACCTTTACATAGCTCTTTGGGCAGTCCTTAGTTTACCTTTTTTAAATTCACTTAGAGTCCAGGTCTCACAGTCGTATTGTCAACACACGAAGAATGCACTGGTCATAGACGATATGCTTTAGATTTGTTGGCATTTTAGATTTCAAGATTATAGAATGCCTCCAAATGCTTGCCATCCCAGCTTGATGCAACTGAAAATTTCGCGTCTTACATCACCTCTCATTTTCACAAGCTGGCCAATATAAATGTACTCACTGAGATTTTCTATAGAATCATCTATCCTATGTAGTCCATTTGATAAACATTATTTTTGTTTTTGATAGATTCTTCCTTAGGCCAACTTTTTTACACTCAGAGGCGAGGGAGGTAACCAAGAATTGGAGGTCATCAAGGGCATTAGCAAGAAGCGTAACATTCTTCACCTTTACGTTATATACAGTGCATTATATTCTTATATTTTACCCTTATTGCCACTATTTTCTAGTACAATCACGTTCATACAGATTCAGACTTATTTTCTGGACTTAGCCAATAGAATCGTCCTTATATATTTACAACATTACCGTTTCATATGTCTCCAAGAAAAATTACAAAAATCGTGGAAGGAGCTTATCATACACGTGGAACTAGAGCGGCTTCACCTTCCAGATCGCCAAAGTGATACAGTCTGCTTTGGAAATCTGGAATTCATTCACAGAATTATAGTTACATTTCATTTTATCTGTCGGTATCCATAATGCTCTGAAAGTTCTAAATTTCTATTTCAGCTGCGGCTTTGAGAAAGAAGTTAGTCATTGTCTATTAATCTGAACATAAAATGTGTTCCATATTCTCGCTTACGTTTTGTTCGATGTTCCTCGCTACAAAATTGCCAAATCATAATCCCCTTAGACAGTTTCTGTTGCTGTTAATTCATCCGCAACGAAGCGATTTTAAAGTTTTGAGCCCCCCTACAGTCTTTTCGCAGAGGACACCCAAATAGGTGTATGTCATCTTCTTCTTTCTTCCACCTGTCATCTACAACACTAATAGTACGCTGCATATAACACAGAAAGAATCACAATCATCGAAAGTGGAAAACATTCCGCGAGGACCTCATTTCATTCCGCTTATATTTCACTAGGACTTGGCATGAAGAGTAATTCCTTGCATGACAGTGCCTAATCTTGGCTTTGCGATTCGTAAAAATTCTTTTCAGACGTTATGAATTAATGTTAGTTGTTATACCTAAACAGATGTTGCAATGAGATAACTTGTATTTTAATCTTAAGTAAGACCACAAACAATGTATTCTGTTAAGAGTTAAACTAGATCACAATATCTTTTAACTTAAGACCAAAATATGATACTAATTTTGACGCGAAAGCTCTGACTGAAAAGGAACTTTAAATAAATGTACTACACAATATATCACATACTAACAGGATGTTTAGTATATCTGGAGTAGGATTTTCACAGACCTCCAACTCTTTGTTCCCTTCCGCAAAAGCATAATTTTTGCATGTGAAGCACGTCAGAGAGTTTCCTTGGTTCAGGTATCACATAACAGTGCAGTTTTCGGATACCAAAACAGGACAGATGGCTGTGTTAGAGGCAAATTGCGGATTCAGTAAGAAACTGTCATCAGGTTATACGACAGAACGCTTCCGTGTTTCGGATTACACGTTAAACTGTAGGTCCGCTATATCCGAAAGGATTATAGTGTTAGGTTAAGGCAGTTACGATGGTGGCGGAATGCGCAGCCAACGAAAACCTTGTCAGCAGGCCATTACAGCCACATGAACATATCATTTCATAAAGACTGCTTGAAATTATTACTATTCACTACGTTATCCCATCATGTTATGACATTTAAATTTACTGAATGTTGAAAGAAAAAACGAACTTTTTTATTTAGCTGCACAATGCCAAAAAAACGAAGTTATTTATTTAGCTGCACTAGACGGATCAGTTCACAGAAACCTTATTATTAAAGCAGCTAAGGAAAAAGGTCTGAATCTCAACATTAAAGAACTATTGTTTGTTTTCTAAGAATAAAATAATAGCGATACTTTTTTTTTTAAAACTGCTTAATGTCTTTAATACGTATAGCCTTTTTGGCCGAGATGTCCCGGAAGGGTTTTGTTACCGCTTGGCAGTTTGTCACTTTGCCGCGTTATGAGCCTCTGTCGCGTCTGACAATATCTAAACTGGTAATTCTACTGGGTAAAAGGGACCTAAGGTTTAACATATAATCCGAACCACTGAAGTGTTCTGTCATACTTCACATTACACAGCAAGCTGTGTCAGTGGTGAAGGTCGGGTTAAGCGTCTTTGAAAATCCCAGCTGAAACAGGAATTCAAGCCGGGGATTTTTCGATCTCCAATCAGACGCCTTAAACAACGAGCAATCCGATCGCTCTTTGCAGACAATGATGACCGAGATTTTTTAAATCGTTAGTTGCATAAATATTGGTTTGTATGTAGAGGCTGAGAACATTTCTGAACACCGTGTGAAGCTTGTATCTGGCCCGTCTACAAGTGGGAAATTTCGACCCGCTCCCCTTTATTTTGCTTCCGCCAGAAAATCAGTAATTTATGTTGTACAATGGTCAGTGATGTGATCAGAAAAAAATGAATCATACACACAAAGAGATGAGGTCACTGAGGTAGCACCCTTCCTGTTCTCACAGGCTGAACGAGCTAGATGGAGATGTTATCGTTAAACCACACAGAGTTAATGACTTCCTTGTCATGCAAATTGAGCTTCTCGTACCCGCACCCAGTACGTAAGTCAAGGACTCTTTTATTTCACATATTCGGGTGTTCGTTGGCGAACTCACAAACCCAAAGAGCATCGTAGTGATCGAGACTTTCATTCCAAATTGAAAAGTTTTTATTTCTCATTGGATATCAGGGGCAGGATTAAACAAGAAAATGAAACCTTAAAATAATAGAACGTACGAGATGCATCCAAAACGTCGACTTAGATAATAAATTCGATTAATTATTAAAATAAAAACTAAAAAACTGTAAATACCATATGCCGTAAATTTAAATCACTTTTCTGCAAAAGTAGTGAATGCGAATGCATCAGTCATTCAGAATTCAAGAATAAATTTTCAGACAGTAATGTACAGAAACAAATAATTTTGTTTTATGAAGACGTACCAAGACGTGACAAACGCTTCTTGCAACTACTCGTTAATACCGAATCGTAAATATACGCACGCTTTTATGAATCATTTTTCCCGAACCTGCTACACATCAGAACCGAGGTTGCTGGCATAAAAATACACAGCTCAGCTCCTACACGTAATTACGTAATATATTACAAGACTTACACACTGATAAAACTGAAGCCTGAGCAATCATTTGGCACCATATTTAAACATGTGCAAGACATGTAGTGACATGTTCTCTGCCAGTATAAAAATAAAACCTTCTTCTTTTCCACACACATCACTGCTTCACCACAACCGTAACAAATAATTGTCAGTGATATAGGAAGCTGCTAGTCAATGTCAAGTTCTGCCAAAAAACGAATATATTTTGCTTGCCTCAAAAGCAACAAATAAATAAGCGAAAACCTTTGAGCTATCTGTGCAGCCAGGAGAATAGGGCCTAGTGTGATTGAAATCAAATGTGTGTTTCGTTGCGGAAATGCAATGTACGAGTTGTATACTCGGAACATTTTGATTGATAATATCATAAGAGCATAAATGTATTTGCCACGGCATTGCTGTTTCGAACAAACATGAGCCAAATGTCCTGGTGCTGGCATTGTTGGTGCCTCGGACATGTTCCATGTGAAACACACATACTCGTATATTTGGCAGATGTGCAGCTATTTTGGTGGGAACAGCGCTGGAGACCTTTCTAGGAAAACAAACGATGGTGGGCGACATCCTCTTAAGGGGCCATCCACAAATTACGTCACACGAATTTAATGATTTTTGGACCCCTCCCTCCCCCCAAGACACAGGTTGTCACATATGTGGAGACGCCCCCCCCCCCCTTTCCCGGTGTGAAGTCACATATTTTGCAATTTTAAATTTATAAATTAAAACAGCAGTTCCAAAATGATTTATGTATTTAAGGTTAAAAAATCATATCAACAATAAATCAAACATTTAAGAAAATATAAAAATACATAAAAAATCGAATTAATGATGCAAAATTCAGTCATCATGTCTCCATGGATTTTTAACCCATTCCTTGATACTGTTTATTATTGGCATAATAGTCACTTCATTCTTGATTTCGATAGTGTTGGGAACATTCGATATGTCCACATCATTTTCATCTTTCAACACGAGCCAAAAAGTAATACAAATTGTGCACGTGATGTCACAAAGATTATGACACGCCCCCCCCCCCCCACCCTTTGTCACACGATGTCACACTTTGTTAACATCCTGCCCCCCCTCCCCTCAAGATGTGACGTAATTTATGGATGACCCCTAACTATATGGCCAGCTGTTACTGATCCGTTTACGAAAAAAATGTAGTACAACACACAATGAAGACAGCAGATATCGCCTTTTATGTGGAGGAAGTGGGTGTACTTGGAACATCAGCTTCTTCAACAAGAAAATTAAATGACATATTAAAAAAGATAAAACAAATTGTAATTCTTGGTTAGCGTTACCACACAGCACCTTACTGAGCTTTAAATTCAATGGTACAGCTTGTATGGAATAAAACAGTCTCTGCTACAAAAATATAGGACTACTATAAAAAATATTATGTAGCGTTATGAAGTTCCAACAAGATTTCTTTTATCCTATTTTTGTACTTAATAATTCGTAATTATAGAAAGTTCAGCAAACTACATGTCTCAAAGAGATAGTAGTAGCTAGTTACAAAGATAAAACGTCAGTAATAAGCCTTACTTACTAATACAAATTCTGAATCATAAGTAAGTGTGTCTGAGTTACCGCCCTGTGATACACGTCTATTTACGACTCGTGCATAACACAACCACTTCATGTAAATATAATTTTCCAATGTGACAATGATTGCAGCATAAAGCCTGATGAAATAACAATTCCTTTCTGTTTCTGCCGAGTTTCATTACACGATATTAACTGTATTAATGATGGCATTGGTTGCAGCCAATACATAGATTTTAGGGTCAACTATGTCTGAAAACCCGAATTAATTATTTTATATCACAAAACTTTCCTTTGTAAAAGAGGGGAAAAAATTTTGGTTGTTAATACTAAACAATAATGTCCCATTTTCTTAAAACTGTCAGCTTCACAGCATTTCTTGGATACCGTCTCTTACACTTCTTGTTACAATGAGTTGAGAAACTAGTCATGATGCCAGTGATAAAATTAGAAATTTCGCAACATGATCCAAGTAGCAAAATTCCCAAACGGAAATACCGTTTTATTGAGTCATGTGCGAGGAGCTGGTACAAGATGGAAAAAGAACCGCTTCTCCCAGGAGTTTCCGAACCATCAGAGTACTAATAACTAGCAGATGCTCGCTTAATGGGGCGTGCGGTGATCCGCAACCTGCTGTTATTCTCGGCTGTCAGGTTGATCCGGTGTTTCGCAAACCAAGTAAACAACGAGTCGTACAGTGATCCGCAACCCAGAGAAGGTAAACACGGGATCATATTTCTGTTAACCTGTCTACTCTTCACCTCATTATCACACAACGTAAGTTATCAGTTTTCGTTAAGTCGTCTCCAATAGTACATGTGTCGAGCAACGGCGATACTCGTGGCAAAGTGTCATTTCTTTAAAACAAGGAGCCTACATTAATAGTAATGTATTGTGCATATGTGCAAGTCGTACAGAAGAACAGTGTAGAGTGGTGGTGATGACTAATCGCACAACACAGTTACATTATCGCCCAAGCATGTCAGTAACCAATGAAAACTCCGAATTAATTAAAAAGTTCAAAGGCCGTACGATTGATAATCTCACGTGCGTAAAAAAAAAAACTGGTACTTGGACCAGAGTTAGGGTCAACCAGAGGTAGTATCAAATCTATATTTTATACGCTGTTGTTTTATTAACTGTCCGCGTGGTTCTCGACAACTGAATAAATTTTTCAGGAAATCACAAAAAAAATTGTTTTATTTTACCTGCTTTACAGGTTGCGAAACACCGATATCGACTTTCAGGACGTAGGTTGCGAAACACCGCATGTTTTAATCTGCGACAATGGCCCTAGGTTGCGAATCACCGAACACCGCTGTTAATGTGCTGAACTCTCACTTCAACCAACGATATTAAAAGCTAAATGATTCACGGCCACTGCGGTCCTGAACACAACAACAAACTGTAACTTCATTGCTGCGAATAACACGAAGCCACTCGTATGCTGAAGTCACTATGAACATTTCGACCACTACTTTAAATAGATAATAATTCTTGGACAGTTTTGTCTAGTTTCTCAGTTTTTCAACATCATATCAAAATGAAACATATCCTATTTTATCCGCGGGACCACTGGCTGTACGTTGAACCAAAACACATCAATATTCGACCAGTAATTTTCTAGTGAGTCACGTTCAACGGTAAATTGATGCTGATGTGTGAACTCTTTATCTAAAATTTCTGTGTTTTGGATATCAACTTTGGCTGCAGGTCAGGGGGCTGTATAGTAATGCTGTTAATCCCCATCAATATCCGACAAGTAATTTTTGTATGAATCCAGCTCATCCTAACTTGCAGACAGGCAAAAAAAATTTCAATGTGCATTCTTTTCCCCAATCACAGTTTCATTAAGTGCTTAGGTAACCAAAACAAGTTATCAACATTTTCTACCGTACTAAAACTTCTACACGGAAACGGCACCGAAATTTACACTCTTTGATATTGTGAAATCACAAAATAATTATAGGATCAGAAAGAACTTCAAGTAAATAAATTATCAAGATAGAACTGTCATTAGAACACAAAAAAGAAGAAAGAGGGGTTAGTAACTTAACAGATATGCATGATCCAAAGCCAGTTATAGGTGGAGATTCTTTGTTAAAGGCATATTTGCTTTTAGTTTCATACATCGATCAAGGAATTAGAAAGAACTTTTTAAAACTCTATGTATGGAGCACAGCACTTTATGGTAGTGAAACATGGACTTTAGAAATACAGAAAGAAGGAAAATTGAAGCATTTGAAATGTGGTGATACAGAATAATGCTGAAAATTAAGTGGACAGAAAAAATACGAAATGAACGAGTTTTGGAAATGATGGGTGAGGAAAGAAGTTTGTGGAAGAAGCTTCCATAAAGAAGAGACAGGCTGGTAGGTCATATTTTGAGACATGCTTGATTGGTTAATTAGTTAGAGGAGGGAACAGTCGAAGGTAAGAACTGTAGAGGAAGACAGAGAATATATGAAGCACTAATTGAGGACATGGTTTTTAAGGGACATGTAGAGATGAAGATGTTGTCTCAAGATAGGAAAAGATGGAGGATTACGTCAACCAGTCGAAAGACTGATAACAGCAAAAAGAAAAAAAAAAAACAATTGTCGTACAGTGAGCTTTCCCCGAGGATTATAAAGTGTACAACACATACAGAGGATGAACTGTGGAAGAAGTAATCGTCTTGATTACGAAACACTACTACAGTTTACAGGTATTCATAGATAATACTCATTGGTTACTGGGGGTTGATATCTTGGGGGATACGAAAGAAAAGATATGGGTCTTGGCTGTTTATCGCATTGAAGAGTGAGTTGCCAAGATGGGGTTCTAGCGTAGAAATTAAATTCATACTCAGAATTCAGAGGTACACGTAGCATAGTAATTTATCAGAACATTCTGCACATCTTCCTATGAAAGACTTATATCTTCGTGTGGGCCTCAGTTTATATAAATAATAAGTGATCATGTAACTAATCTAGAGGCCAACGTTGAAGATAATTATAGGTAAAATTATGAGAAAGCATATATTTCATAACTGAACAGATATTTCAGGATACGGTTCAGTATGTGGAAGGAGTGCATCAGTAGAGTAGAAAGGAAGTGGAAATATTTCATGAAGACAGTTAAAAAGGGGAACAAATGTTTCTTCCGAAACAAAAAGTTAAGAAAACATCGACTTAGTCTACTACAATATAGAGATGTGTAGGTTAGGAGGTTGGTAAGAATAGAACACTTGAAACATCTAAACAAGGTGGGAAATTACGTAACAGTAGCGATTCATGAAGATAGAAAGGGGAATAAGGCTGATAATAATAGGTCAATTAATTCAACTTCAGTTAATGGTGAACATGATATCCAACCACATAAGAAATGTCTGAGATGAGATAAATTGAGTTGTAGATCAGCAGCATCGGTTTAGGACTGGATATTCATTTTACAACAGTTAGTGGATTAAATGCTGGATGTCGTCAACAAAGTAGATAATTGAAGCCAATTTTATCTCTCCAAGGCATTAATGAGCCATAAAGTAATAGTAATTACGGTAAAAAAATTGGTCTAGATAAAAAAACCTTGATAACGGGAAGAACGGGAAGAACGGAAAGAAGAGTTTAGGATAGGAAATGCAGCATTAAAAGAGGTGGAGGTGAAAAAGTAATTCTTATATTGCAGAATACAGCCTAGTAAATCTGACATTAGCGTGTAATACATATACCTATTAGGTCACTGTTACTGTGGAATAAAGAACCACGTATGAGCTCTCTATAGCCTCAGTGTGCGTTGAGATTTTCCCATTATTTTTAAGTACCATTCGATGTATAAGACCGTACAGCCAGCGCTTGTTCCATTTGACAAAGTATGTACGCAAAAACTTTACACATACATACCACAATTACTCGTGTTAAGGCAACACCACACCCACAAGGTAGACGATGCTGATAGTGTGGAATTGGAGTTCTCCGAGGTGTATTCCAAAATGAGTCACAGAATTGTGATGAATAAAGTCATGGAGGTGAATCAGGATATGATATGCCGGAGGAAAGAATAAAATATAATGTTTCTGGGAGTATCAAATTAATTATTACCTCATTTGGGTAAAGAATAGTTGAGACATGGTAGGAAAAGTTATTAAGGTACTTCAGCCACTGGAAATAATAAGCTGTTGTGTCCTTGAAATGTGGTAAATTGGGTATAGTAACTTGGTCAAGTGTTTGTTTCAGTATGTGGGGATGATATGGGGTTCACATTATTTGGTAGAAAATACTAAAAACTGAGAGAGAACGAAGGTAGATTTGACTCCGCAAACAACCGATGAACAAATAGTGACCGATATATTGAAGGAGATGAACTGCGTGTCTTTTGAGAACAGGAAGGGCTGAAAAAAAAAAAAAAAAAACAGCGGATGAGTACTAATCATGATTTGCAGATTAGATTTGAATGAATATAGGCGGAAGAATTATTAAAAGCATCTGGGAACAAAGAAAGTACCAATAACATAAATCCTCATTACTACAGCAGATCATAGTGGATGAGTTGATGATCTGTACAAGCATTCAGAAGAACGTAGGCTCTATAATCGGTCCGTTAATCATGAGTTCGCTTTCCCATAGTTTCCCTAAATCACTCCAGGCAAATTTAGGAATGGTTCCTCTTAAAGACCGTGCTTGATTATTATTTTTTTCTTACTGTTTTACGCCTTGTTGAGGTCATTATAGGCGGGAAAGGACGCGGGACAAGGAACTGGAAGGAATTCGGCCATGCCCATTTTGAAGGTAGCATGTCGGTTTCGAATTCCTTCCTTTACTTTGTTTCTAATTCCCTGAAGAATGACATCTACACTGAGAAAACAATAATGAGAACTAATTGATTTCAGGTATGAAGGGGGTGGAAAATGTTTTCCTTTCATACAGGGTAGTCATGGATTGGATGCTCTGGCCTCGCATTCGGGAGGATGGCGGTTCGAATCCCCGTCCGGGCATCCGGATTTGGGTTTTCCATGGTTTCCCCAAATCACTCCAGGCGAATGCCGGGATGCGTCCTTCAAAAGGACATGGCCGAATTCCTACCCGTTCCTTGTCGCCAGTCCCATCCCCCCTCTAATGAACTCGATGTCAACGAGGCGTAAAGCCAAAAGTAAAAAAAAAAGAAAGGGGGTTGGATATGTAAAGTTACCTCTAATAGTGAAAGAATTTAAAGTAAATACGAGGATGAAAGGGTAGTAGGTACGTAAGGAAATTTGCAGCGTGGTTTAACTTTACTAGAATAAACTGTATAATATGCTTATCATGATGAAGGTAAGCGCTGTGGAGGCTCAGTGGTTAATGTGTCTTACTGGGGAGCGAAAAGTCCCCGGTTCGAAGCCCTGTCTCGGCGGGGATTTTCACAGATGCTTAACCCAGCCTACACGTCTGGCACAGCTGGCTGTGTGATGTGAAGTACGCCAGAACGCTTCCGTGGTTCGGAATCCACGTTAAACTTTAGGTCCCCTGTACCCTGCAGGTTTGATGCTATGACAGGGGCGGAATGCGCAGCCAATAGAAATGCTGTCACCAGGTCATTCCGACCACACGGAATTATTATTATTATTATTATGAAGGTTCACAGAAAGATAAGCTTCAGAAGTTAGGCTCTAAGAATTTGAATAGTTTCGATCGGATATATATTTTTTTTAATCTCGTTCAGCCACAGACATTAATTACAACAACTGACAATTTGTTGAAATTGTGTTTTTTACTAACTTCTGAAGTTTCCTAAGTGATTTGACTTTGAGAATAACAGCAGAATGTATTACTTGTATACGCAAAAACAGAATACAGTGCAGTGAACAGCAAAACCTTCCCTCGCACTAAATCGAAAGACAGATCCGAGCTGCTGTATTTTTTGAACATTTATACTGTAATTACAGATTCTGTTTCCTATGAAGCAAATGGAACTGTATATGTTCAGTAAATTTTCGTGTCATTTACCCGCGAGTATTACTCAGTTCGCTGAGTCGCCGCACACTGTGTTGGGGAGGTACAACGGACCTGGCACGAGCCCAAGACACCGCGTTACGACTGTTCTGACTTCGGGTTTTAGGCGCTTTTCCGCACCTAGCAAGGCGAATGACTCAACGCTCACCAATCTCCGCCTCAGAAGCTACACATTTCACAAAAGGAATAAAATAAAATAAAATAAAAAAAACACTTTCACACGCTGAACATAGTTACGCGTTTAACAGACAGATGGCAACACTCACTTCCGCCGTTAGTACTTACTATGAACTGGTAGTATGAATAAAATGCTTGGCGTCTTTGAGGGTATGCAGCCGTGAAACCATAACTTCAAATATGAGAATGCCAGCGATGAGCAAAACTCATTGAAGGCAGTCGACCCGAAAATCTTGGGAAAGTGGGAAAGTGTGCTGATGAAGAAGATGAAAAAAAAACTTTTTTTTTGGTTGCTTATTTCCTTTCGCTGTCTGCGTCTAAATCTTTGAATTTAAATGTGACCAATTACTGTATCTGGATATATAAATTCAGGGAGGTGTCTTTTCTGTTTGTGTTTGTATTTGAGCCGGATTACGTTAAATGTATTATCAATGTTGCCTCGCAGTCTAAAACCGAAATCCAATGAGATCAAATTCAGTCAGTTAAAAGCTGGACATAACTGATCAGCGAGAACCATTACATCAACTGGCGTTGCAGATTTCATCGAATAACCTTGACACCCATCGCAAGTTACGAAAGGTGATTCATTCGACCTGAATTAACTTTACGTGAAGAGATTGAGCCAGCACGCAGCATTAAGCAGGCTGTTGCTAACAGCTACTGGTAAAGATCGCATTAAACCAAACTAAGATGCCTTACGTAACACTGTTTCGTATGACTAAAATTGGAATACCTCGAAAAATTATAAGTATACGTTGCAGAGTGTAATTTTTAAATTTTCAATCTATATACGTTTAATTGGTGAAAATAACTAGGTATACACCTCAATGTGATATAGCTGCAAATTTCCTGTAATTTCGGTCAAAGTTTTTTTTCTTCTCCGCTTTAACTCTTGTATCTTCTTTTCTTTAAGCAGGTGTCCGTTGAGAAATGCGATTTTCTCCCACTTCTAAATGAGCAGATACATATCTTGTAAAGTTATTTTAAACTGCATCGAGGAACACACTAATATATTTAACCAATATTATATTGACGGAGATCAAGAAAGTCAATAAATAGGTCGAAAAGCATTGGGGAGTAAATTACTTCATCTTACATGTTTATTGCTCGCACCAGCAAGGAAATACAGCACTTTCATTTTCCTTGTCAGTATCCCTAAGAGCAAAAAAAAAAAAAAAAAAAAAAAAAAAAAAAAAAAAAAAAAAAAAAGAACTTACTTCAAGTCATAAAGAACATCGATTACCTCCCATCTACTTCTAAGAAGATACTAGAACTTCCAGGGTCGATAAAGGAGCCATTTGCAGTGAAGTTGCTTGTAATTCTTACTTATTGATTCACTGACATTACCAGTGTGACGGAAAGGCAACATGATTATAATTTTATAAATAATTACGTCTAAAACAACTGTTTTTGGTGAATTTTATTTTATTTCTTAGACGCGTTTCGCCATTGTGGTGAAAGGGCATCATCAGTGGCTATGAATGTATTTTTATAAATGTAATATTTCTATTTACAGTACAAATATATTATTATTATTATTATCTGCAATTTGACCCTGTCATATTACGCAAAGCCTGAACGATTCAGTTTTCTAAGTTTCCATACAACTTTCATTTTTTCCCCATGGATTCTCTTCCTTTCTTCAGTCTACTTCGTCCCCGGTCTCTTAATGACTTCATTCTCTGGCGGTACTTCCTATTTGTTAATTTTTTCTTTGTATGTTTGTCTGTCTATGATTTCTGATGAATTTATGTGGGCTTTTTCCGGGTCTTTTTTTATCTGCTGGACCCAGGGCATAGTTTTTAGCTGTTCTATGTACGTCACAATTTTATGAATGAGTCTTGTTTCTGGAAGTCTGTGGATATCTCCATAAAATATTAAACTTCGTTTCCTGATGTCTGTCGTGAGGTTTGGCAGTGTTTCTGTTGGTTTTCGAGATTTAAGTCTATATCCGTCATCTGTTTATCTGGGCCAAGGGTCTTTTATAATTTTGCGTGCTTCTTTCAAAATGCTTTCTAGGTGACCTTTCCTGAGTAGTGTTAAAGTTTCGCTGGCGTATAGGACTTCCGGTTTGATTTCTGTGTTGTAATGTCTGACTTTTATGTATATGCACAAACATTTTTTATTATATTTGTTGTAGGTTCTACCGTAGGCTCTCCTAAGTTTTTGCATGCGAACTTTCTGTGCTATTTTCTCTCCTCCTGTGGGTTCGATGTTTTCTCCCAGATACTTGAAATACGGGACTCTCTCAATTTGTCCATATTTTGTGACCAGATTTTGAGTGTGGAGTTTTGAGTAGATGAGGTTATTTGGAAGGATATTTGTAAGCCTATTCTTTAAGCGCATTCTTTGAGAGTTTCTATCTGTTTAATTGCTGTGGTCTCGTCATCTGCTAGTATGGTTAAATCATCTGCGAAGGCTAGGCAGGAAATTTTAATACCATTCTTGCGTCGTCCGAGTTGTATAGGTTTCCAATTGTTCTGCCTTTTAAGTTCTTCATCCCATTCTCTGAGGACTTTATCCAGGACAAGGTTGAAGAGTATCGGGGACAGGCCATCACCCTATCGAACGCAGGTATTGATCTGAAACGGTTCAGATATCTCTCCCATGAATTTCACTTTGGAGGTTGTGCCGGTGAGTGTTTGTTTAATGATATTTAGGATTTTTAGATCGAGCCCTTGCTCTACGAGGATGTTGAAGAGAGATTGCCGGTCGATTGAATCATATGCCTTTTAGAAATAAACAAAAAAGCAAACGACTGGGCTGTTCCTGAGTGCTTTATATTTTAGTGCAGTTTTTAAATTGAATATTTGTTCCATGCAACTCCGACCGGTGCGGAAACCAGCTTTTGTGGTCAAATTGCTCTTGCACTGTTTTGAGAAGACAGGCTGAAAGAATTTTGTATGCAACTTGTAGAAAGGAGATCCCTTTATAGTACATATATATATATAGCGCTTTACACTTCCATGAACAGTGCTGGAAAAGTATACAATGTGCTGTTCCAGACCGGCATGTGAGGATTACCACAATATCTGTGTGTACAGTATATATATATATATACAGCATGTTACAAAAAGGTACGGCCAAACTTTCAGGAAACATTCCTCACACACAAACAAAGAAAATATGTTATGTGGACATGTGCCCGGAAACGCTTACTTTCCATGTTAGAGCTCATTTTATTACTTCTCTTCAAATCACATTAAACGCTCTCCTGACATCAACCCTCTTGACTTCCATTTATGGGGGCATTTGAAAGCCCTTGTCTACGCAACCCCGGTACCAAATGTAGAGACTCTTCGTGCTCGTATTGTGGACGGCTGTGATACAATACGCCATTCTCCAGGGCTGCATCAGCGCATCAGGGATTCCATGCGACGGAGGGTGGATGCATGTATCCTCGCTAACGGAGGACATTTTGAACATTTCCTGTAAAAAGTGTTTGAAGTCACGCTGGTACGTTCTGTTGCTGTGTGTTTCCATTCCATGTTTAATGTGATTTGAAGAGAAGTAATAAAAAGAGCTCTAACATGGAAAGTAAGCGTTTCCGGACACATGTCCACATAACATATTTTCTTTGTTTGTGTGTGAGGAATATTTCCTGAAAGTTTGTCCGTACCTTTTTGTAACACCCTGTATATATATCCATCAAAAGCGATCCAACAAAGAAATCTGTAACAAAATAGAGAAAATCACAGAAACAATCCGCAAAAGACGGGTACGGTTCTACGGCCACCTCTAACGGATGGAGAAAAACACACTAACAAAAAAAATCTCTAATTTACTTGATTCAAGACCAAAAACTGTAATGCCCTGGTTCGTAAATATTAAAGAAGACCTTCATTTGATGGGATTAGAACCAGAAGATGCTTTCAACAGAGATCTTTTTCGGAAGAAATTAATGACTACTGGGACAAGCCTAGACGAACGCGCCAAAAGAAGACGCGGTAAACTCTGGACAGAGGAGCGCAAACAGGCTTATTCAAAACGAATGAAGGAGTTCTGGGCCCAAAAGAAGATGAGACCTGCTGCCAAATGCACAAAGGCTTAACGTGGTCCTAGTTAGCCCCTAACGAATACACACAAACACTCACACACACATATATATATATATATATATAACTTAAATGTAAAAACACATTTGCAGCCACTGATGGTGCCCTACACCACAATGGCGAAAGGCGTCTGGGAAATAAAACAAATTAAAATTCACCAAAATAGTCGTTTTTAGACGGAGTTATTTATAAAATTATAGTTCAATAACTGCGGAAATTGGCCTATTACCAGATTAACAACTACGATTTCTTTACCAGACATCAAGCTAGATAGTGATATCGTCATCCGCATTTCAGACCGAGCGGGGCGGTGTAACGGTTAGCGTTCTCGCCTCGCATTCGGGAGGACGGCGGTTCGAATCCCCGTCCGGGCATCCAGATTTGGGTTTTCCATGGTTTCCCAAATCACTCCAGGCAAATTCCGGGATGCTTCCTTCAGAAGGCAATGTCCAAATTCCTTCCCATTCCTTGCCCCTCCATCCTTTCCCGTCTCTAAAGACCTCGATGTTAAAAAGAGACGTAAAGCAGTAAAAAAAAAAAAAAAATCGCATTTTAGAATTTGACTGTTAGTGATACAAGATTTACGTTTGAACAAATGGGAATGGTGCACAAGACATTAATTTTGAAACATCAGCAATAGTATTTTAAAATTCACAATTAACCTTTTGACGGTGTGTTTTAAAGAAACAACTTCCAATCTGTCTGACTGTTATTGATACAAGATTCACGTTTGAACAAATCGGAATGGTGCACAAGACATTAATTTTAGAACATCGGCAATTGTATTTTAAAATTCACAATTAACTTTGTGACGGTGTGTTTTATATAAACAGCTTCCAATCTGTCTTTGTCCTGTGTCATTCATTTCCATGTTAATTAATTTTAAGTCACCAGGTCCTACACTCCACATTAAACCATCCACATATTAACAAACAATTTGCTATACGCTTCGTGCTAAACAGATTCCCATTAACAAAGAAAAGTACTGCATAGAACTTAACGCAATGAAGAAAGTAGTAATAAATTTACAGGTAATTTAGACAATAAACAGAAAAATCCTAAATCAAATGAAAAACAAGTAACACAACTACACCTCAACCGCACAGAACCCACCAGAAACAGACAATTGAAAAGACATCGGAAATATTAAAAAGTAACACACAATGACATATTTACTCGTAAATAAATACACGGACGTCATAAGCTAATATTTTCACAAAACAGGGCCTCAACAACCTACATGTCAAAAATGTGAAGCAGCATATATAGAACATACACGAGGATCGTTCCAAACCAAATATAAAATCATTAAAACTTAGTAACCACTCCCCATTCGCTGAATATTTCATAGAAAATCACCATCTATTGACAGACATAAACAAATATATGCAACTCCTTACTGTAAACAAACTCATTCTACATGAAAAATCCCGCTTTCAAAGAGCAATAACATTTACTAAACGATCACACAGACGCTGCACAAGCTAATAAACGCATCATTACCCGGCAGACATGAAAATACATTAAACACATAAACAAAAATATTACAAAACTCGCATACTCATGCATCACATGTAAACTGAAAACAGTTTATGAAAACATTATCCAGTTACACACTTTAATAACTGCCATTGTGAGCACACCCGTGACGACAGAAGATAAGATGGCTCCGTCAGACAAATTAACAGCGAGAAGGCGGATGGTACTATCTATATACAGCTTATGCTATTTTCACAGATGGATTTAAATGGAACATGTTTTTTAATAAAAATCTCAGTGTAAAAACAGCAATCAAATTATACAATTTGAAAATCAAGTCAAACATGATTTACCTAAAGTTTACAAACAGTTTCATTGTTAATATAGTCTTCTCCGATGACTAACCCAAAGAGAAGGGTGTTTTCACACGATGTTTCGCTGATCACAAATATTGCCACAGCAAAATAAATTATTATTATTAATTATTTATTGCTTTACGCCTCGTCGACGGCTAAGGTCATTAGCGGCGGGATGGGACTGGGGACAAGGAACGGGAAGGAATTCGACCATGGCCTTTTTGAATGAAGCATCCCGGCATTCGCTTGGAGTGATTTGGGGAAACCATGGAAAACCAAAATCTGGATGCCCGGACGGGGATTCGAGCCCGCGTCCTCCCGAATGCGAGACCAAACAAAATTAAAAATCAAGATACCTAGGATCTCTTTAATTTGTATCTCGTTTACACATTCTTGGACCAATCAGCAATGTTACGAATTCAGAATCTTCTGGTGACATAAAACAAATTTTTTTTGAATAAACCTCTCCTAACAACTGTTCTTAAGTCATACAGTAGTCGCGTGGAATTTGTTGTTTTTTAAAAAGTACGATATCCAAAATTTAGGGTTTTCTCTCTCTCTTTTTTTAATAATGTCCCCTTCTTTACTTAAAACAGACGTAATTGCACAAGATGCAGCCCTAGCAGTAAGTCTTCATCTCGGAGTCATTTGGTCACTGTAAGTAGCAGTAGGAACGACGATAAATGTTCGCACGTTAACTGGTGCCTGCGAATATTTGGTTGGTGGAGACAAGAAGACAAACAACCTGACCGCAAAGACACAAATGTTTGAAAACGCCAGAAACCTTTGCAAACTATGCGCTCTTGGTGGAGCTCAGGCTTTACGGCTACATAGTAGGAAACACTACGTGGCCTTCACCTTTCCTTAGTGAGTTTTCTCTGAGATGTCATGGTTAGTACTGAGAAGTAAGCATTTACATTTATATTAATAAAGTTTTGTTGGGGAGGAAGGGGGTTAAAACTTTTGACGGAAAGAGGGAGAGGTAAGAAAAAGTTTGGGTAACACAAGTCTAGATGATAATTAGGTCGCAATAACAGGAGGGATAAGATTCCGTACTGATACATTTATGTATTCTTTCTTTCCTCGGTCTGTTCGGGATTGGAATGCACTGAATTAGGATTGGTGTTTAGTACCCTCTGCCACCCACAGTAATTGTGAATTGCAGAGTATAGATGTAGATGTAGATCATTCACTATGCCTAAATGTTAGTCAATTTTTAAAGAACTTTATAGCGATCTAGTATTTCACGCTGTTAAAAGTAGACATAAACAGTTTCTGCAGTCAGAAGTAATCATTTCTATCAACTGAATAAATTTGAGAAATATGTATAAGTTATTTGGAAACCTCTTTCCAAAAAAAAACTTTTATTCCGAAAAGTTGCAGTTATTTGTTTCAATTTATTAACTTTAATATTTAATAATTTAAATAAGAAGATTATTAATGTGGTTGCATCTATACAGTACTTTATTATATAACTTTTTTTATATGTACGATTTGGGTGAAAAAAAATAGTTTTTAGTATCGTAATACATTTTACAGTTCGTAATTGTCATCATGATTTGTTAGTAATTGATATGCAAGGTTTACCTTCAAGTTACAAGAACTGAATTTTAACTGTAAGTGTTTGTCGAAGGGGCGTTTTTGTAAAGTTTTTCTTTATTTCCTGTCGTACAGTCACACAATCACAAACAATAAATTGAACTGTACCAGAAATCAGTCCCTTCAATTGTAATTTCCGAGGTCCCATACAGAGCGGCTTCCGAGCAGGATGCTTGACACAATCGACAGTGGAGCATTTGCTGAACAGTCTGGTCTTCTCCACAGTCGCACTTGTTGCCGTCGGCTTCAGCGTAGCCCCATCTTGGTAAGTTGACTGTGGTAAAGTGGAACTGTATGAATGGTGATTTAGCGCTGTTGAGACCCGCCAGTGTGGCTCGGTGTGCTGGGGAACCACACGCAGGTTCGGGGAGATACAACGGGGCCGGGCACGAGTCCAGGCCCGCTAACATAAAGGCAAATGTATGGACAGTCCCCAATATACACCTCATAAACTATACTTTCCACAGACAAAAAATGCACTTATCACACACAGAGCACAGTTACACATTTTGCAGATAGATGGCAACACTTAATTTCCTTCATTAGTAAGTACTAGCCTCGTACCCGAGACTTCGTACGCGTGAATTAAGAATTTTTTTGCCAGAATTAAATATAGAAAGTTGTTGGTAACGAAGGATTGGTCCCAAACAATATCGAGTCGGAATAATATGACAGGAAAGCTAACACTATATCATTGTACCGTCGAACCTGTCTCTTGAAGAGAATCAATTTCCAATATATTTCTGTCACCATTCGATTAGGTCTCAAAATTTCGTGACTACAACTGTTAATCATACTGGAAAAAATATCCTGTGCCCTTCATACAGATTTCCTGATAAAATTCCATCACAACGATATAGCCATTTAGTCGTCAAAACGTAACAAAAAGTCAGAGAGTTACTTCCGTATTTATAACAATATTACTGTGGTTCACACTCACACACTGACTGCGAACAATACCTGAGGGATCATTATAACCTAAAAATGTGTACACCTACAACATTGCAAGACTACCTACGATTTACATCGCATTGCACCCCTAACTTTCTAATATCTACAGTTCAACATTCAATACGAATAACCTACGTCCCAGGCCTGACTCTTACGATGAAAAACAATTTTTAAAAATCTTTGCCTCCACGGAGATTTGAACCGGAGACCACGACGTTCGTAAGCATGCGCTTTAACCACTGAGCTGCCAGTCCACTACACGGAAACACGGTACGGAGACGTCCATATCCAACGTGTCTGTCTATCGCCGTATTTCGAAGTTATGAGACAACATGTGTTATTTATACAGATAATTTTTCAACCAAATGTAGACAGTATTTTTCTCCTTGTTTCAAAGGATAAGTGTGCAAAGTTTCATCGAGATCGGATGAAAACCGTGGATTTGTATGAAGAACAAATAAACTAACAAACAAACATACATTCATCTTTATATATTAAGATTACGACCTGTGAGTAGGTGTAAATTGCTTGGAGTGCATGTGGCTGTAAAATCAAAGCTCCAAATTTGACTGACCCTTGAACTTTGGAAAAGGGAACGTCTATTAATTACGTGGGGCGTTCTTTCTTAAATCTGTTTTAGTGAGATCTGGTGGAGTTTTTCTTCCCCCTAACGTGAGATTAACATCGCAATTTTGTACACAACTTTTTTGAAGCTCTACCGCTCTTTTGAAATATAAAGTAGACGTGAAATTTTTATCGATGAGATTTGTTGAGAATTTGTTGGTCGCTCTCAAAGGTGGTGAAGAAGACTGTGTGTAATGGCGAACCGGGATTGTGTTGACACGTCGTGGGTGAGAAGCCGAGTCCACTTGCCGGTGTCAGGAAACCGGCCGAATCCTACCGTTACGCAAGGTGGTCGTGGTGAGGCGAGGGCGTCAGAGAGAGGGAACCGACAAGTGTCTACGCGTTGAGGAGGGCCGCCACAACATCCGCGGCAGCGCCACGGCAGGCAGGCGAGCGGGGCTCCTCAGAGGCCGGCTTCAGGTGAGGACTCACTAGTACGTAACACGGCAGTCAGTCCGCGTTAAGCAAACGCTGAGGGCTGTTACCAACGAGGTTTTCTCGAGTCTCTATTGAACATTTAGTTTTGTTCCTTAAATCGAAGCAAATATTTACTTAACATGCGGCATGTGTGTATGTTTGTTAAGTTCTGTACGTATATATCAGTATCCCCAAATTCTAAGTAGATCGTGATGTTATCGTCTGATATTATAAAATAAATTTCTCCGACGGATTGAGCACTAAGATGAGCAATGAAACTTCCGCAAGCATGGTCCATACATATATGCTCTATATTTGTTAGACTCTATTCGTCTTGTCCCACCCACTTAATTCTCGTATACCTTGTGTTCTCTAAATGAGACTACAATCAGTATTTCGCTAAATTTAATCATAAATGTAATTTTTAGTACTGACTGTCATGAAGCTCATAGAGCTATTCATGAACTATCTTTTCTCACTATGACACTAGCCCAGTGAAGCAGCGTTCCGAGCTTTCTGAGTTTCGTTTCATAGGTTTAATTTCTTTCTGTCGATTTTTATTCTACTCGTGTATTCTGCTGCAATTAAGAAGGAAATGCGATTAGTGTAGCTAAGTGGATACCTGATTTTTTTAAAATAACAAATACGATATTAACAGTTGGTGAAATGCTTCAACTGTATATCCCTAAAGTTGGAATTATTGAACATTTTGTTTTTTTGGGGGGGGGGGGGGGGTGGTGATTGGGGGGAATTTGTTTGTTTTTGATACCGAATTTTTTAAAAGGTAACTAAATAACTTACTCCGCAACCCGAAGGTTTGTTGGATCCTCCCTAATCCATTGTGCCAGAGGTAGGACGGCCAGTTGCTTTCTTCTGTGACCTACAGTTTAACGTGGAGTCCGAATCACGAAACGTCCTGGCGTAGCTCATATAATCAAACACTACTCTTAAAAATTCCTGGTTCCACCGGGACTAGAAAGCAAGTGCCTTAACCACTATGCTACCAGATCGTTCATTAAGCTAACATCTGCATGGAAACATTGAGAAAAGGCCATGTTGCAATGCCATTCTGTTAACGACAGTTAATAGAAGTTTATCAATCAAACTGAGGATAACTTCACTTTGGTATCGTACTCAGTAAGTTTGTGCATGACGTAAACTCATTAAGAACTACCCGCCTGCAAGGCTGAGGAATGCTGATTAACTAAGTCAGTTCACAGTTCGTCACCTGCTCCCCTCTGTCAAGACGCTTTTCGTTGACGTCACGGATGAATGCTAAAACTCGTAGAGAAGCGCAGTTTAGTAGGTATTTCATAAAAACTGATTAGTAAAATATTTTGTAAAAAATTGTCAGTAATCTATGCCTCCGCATCAACTTTACTTGAAGCTATTGAGCTAGGCAATCATTCGAAGACATCTTTGTCTTAAGTTATGAAATCTGAGTTGCAAAAATATTTCATAGTATTGTGGAGTAGAAAATTTAAGAAACAAGTTCAACTGAAGGGTAGATTCAGTTATCTGTCGTAAGAAATTGGTAATTGAGATTTGGAAGTATCTAAACTATTTCTCGAATATTTTTAAGTTTTTTTACTTTATCACATAAATTTTCAAGAATTTTTATCAAAATTCGACACTCAAATTTCATAGTTAAATACGCCAATACATAAATCTGGCGGAAGCTTGAAGAAATTCCGCGTATTTAAGAATTTTGTTTCTAAAACCAACATCAGTAATATAAATCGTTTATCCACAATATGTCTATTTGTCCTAATTGGTGTACTATAAAATGCTGTGCTCAGTATAATGTTTAAAATACGAAATAATTATTAAAGAATCAAAAACTCTAATAAATGGTTCTCAATGAAAGCCATGAGAAAATTTTTCGGAATTTATTAACACTTTCTTATTCTTTTATCTCGAGCTGAAACTGATATAAACTAGTTACGAAACAGACGTGACTGTTAATTAAACAGTTCGTCATCTTCCGTGGTTCTGAGACAATGGTATAAGGGATTTACCACACGTATTTACTTCATTTTGTGGTATTGATCAATTCCTTACTTTCCGAGTATATACACATCTTTGTTTCAATGAATCACTGGTAATTAGTTCTATTATATTATGTAATAACGTGTCTTTAAATCTAGAACGCGGCTAAGGGAACACAAGTGACGATACACAACACAACCACTCCGGCTCCGAATACAATGTATCTGCGGATATTTGAAACGCAAAGCCGAAGAAGTGTGAACGTCCAGCATTTCTTATTCGGGAAATAAACACAGTATGAATTTCAGTACAACAGTCATATGTTTCTGATTCTGGTCAAGGTGAATTGTAATATGCCACCACGCTAAAGACTTTTCTTTTTAACGCTCGATGTCATCTCTCTTGCAAGCAAACAGAAAAGCCCCTCGCATGTTCGATAGGGTTTGTGGCGAATATTTAGTGTAATCAAGTTTTTTACTTATGGCTTTACGCCTCTTCGACGTCGAGATCATAAGAGGCGGCATGGGACAGGAGTCAAGGAAAGGGAAGAAATTCGGACATGGCCTTTTGAAGGAACCATCCCGCCATTCGCCTGAAGTGATTTCGAGAAACCATGGAGAACCCAAATCTGGATGCCCGGACGGGGATTCGAACCCGCGTCCTCCCGAAAGCGAGTGTAATCGAGAAGCATTTTCGGTTCACTTTGCTGTTTGTATGTCGATAGTTGTAATAAATCTCACGATGCATAGTTTCTGAAATTAATTTCACTTTAAAAATGCAATGCTTTGTTGAGTTTCATCAGAACTCTAAATATGAGCAGAACATGTCAAAAAAGAATCAACCGAACTATTAATACAGTATTTATTCGCAGAAAAAATCGAATACAAGGTACGTCCTCTGTGGGAACATTGTACTCAAACTTTAAACGCTTGCCTGCAGTCCGCTCCCAGACAGTTTTTCAGTTGCCCCGTAACTCAGTGAATTTACTCAAATCACGATAAGTTTGTATATGCTGTGAAAAGACCGAACGGTGCAGTGTGTTGTATGCAATTTCGCCAAGAGCTTTGCAGAAAAGGTAAGTGATATGATTAAAGCATCAAGACATCATAAGGAAGCAACGCTACGACTTCCCCTGACATTTCCAACACTGGAACGTGCGCAAATCCGAGTAGAAAACGTCGAAAGGGATTAGCATTTAAGATTCCATTTGAGTAATTGAACTTCATCTGGTCGGAAGTCCGAATAGAAAACATTGGATTTTAAGGTTCCATCTGAATAACTGTATTTCATCTGGCCAAAAGTTTGATAATATATGATTACAGGTTGTACAAGTATACCGTAAATAATTTCTAAAAATTTTATCACACGCATGTTATTTTAGAACAAAGTATACTTTCTGTTTTTGACGAACTGAGTGGAAACAATACTTTGCTAGTAAGTCTGGGTACATCTTATACGGGCTAGATTGAAGAAGCATATGCATTCCATGCTGAACTTCTCAATGATTCTTTGTAAGCTCCATGTTTCTGGTTTGTTGGTTTTTCCCACTGAACCTGTCGGATGGGAAGTAATGCTACAGCCAGGCATTGGAGGGGACTGAGGTTAGATCACTGTGCAGGTATTTGAGATGTCGTTTACCCATGATTTGCCGATATAACTCCAAGCAAATCACGGATTCTTCTTGAACACCACTTCTCATTCCTCGACCACAATCATCGCTCTACTCCAATGACATCATCGTCAGTGAGTCCTAAAATTACAGTCATTTTTCTTAATTATTCTTCTATGCGAGTAAGTTTAGGTGACTGGCACACGTCATTCTATTAATCCGCTGATACGGTGTATTACCAAATTTCCAACAACAAACATTTAGCTTTAAATGATTCGTAAGACTTCCGCGGCCGTCTTTGTTCATGATTAATAGCTTTCGGGTAATGCCGCGTTGTTTATTTTATTACCTGAGCTTTCGGCTGGTATCGTACAGCCTTCGTCAGAGATATTGTTTATGTTGACATAGCAACTTGCGCCAAGCATCGCATAGTAAATGGCAGCGGCAGAAATTTTAAAGAATACGAACAACATCAATGAAGATAGCGGCCCTTTACACTGCGATGCTTGGCGCTTGTTGCTATGTCAATATAAACAGCATCTCTGACGAAGGCTGTAGTATACCAGCCGAAAACTCAGGTAATAAACAACGCGGTATAAACCGAAAGTCTATTAATCATAAACATTTAGCTTTCCGGCAGATCCATGTTCTCCCAATTATCCACAAGAGAATTCACGGAAGTTATCCAACAATGAAAGAACGCGTTCTCTGTATAATGCATCAGCAGTGATGTTTTTAAATAAATTGAGGAATGAAGTTGAAGAGTTGTGTTATAATGCGGCTGGAGGACGTTCACTTGGCGCGTCGACACCGAGGTCATGGGAGTGTATTCCTCAACAATTTTGCATAACACTTGCTACTCTTGAAGTCATTACCACTAGATTTAATGACCAATTATCTTAATAAATGGCCTATTATTTTTGACGCTTGGTATATTCTCCAGCATATGCTTCGCTACATTACAGAGGACTAACGGCCTCCTTTGCACTTTTCCGCAAGACCGCAAGACCTCCTGATTTTGAAGTATTTGCTCACTAGATTAAAAAAAAAAAAATTGAGCAGACTTCTGATCATCCTTTGATTTTATTTGTAAACCAATTTTTTAGGAGGAGTATTTTTACGAAGTCTGGTAGTTATGTTACTATGACTTTTACATTGTGCACTGATGATTTTGTTGTAATGTATACTATTGATTGTAACAATGAACAAGAAATAAATGCTTCGTCAAATGAACAGATTTTCTTAACATTCTCAACCTAGAGCCAGTTTCTTGGAAACTATCAAACTTCCTGCAACGGTTTACTGCAGACATATTTTTTAAATGTCTTCCGGCTTTTATACCCACTTACTTATCAACGTTTATTGCTAACTCTACTTGTGTGCCAAAATGAAGCAGACTCAAGTAATTTTTTCACCGCAGTACGACCAACAAAGCACTAAAACAAAATTTAATTAAAACTATACATGCCGAAAACTGGACTCCAACCGTCGACATCAGCAACATAAGGTTAAGACATTAACCCTAAACCTCCCAGGTTCGAGAAATTACATCTTGGTTCCGTATTAATTAATTAATTAAATTGCAATGGATCACACGCTCAGGTGGCAATTTCCCTACACACCCATCTTCCCCCTATCCTGCACCTACCTACATTTGCCCTCTACTAATTTTATCTTTAAATTTCTTTAAAGTTTTCGGTAAATTATTCATCATTTCTCTTGGTAACTCATTCCAATCCCTGACACCCTTACCTAAAAAAGAGAATCTTCCCACACCCTTGTGCCTGAAATCGAGTGCCAGCTTGTGGTCATGGTCATCTTTTCCCTTCCATGCACTACTTTTCATACCTATTGCAATATCTTTCCATGCCTCATAGCCAGTATATGCCCTGTACACTCCCATGACCCTCCTCATCCTCCTCCTGTCTTGCAATGAATCCCATTCCAGCTCCTTTATCATATCCGTCACTGATTGCATGCCCAAAGACCACGCAGAAAGCGTGTTATTTGTGTTTGGCAAAACAGTTGCTGATGAGTTATTGTGGATGATTAGCGGCTATACTCGTAACAAAACATAAAAACGACAAAGCATACCATTACATGGCATAGATTATTTTTTGTTTAGTATACTGCAGCCTTTCGTAATAAGTATAATAAGATTTTACGATCATAATAACTGGTTATTATATTAAAAAAATAGTAAGATATTTAATGCAATGAAAGAAAATTATGGTAAATTTTGGGACAATCCTGTCTAAGAGTGTCATAAATAAAGTTTCGCTATGTTAACAACAAGTTGTCTTCCCATTGAGAAAATATGCTATGCAAATTCTCCTTTAGCCATATGAGAATTCGGGGATTAGAAGTGACTCGTTTCTCCAGCGTATGCACCACATTTGGCCGTAAGATTTTAATATGTTCACGTTCTATAAATAGTTATAAGTGGAAAGTTTCCCCGTTGAGAGTGTCGCTAGACTGTTACTCAACAGGAATGCAATGACGGCCTCATTACTGCCTGGTTTTAAAATTATATAATTTTTCAAGACAATAGAGAGAAGATCGGGAAGATTGGATAGCGGAGTAAAGTTGAGAACGATGTTAATCTGTATTTTTACCACTGGTTCGACAATTCTTGAAACGTCATCAACAGCTTATCCACTATGTTGTTTAGTCAGCTGGATGCAACGGTTAAGTGTACGTCTTTCACGGCAATCAAGAACTTCGTGACATGAGTATTACAATTACTTGCAGTGACGAGCAAAATTTAAAGTTTATTATTACCAACTGGATTACGGACCAATGAGGCCGTAACAATTTAAATCGTAAGAAAGGAAGTTTATTCATTTAAAAAAAAAAAATCATCCAACGCAAGTAGTCAACTGTATTAACAAAATCGATTTTTTACCATGAGAGGAGACTGCACACATTCCAAAATGTAACTCTCTAGTTTCCATCAGGACTTATTGTTAGACGAAAACTCATTAAAGCTGTATATGTTTCGCACTTTGAGCCTTCATTTGTAGCTCAAAACTATTCATGGTTCTATGCCACCGGTAATATCGACAAAATAAATCGATAATCTGATCCTGTGGTCACAAATGATGAAATCATTTCGTTTCTGTGGAATAGCATTAGAGAGACCTAGCCTCAATGTTTGCACTTTATCTACAAGTGTTACACATAAAAAATTATTGTACTCACATAATGTTCAGATTCGGTGTTATTCCTTATTTCCACACGTCGGGTATTCCAGATCCCGTGAAGTCGTTCTAACAGTTCCCATCTTCGTTAAGTTTCTGTGATTTTCTATGGTAAGAATATTTTCCTCTGTTTTAATACAGTAGCTATAACCGCTAAAATTAAATTCGTTTCCACTAATCCTGTTTATTTATTTCAACATAGATACTACATTAATAGACGTTAAATTTAAGAAGTATCATAGAATGGCCAATATACCTATGCATTGCAGAAAAGAAAAATAATAAGTTCCGTAGAAATCAATTCAAATTGTTACTATATTTTATATTGTTTTGTTATTTCTAATTTTTATTTAAAAAGTTTATTGTATAGTCAAGTCGTGTAAATATCAACATTTTTTCTATTTAAAAACAATAAATATGAAAGATTACGAAATTTAGCCTATTATTAGCAGAGCTGCAGATAAAACAAACAATACTGAAGATCTACCGCACCAGCTACATCTAGAGACGGTGGACTTTTTGGCATAAATATCTGTATCTTATTTGGATTGGGCTAATAACTTTTCTCGGCGTTCTCGGAACAGCTTTCACAACAGTTAATTAAAGTCACGCACAGTGAGGGCCCAGTCTAGCTGGGAACATAGACTAGGGTCAACTCAGCGAGAAACATGTGACTCAGCTACAAACGAAATATACGAGGAAACCATTTATACTCAGATGAGATATTAAGGTTGTCAATACCACTATGTAAAGTTTTCTGAAGAAAGTTCGGAATCTTTACAGTCAATTCTATTGAAGTACTGATTGAGTAGAAACTCCGACTGTAATACCGTAAGTGTCGTTAAGTTAATGGTAATGTTATTTCCCAATGGAATTTTCAAGAAATTACCCAGCCATCGCATTTTATACGGAAAGGGATCGGAGTGGTAAGACAGCAAAAACTCCAATAAGATGATGGATTGGTACACTGCTCTTTCAAAGTACGGTAGCTAAACAGACCATTGAATATTTTGAGGAGGATGATGGAATTAAAGTCTCGAAGGATGGACACAGTTCACATGTCTGATACCTTTAAATGAATCCCGGGATTCGCAACATGGATAATCCCTGTGATGATCATTTCTACAAATGTCTTCAAAAAAATGGTGTAGGATGTATAACGCGCTCTGCTAATCAAGTAAAGCTAATAGCAGGCAAAATAAGTACGATAGCTTACTATCCAGTAATTCTGTTAAGGATGTTAATAATTTTCCTTTGTCCTTTGTCGATGAGCTGACTTGATCTAGTATCTGCTCAACCATAAACGCAATATCTGTCCGGGCATCCAAATTTGGGTTTTCCATGGTTCCCCCAAATAATTCCAGGCGAATACCGGGATGCTTCCTTCAAAAGGCCATGATCGAATTGCTTCCCATCCCTTGCCCCTGATCCTTTGTAACCTCTAATGACCTTGATGTCGACGAGGCGTAAAGCCATAAGCAAATAATAATAAACCCAATGTGGCCGAACGAGCTAAACGGCCCATTCCTGAAGTCAGGAGGAACAAGGAAGCCAGTTCAGTAAAGGCGACGAGCCTGTTGTGCGAGCGGTAATGCTCCGGACTGGAATTTGGATTCAATGCTGGTTTGATTACGATCCGTCTATCCAGATGTAGGACTGGATGATTCAAAAGAATAAAGCGCAGTCTCAATCCTTCTGCAACATCATCTACAAAGTAATGAAGTCTATGATGGTATGCAAACTCTTGATCACAAACAAATTGAAGTTCGCAGCCTATCGGCCATTTACAAATACACAGTGTACAACAATGAGAACAACACGACACGAAACAAAAGACCACAAATCGTACACGGCTGGAAATACTTACTCACCCTCCATTACACACAGTATTGAGCATAAATGTCTTGACACGGCGCAAGGGCTCACTTATATGTATGAAAAAAATGTCAACTCCGGAAGTGACCTTTGCATCTGCAGGCAGACCTTGAGATGTGAATCCAGTAGCCGTTCCCACCAGAGTGACGCAGTGCTCGGTCGTACAGTAGCGGAGTTATCAGATCCTCCACCTCCGAGGAACGGTCCAAGGTCGGTCGTTTAAAGGCTTCAAATTCGTTAGGGTGATGTCAGCGCACTGGCCTTCTGCAGGCCGAGAAATATAACAACGCTAAGGATCGGGGATTTCCGAAATTAAAAACTCTTAAAAACGAAATAATGAATACGGAGGCTAGGAATCTTGCCATTGTATCGCAGCCAGGCAGAGTACATCCTCAGAAATGCTACATAATTCTAGGCTTCCTCCGAAGGTTATACAACAATTGTTATACCCAAGTTTTTGCCACACGATATGATACGGGTTCTAAGTTCAAGACTCACAAGACATCGGAGTAGGAGGTCTTTCTCATAGTTACACTTGGTTATCATTCGATGCGATAAATTGGTCCTGTAATGTTTTCTTTCACCACAAGAAGAAAGGAGAACAGTCAAAAACAGTTTTTTCCTGTATCACAATGCCTAAAGACATATACGACATCTAGAAGGCGAGTTTATCTTTTAATTGAAGAATTGAAGGTTACAACTTTATTGCTTTAACCCTTGTCGACGGTCATTAGAGGCGGAATGGGACTGGGGACAAGGAACGGGAAGGAATTCAGCATGGCATTTTTTGAAGGAAGCATCCCGGCATTCGCCTGGAGTGATTTGGTGAAACCGTGGATAACCCAAATCTGGATGCCCAGGACGGGGATTCGAACCTGCGTCCTCCCGAATGTGCAGGCCAGAACAGTTAGCCGTTCACACACCACGCTCGGTGTTACAACTTTTCCTAACAGCAATGTGGCTAAAACTATTGTCTCTAGTGTTTCTAAGAGTTATTACTAGGTTTACTTTTTAAGCTGTTGCCGAGGTTATGAAAGTAGGTGACCAAACGGTTACCGAATGCAGATGCACGATGGGCAGAGTCATAAACACTAAAATAAACAAAAAAACGAAGCCGATGAGGCAATAAAAAAGGGTTGCAACAATCAATGTAACGAATAACGTGGAAAATATTCACATATCCATTTACAGCACTTATACTAGCGAACTGTAGGAGTGTAATGAACAAAGTGTTAAAAGTTTGTTGATTTTAGTAGGGATACACAAACTACAGTAGTTGCAGAGGTAGACTCTCGGTTAAACGAAGGAGCGCTACACAATATGTTTTACCCGACAGGTTGTAAAGTGTACCGCAGAGACAGAGGAGTAATTGGATTGAGGGATATTAATATTCGTCACTGCAGTTCACTAACGTTCAAAGATTCATAGTAATGAGTTACTTCGATTATTTTACCGCAGTAGAACTGAACGATGAAAATGAGGCTCTTGGGGAGAAACTAAAAGTCATTTTCAGTTCAAAGGTGGACGTAGAAAGTGGGGAATTAAATTTAGCAGGTTTTGACTGGGCAGGAAAAAATATTAGGTAAACACCATAGCAACGGAAGAAGACTTTACACAAGTGGTACATCAGAAGCACCAGGGGACCAAACGTGTTGAATATCTTCATAATTAAGCTTTTTTATTCATCACTTTACTCCTTGTCGATATCGAGATTATTGAGGCGGAAAAGGGACTGAGAGCAAGGAACTGGAAGGAATTCAGCTATGTCCTTTTGAAGGAACCATACCATCATAAGCTTTCAGTTGTTTAGGGAAACCATGGAAAGCCGAAATCTGGATAATCTTTTGATGTCTATAGCAACTGGAGGAGGAATAAGTGATCGCAAAACAATTCTGATAGATATTACAGGGCTTAGCAAACAAATGGCCAAAATTGGAGTTGGTTATAGATGCAATTATAAATAGATAGATATTTCAGGACTGAAGAGATATTTGAGGTACTAGGTTCTCTATTTGGAAAAATGGACCAAGTACAGTGGATTAGAAATGGGATTTAATCAAGAAGATATAAAAAAATGGGGGAAGAAATGTTTATTTAAAAAAAGAAAATAAAGGAAAGAACGGAAAAAGCAAGATGAAGAGGATAATAAGGGTGTTAAGTAGAGAACACACAGTGGGAAGAGGCAGCAGGCCAGAAAGGATCACCTGAAACAACTAAAAAAGGAATTAATAGAAGCTAAGAGAGAAGGGAGAGATGGGCTTACGAAGAATATAATGATTCACGGGTACCAGTGAATGGTGCATATAGCAATTTTCATGAATATGTTAGAAAACTGTGGAAACAGGAAGGTATTCAGACAGTTGTAGATAGTTATTTAAGATAGTTACTTAAGATTTGAAAAAAGAAAGAATATTAACTAATCTCGTCTAGTGAGATCATCAGGAACTACCATTTAAGGATTTTTTTTTTTGGCGGTAGGGGGAGTTGGAGGTGTGTATACCAGATGATTAACTTTTTGACATAAGTAGAAGAAAAAAGAAAACATGGAAATAGATCCTATGGGTATTATGAAAGATTTAAGGAAGCTAAAAAAGTGTAGAAGTAGATCAAGAACTCATAAAGTAGTTAGTGTAGATAATATTACAGGAATGTATGAAAGCCGGTAAATATGACTTTGAACCATTCCCATTTAGATTGAGTCTTTATACTTGTTGCTTACGAGAGGATTGGAAAAAAGCGATAATAGTTCCGGTCCATAAATAGGGGCGACAAATAAGGATAAAAAATTACAGCCAGAATATTCTGACAACAGTGGTGGGTAAGTTGATAAAGAGATTGATTTATGAAAAACAAAGAGTATAGCCATATTTATATGTGTAAAACAATCAGTAACTCGTATGTTAGACGAACTATATTGGGATTCATCGGAAAAAAAGGATGAGGTTGAAAAGAAAGTGCTTGGAGTTTATTAACAAGGCTTATATTGGAAATTTGGCTTTGGAGGATATTGGTTGTAAAATTAGCAGTGCTCTGAAGGGAAGAGATGACCATTACTACAGGCGCTCTCGTGTCAGGCGTAAGAGAGAGGGAAGATCTTTTGTGGGTAAGGAAGACGGGATTGGAATAAATTATCTAGGGAAATGGTGAATAATTTACCAAAAACACTGAAAGAATTTAAAATTCATAAAGAAGCTAGAAGAGGAAACTGCGCTCAAAGGAATTAACATGAAAAAAATGTGATAATAAGTGTGTTGGAAAATTCCCAAAGGAGCAGATATACTCCATTACAGTTAATATGAAACGTTCATCCTATCTACTGACAACGTTTATAACTGGTAAAGATTCCTCTCATGTTGATACCACAGAGTACCAACCTACCTTTAAATGATTCCTCGTTGAATTTCTGCAATTAATGGATTTTTCAGTGTACAAGGACGAGTAAGATAACATGGTTGCTTACTTCCTCTGCACATTTTACATTACAGACTGCTGGCGTACAGTAATGCCACCCATTATCAGTATGCAGATGCCTTTGAATTCCGATTAAAAAGTGCAATTCTTGGACTGAATTCTGCTGTAGGCGTTCAGATTTGATTCTCACATCTCCATTTGCTGTTTTACCCGCGCTAGAGGCGTTTTAACGCGTTCCCGCCAGTATGATGTCCAACACAGACAATCTCACTCAAATCAATATAATATAGTAGGTAGTTCACCGCCACTTTTGAAACAATCTATACCCTTCATCATCTGTATTCTACACTCTCTTGAAATACATCACAACCATATGCCTCTGCAACCATTAATTTTACAAAACATTGTTAATCCTACAACTGCAATAAATATCTTGATCGCCAAATGTTATATACAGTTTTTGCTTTCTATCCTGACTCATTGTAGGTCTATATTTGCATTTGCACCTGCTACTGAGGGTGCCCAGCTAATTCATAATTGATCAACCCATGGTTTTATCACTGTTGAGATTCTGTTTTAGTAGGATTTCAGTTGTACCACAAGTTTGTTCCGAATTACTTGCCACCACTAAAGCTCCACGCCACACTTCTTACGTTTGTGTAAGACCGTTGTGTGCTACAGCAATAACAACAAGCGGAACCGAGGATAATGCCTAGAAGATTGAAACTTGTAATTTCATTACGAAACTTGGGTGTAGCAACGCAAAGAAGACGAAGTTTCATTAGTCCTTTACTCAACGATTGTGGCGACACTGGACGAACGCTATTAAATTTTCCCGCAAAGGTTGCTACATTTGTACTGCACCCATTTAATATAAGCTCTACATGTCAGACTCAAAATGGGAGCAAGCGATTGCTCACTAATATCCATCTTCTTTATCTTCTGTTTCATTACATTTGTAACGCAGAATCACACAAATTTTGTTTCCTCTCCAAGTAGTTAAAAGTTTGTCACATTCAACGAGGATAACAAAACTGATTTCACAACATACGTTGCACTGATTAATTGCAAACACCGTGTGGTGTTAAGCCTCTCGAACCAGAATTTTGAACACTTACTGTCAGCTACCAAGTATCTATTTATTCAATAGTTTTGGAGATTATAACAGAAAGGGGTGTATGACATTATTGGCTGGGAGACCCCGAAGGGTAGTTTGGCCGGTGGTTGACAGTGTTTCGATTTACTGTTCATGCTCCTCTGACGTGGCTGCCCCTACCTAACCTGGTAATCCTAACAGGCTTAGGGGACCTACAATTAATATCCGAACCACTGAGCGTCCTAGGATACTACATATGACGAAGAAAAACTCTGACAGAGGTGAAAGTCAGTTCTTTATGGCCATAAAAATTCCAGCTGAAACCGAGATTCGACCCAGTGATCATCCGTTCCCCAGGCACGTGCCTTAACCAACTATCCCACCAAACTGCATTCGATAAAAATGTTCAGAGACCGTAGTGATTTCACCATTTTCAGGCCATTGAGGGATTTTTCGGAGTTTCAGTTGGTCAGTTGATTCATAGATTATACTTGAAGTAGACTGATTAGTTATTCCGTATATGTAATTGTGTTTTAAATGCCTTCAAACTTTTTTCTAAACAGGCAATGCAGGTATAGACTCAATTAAACAAAAGAAAACTACTCAAAACCTAATAGGGAGCTTAACACAATTTTTCAAAGTGTATAGCCACATTCAGAATACAGAAATTAACTTCAAACTTTTTTTTTTCTGCACAGTCAAGTAATATTATGCAGCTAAGTAAGTGCTATTGTTTTTTTACCTTTGTGCCATCAACTGAAAAAAGGAGAATCGACTTGTATCTAAATTAAAAATGCTCACGTAAAGTTAAGTGTAAGTAATCAATCCCAAAATTATTGTTTTTAATTTGGTGGAAAAATCTCCTCTTCTTGGTGAAGTAGTGACAAGAAATAGCGAATTTCTGATAGATTTAGACGATTGTAGATATTAACCATGCAAAAGGTATCTCCTAGCTTTAATACAATTGATAGTAGATTGAATCATAAACCAACCAAAGACCAAATTTTGCAAAAGCATCTCGTTTCTAATTTAATCTTTAGGGATTTAGATAATAAATATTAATTCTAAAAACAATAGTCAAATAGTTCAAGAAATGCAAACCACATCGAACGAATTTCAGAAACAACAACTATCATAAGTAACATCCGGTGAGGCGGTTTCTTTGACCA
Organism: Vandiemenella viatica; assembly: GCA_031002005.1. Lineage (NCBI taxonomy): Eukaryota > Metazoa > Arthropoda > Insecta > Orthoptera > Morabidae > Vandiemenella > Vandiemenella viatica. The sequence goes on along the minus strand of CM061920.1, from coordinate 229,643,357 downwards.
AATTTCATACAGAGAAGATGCGTTTTGCATCCGCTAATTTAAAAGAAGTGGCTTGAAATCTGATACAAATTCCAGCTGCAAACTTCATCCAGTCTGAGTTGCGAACTTACGAGATTAACAAGAACATTACAATCACACACAGTGCCAGTATCTCAGTGATATTTATCACGATAGTTAACGTGTCTCCAGTGATTTGCGACGGCACTCAAAGACTTAGTTACTGAGTGAAGGCTCTGAAGATGACGGAAGCGACAAGGACGGTTGAAATGTCAAATGACAACACGTTCCGTGTATTGTGTCCTCAGAATACCTCGGCACTTGCAGATGAGCGGTCTGGTAGCGTGTGGTTAAGAAACGTAAGGTCCCCGGTCCAAATCACGGTCTCTACTGGAATTCTTACGAGCATTAAAACTGAAATTCACCTCTGGAAAATAGTCGCTAGAATGATCCGGTGGGTCTGATTCCACGCATAACTGCGGGTCCCCTTACTCTGCAGGATTACCGGGTTAGGTTAGGTTAGCCACGACGAAGGCGCATGCGCGGAAACTCGAAAAACTGTCACTTGGCGACCGAACTATTTTTCAGGGTCTGATTATTAATGCCCAATACATTTAATTTTAGAATCAGCAGATATTCAGCTTAACTCAGAGTTCTGTATTGTTTACTGGCCTCTTGGAAATCTGAAATAGATTTTGTTATGCTTTCAAATCTTATTAAAGCTGCTTACTTAGCCACGCCATTGTTAAACATCCGGGCTTAAAAAACATTGGAACGACTGCGTCATACTGATATATCTTCCTAATGTCTCAGGTACGCTCAATTCAGTAACAGGTTAGACATTCTGATAACGGTTTTATATCTGTAGCGCAACGTTGGTAAAATCGGAGCAAGTGACTCATATCACGCAATATCGCTAAAAAAAGTCTTATATTACGATTACTTAACAACTATTTTCACAGAATTAATAATAACATTATATCCAGTAAGTTAACCGTCTTCAAAACCTCGACTTAACTTTTCAGAAGGAATTATCTTCATTTTTTTTATTTACATTAAAATTAAGGATAAGGAAATTTCTATACAGAAGTTGGTACCAAGTGTTACAGAATGAAGCCACTTTAACGTAATAGTTCGGATCTTCCATATATCAAATAAGTTGTAGTAAATTGAATTTGACATTCTAGTGTACTTTATTCTGTATTTTTAGCTCAAGAGGTCAACAACGAAAATTCATTTGGGGAACGCTATCAGACACTAGAGATTCAATACAGTACACATTACCTTATATTTTCATTTTTACGATTTTAGTAACGAAAATCCAGTTGGCATAGGTGAAAAATTTTGAGACCCTTAAAACGAAAATAATTAAAATTAATATAATTCACATCTAACTTTTTTGTGGGGGGGGAGGGAGAATTTTTTAGTGGATATGAATGAAATTAAAAAATTACTGACTCAGAAACTGAATTGTCTGTAAGTTACCAGCGTATTAATTGCATTCGTATTACCTAATTTGTTTCTCTTTCTGTCCATTAAATGGATGATGTTAACACCATGCTCAAAACCAATCACGGGACTTTCTGAGTGGATCAGCGTTGGTAAATGATTTACTTTCTCAGTTGCGTTCGATTATCTTTTCTGGAAACGCGCCAGGATTGTGGATATCTTAACAAATAGCGGTTTCGCACACCATTAACTCCAACTATCGAAAAACCACAGTGCAGGGGAGACGGGAAAAAGTAATATAGACAGCTTCTCAAGTAATGCACAGCATCTGGCGCAGAGGGTTTCAAGAACAGCTAAAACAATTTTCCAAAGAAATCTGATATACTCTCAGTATCGAATTTTTTTACTGACATAAAGCTATCACAACTATTTTTGCATATACCCATTGTAGATTTTCTATTAAATAAATGTTCTCTTCATTTACTTGCTTGAGTCACATGAATATTTTCTATGCACTGAAATACGATGTTAGTCTAAAATTTAATCAGATCTTCAGTTCTGGTGATCTCTTGACGCTTCTCTCTCTTTTTTTATATCCAATAGCGTGTTTAAATCTCCGTCTAGCCCCTTACAAATGAAAATTTCTACGGGAAGAAGAAATATTGCAGTTAGAACCAATTTATAGTACTTACGTGTCTATACGTTAGTGATTTAATGTTTAGACCTATATAACTATCGTAGCCAACAGAAAGGAGCTTGCGAAACCACCAAGAGTTAAAAAAAAACTAACAAAAAAACTGTTTTTTGTAAAATAATGGCGTGTCTTTGGAAAATGGTATCGGAGAGCACAGTCCAGTGTGAACTGCGAACTGACGGTTCCTTTGTCACGTCGTAAAAGTTCTTAACAGATGATTTTTATCGAATGTATAGCACACTTATGAAGCGGTGACTGCCGTACTTTGAAGAAGGGCTGAATTCTATTCGATAAAAATAAACGATCTATGTTGCTAGATTGCGCCAGATGTGCCCTGAGAGAAGAGTATGACTTTATCTCTATAATTTACTAGAAATTGTGGTCAATGTGGAGGTTCCGTAAAATTTGTAATAAACAAGACGGTGAATAACACGCTATAGTATCTAATTTGGGTCCTCCTAAACATGGCATCAATTCACTAGCAGTCAAAGCGGGAATTTTCCGAAACGTGATATATTACAAAACCGGATTCATGTCAGTTATCAAAGTAGGTTCAGCCGCAGAAGCTAGGCAATTTGTCGTGTAACCATTTTTATGTGAATCGGACAGATCCGAACTGTTCGGCCAGGTGATGTTACGGGGTTTCAGTATTACACTATTGCTGCAAAAATTGTGACGAGGCTGAATTGTCACCGATCGTTTGTTGAATGATGTGCTTGTAATCCTGATCTGCCACGTTACCCAAGAAGACGGTTACTTGAATTTTTCTTCAGTCCACCGCCACATACTGCTTAGCTGCTTAGGAGACGTCCATTAATGATTTGAAGTGATTTTCCGGACCCCCCCTCCCACCTCTCTGGTAGACACATCGTGAGATTTGGTCGGACACCCCCCCCCCCCCTCTAAAATGACCAATCGGTTTTTGGCCAAAATACCCCCCTAAAATCGACTTTTGCGTCATTTTTAGACCTTTTAAAAGAATTTCAGAACGTCACGTAAGATATCCGTTGACCCCCCCATTCCCTTGGTGAGGTTTCGTGTGATTTCACAGGAACCCCCCCCCCCATTTCACCTCACGTCATTAATAGGCGCCCCCTTACCACTATCGTGTTATATCTGTCTCTTTTCCTTTTTTTTTTTTGGATTTTCGTCTCGTCGATGTCGAGGTTACTGGAGGCGGAAATGGACTGGGTTCAAGGAATTTGGCCATTGCCATTCGCCTGGTGTAATTTGGGGAAAGCATGGAAACCCAAATCTGGATGGCCGGATGGGGACTCGAACCTGTGTCCTCCCGAATGCAATTTTGTCTACAATTAAAAAGTCTCCGCATAATACCATGAACGTTGATCTTTTCTATAGAAAGTTGTAATTCATTGACACTGTAAACTTTTTCCGCCTATACGAGATTACGATTTTTTAAGCCCGTTTAAATGCTCATTATTAGCGCTGTACTGCTTACTAGTCTCTGTAATTTGTAACTTAGAGACGGCAATTCAGATATTACCAAGAGGCTCAGCCATGCATAATACAATCATTTTCGTAGCATATTTCGCAACCTTAATGTAATCGCTAATACTGTATTCTTCATTGTATTCAAATTTTGTCAGTCATTGATGTACAATGTTCTTATGAATTTCACAATACGGGTGTTGGAAAAGAGCGCCTTGCAACAATGCTACAACCATCTCGTTGAAGCCATCCTGTTGAAAAAATAGTTCTTGAAACCATCCGAGAGTCGCTTATTTCCAATATTGAGTATTTGCTGTCTTGACAATCCGATCTCATCTGAGAGATTCTCGTTTCAGTTGTAGCAGACGACAATAGTGTTCCTCTTTGATTCATCATTGTAGCTGAAGTTTCCAATACTAGACCTTGCTACAGTACCGCAGTATTACTTATTAGCGACTCTTTTATTATTGTTACACTATTCCACATCTACTTCTAAGAGGATAATTCTGGTGTTTGAAGTTTACATATTTCATTCGGCTTGACACACTTTTTTCAAGACGCATAGGAATTTATATATATAAATTAATGGTTTACATAGTGAAATATGGGAAGTGCAAGCAGTAAAATTTCGCTTTCTTAGTTATATTTTTTGATACTCTCTTTAGATTTCTGTTTTGTCTGAAAATTAGTTTACTTTTTTTTACAAATTTATATAGAAATAAGAAAACATTTTAAATCATTTGTGCCAGTATTATAGTATCACACTAATTGGAATTTGCTATTTAATGGCAAATTTCTTTAAGATTTTTTCATGAAGACGGTGTGTAAAACAATAGCAGCAAGAGTTTCACCTTTAATATCGCTTTCATTGGTTGTAAAACGTCTATTTAAAATTCGCAAAATAAGTACTTGCTGGTGAAATGTTTGACTTCGTTCTTGTGCTTATTTCAGATAAATAACCTCTTCCATGACTTAAATATTCAGTAGCTACTCAAGTGACTATTAACTGTATGAGACACTGCTGGTTTATCAAAAAGAAGTATCAAAAATCAGTTGGTTGAGTCATGTGAGTAGCTTTCCGCACTCGAATGTAGACCACTGGATCGATACTGGCTGGAGACTTCAATGCCAGGTTGCGGAACGAGCTGCTTGTGATGTAACAAGTAGGTCACTAGTGTGCAAAGAGTTCGCAACAGCGGCCGCTCTGAATGGACCAGCCATGCGGAATGTCAAGTTAAGAGTCAGAATCTGCCAGACGAGAGTATGATAAAACACTATAACCTTCCAGAGTATCGGAATACGAATGGTTTGGAGCAACAACATAGATATTTACAAGAAATCACATGATTCTCTTTAGTGAGATGGTTGAAGCGAATAGTCAGCTGAAAAATCCATCATTCTGAAACACTAGCTCTTCTAACGTATTACTCATAATGTTTGCACTATCTAAGATTTCTCCTCCTCTATCGTTCTTCGTTTCGACTGTCCCGTCCACTAACAAATTAAGGAATTCTGTATGCCTTAATATCAAATCCATTATCGTATCTCTTTTTCCTGTGAGACTCTATCACAAAGCAGTTCCTTATCAATAATTGATAGAACACTTTCAAAGTCATACGTTATTCAACTATTTGCTTTCATAGAGAACTGTGCTGTAAAGAAACAGTTCTACATCCGAGGATCATACTGAAAGTCATGAGCAACATTTTTTACCATCTTATTTTTTTTCCAAGCCGAAAAAAGTACATCATCTTAATCTACAGACTTTTCTTTCACTTTTCAACATAGCCTCTAATTTTTCAACATTCTGGAAGTTTGAAAATACCCTTACGACAGAACTCCGTTGCAGCAGACCGCAGACACTTACACACTGCTTGCCGATTATCCTTCAGCAGCTCGAAGCGTTGACCTCGCATCTCTTCTTTATATTAACAGAACCGAATAGATGGTAGTCTTAGGGTGCCAAGTCGGGACCGTAGAGAGAATGTGGAAGAGTTTTTTTTATAGTTACATTAGCGTTTTTTTCAATGGCTTCTGGCATCTTAGGCCATACTACCATCTCGATAGTAATTAGTATCACTTAGTACTTTCAGTATCTCTAATATGAATTTTTCCAGTTAATAGACACACCACAGGACGGCCAGTACATTCACAGACACAACACTTAAACAGCAATGCCTGCGGCCGGACTCGAAACGGCAACGTTTGGCGCGCGGAGCTAGCGCTCTATCCCCTACGCTAAATGTGGAAGAGTTTCACACACAAATTCCCAGATCTTCTCCATAGTGGCTACAGCAGTATGCGGATGCGCCTCATCCTATTGAAGGATGATCTTCTTTTCAAGCCTTTCGATAACCTAAGCTTTGAATTATTTCTTGCACTGCACTATGTCCTGCTGAAAGTTTTGCAGCGGTGTCATTCCCAGCGATACACCTGACTTCTCTGATTATCGCATCAACTCTTTCCTTGTTACATTCCTTGCAGGCAATTCGAGGGCGCCCGCTATGAGGCTCATCTCGCAAACTCGTGTACCCATCTCTGAAATGTTTCACCCATCTCCTAACACTGGTGGCGAACGTGCAGACATCTCCATAGGCACGTTGAAGACTGAGGGGAATTTCAGCAGCGGATGTTCCCATTTTAACAGGGAATTCAAAGACAGCACCCTGTAGGAACGAAACATTGCTCTCCGCCTTTTTTTAAATATTGACTGTGGTTACGTGGACAACAACAAACAGCATAAAAATCTGACAACACGGTCTCGTACAGGACTGAGATTTACGACGCTGCTACCGTTTAGTTACGCTGTTGAATTTTTCATGGTTTATAATGAGTTGCTCATGACATTCAGTATGATCCTCGTAGTTCTGAGTCATAGACAAATTTATTCTACGTCTGATCTTATTATTGTATTTATCATACTGTTACATGGTTATTTCTGATATACTTAAGAAATTTTTGTATTATTTTGGTTGATATTTAATCCATATCCATATGTAAAAATCACGCTCGTGCCGTTTAGAACTTGATTAACATTTTGTCTGATGTAAGGAAAATACCGTCAACAACATCGCAAGATTTCTGATCGTTTCTCCCTGAATTCTCATGCAACATTGCGTATTTTTGCTTTCACTTTTTTGACCACTTTTATACTGTCAAATATTAATGTGGATAAACTGAAACTTTACCACACACACTTCCCACTCGAAGCTTCGTGATTTTCTACTTTTATTATAGTCTACTAATTCCTACGTAAATTTTAATTATTCGTTATATACTTCTTGTTTTATCTTGCTTTCTTCAAGATTTTACAACCTTGTATCAAAATCTATTACAAATGCAGAAAAATGAATGTATGTTCGGTTTTCTTCATTCCTTCTTCCAATAATAATCTCATATCTAAATTATGATTGTGTAATGTTAAATCTATTACACAATAGTTTCCGACTTTTTCAGCTTGTTCCTTTTTTATTCTACAGCAAATATTACAGCTTTAAGAAAGATGCAGAACAAAAGAGGAAAGACTCTAAAGTTAACATGGTCGCAAATAATATAAATTGTTATTTAAGAAAATTACTATGGTGGAATTAACTCTGACGCTGCAGATAATAATAATTTTGACGAATTGCTCACAGTACGCTAACTATTATGCCGTGCATAGATTAAACAAATGGTGAAAGAAAATGAAGTCCAATTATGTTAGCGTCTGACTGCTTATTACAGCTTCTCATGACGAAAGTCGTTGAAGCGTTATTTCAGCAGGAGTGTGACCTCATAAGATTGGCTTCGCTAGTCGTGGCGTAGAACAACCAGGCCATGGCACACTCCTGCGGTAGGACGACTCGCGCCATGTCCGCTGTGTAGGTGAAACAGGCAGTAGCTTGCAGCAACGGAGACAATAAAAATGTACCACACTGGCCTCCATTGTCTCCCAAGGCTACACAGAGTCGTTGTTACAGAAGGCAACAGTAGCTTCTGGAGAAATTTAATCTTCCGGCGATGTATATTACCTTATTACTTATCACTTGTTTCTGGAAATAAAATTGATGTTGACACAGACTATTTCTGAAAACAGCACTCATTATTTAATGGTATTAAATGATTCTATAACGGAATTATTCATTCTTTATAACGTATAATACATGTGAAGATATTGTAACTATCAGAGTAGCAAGCGATAACGTTGTTGTGTACTTACATCGTAAAAATTTCAGCGTGTAGGATCAATGAAATGTCAGATGGATAGACCACTAGTCTAAATACCAACGCTGCCCTTAGCCAGACCCTAAGTTTCGACAAAGTCTGATTTATAACCTGAAGTACGCTACGAACATTTCAGTGACCCGAATTTACCCTGTAACCCTATTTGTTTACTGGTTGGGCTAAACCACGACAGTCACTGAATGTATATTATATGTTCTGTGCTTACTAACTTGCATACATCGCTTCAGATGAATTAAATGTGAAGAATGTAATTTGAAACTGTTACACATTTTTCTCTGAATGCATTCCGGGAGTTTCAGTAAACTTTTTTATATTTTAGATTAAGTACAACGCATTATATCATTATAAACTGCCTATTTCTGAGAGAAGATTACCACAAAAATTAATTCAAATTATTTTGTAAATATTTTTTTTTAACTGCTTAACGTCTTTTAACAGCGAGGTCTTTAGAGGCGGGAAAGGATGGGAGGCAAGGAATGGGAAGCAATTCAGCCATGGCCTTTTGAAGGAAGCATCCCGGCATTTGCCTGGAGTGATTTGGGAAACCATGGAAAACCCAAATCTCCAAATCTGGATGCCCGGACGGGTATTCGAACCGCCGTCCTCCCGAATGCGAGGCCAGAACGCTACCCATTACACCACCACGCTCGGTGTAAATATTTCTAAGCATGAAATGCCTCCTTCATTATCAGAGGTTAAATTTAACACAATCGAACTCTCATTATTAGAATTAACACAATCACAAAAACACGAGCAGCAAGTTTCTATTGTAAAATATGTAGTACGCCATCAGTTTAGTAATTACATTTCTATTGAGAAACTAAATTAACTATCGCGCTAACATTTACGTACAATCGATAAGGTTTCAGTGGACATGAAAGTATCACAACAATATTTTTGATATTAGTTGCATTAGGAGTATATAAAACGGAAATTGTTTTGAACAGGCACAGTATAACGATATTGTAACTGTACGAGGGCTGGTGAGATAAACACAAAAAATCGCTAACAGGCAATCCTAAGGTAGAAATTCTTTCATTTATGGGAGAGACTGGGAAAAGATATCAGAATTCTGCAACCTTACAAACATGATGCTATTTAAATTGTTTTAGGCTTTAATACCTGCTCAGCAACCAGAGATTTAAAACATGTCAAAGGTGCACTTCGTCTTAAACAAGAGAACACGTCTTTGTGAAAATAGTAACGTGAAAAAAGATAAATCTTTCGGAATCTTTAGCTGCTCCAAAAGTTTGTATTCGTAACATTGTAAGAATTTTCCAAGTGAAAATTATGCGACTGAAAACCAAAATCATAAAACTAACACAACACTTAACCAAAACCAAAGAAGCAATGCACATAGATGAACCCGCGATTCTTGCAATTGGAGACCAGCTTGCTTATTACTTCATTACGAACGATGGAAGTATTACTCAAGTAGTTGATATTCAAATTAATGCTGTTTTCAAGGGCAAAGGTTGATCGGTACACTATCAGACAGGTGAACACGTGGTCGGTGTTTAGGTCTACCTGTTAAATAGCTAACTGGCGCCTACACATTTTGTGATTCTACTAAGTAAGGAATCTAATAAGAAAAGGAAATGAAGTATGCTAAGTTCTGTTGCTGCTGCATGTAATTCTCGAAATTGCTAGTCGAGTATTTGTAAGTGCAAAATAATTATTGGAGGTAAAATGGTGATTATTATCATTAACCGAGATATAATAATTTCAAAAAAGTAGTTTATTCTCTTTCTTCAGGATCCAAAACTAAAACACAATGAATTGTTCTCTGAACTCAGATTCCTGAGAGTTAAAACCATACTGTTTGCCGCTGCCGGTTTTCTGCACCCGTTGTTACCTAATTTTACAGGTTCGTGATTAACTACTTTAGTGTGTTCTGTTGTTTCTAATTTAGACAGGATTTTATGAGAAGTTATGTGTGTTTGTATACTTATTATTCATGCATTTTAATTATTATTTTTTTTATGTCGGGTGCTCCTAATGGAAACATTTTACAAGTCATCTCATTGGCAGACAGCTCCCGACACTGGGTCAGTCGATTTCTGCCCAGCTATAAAAAGAACTAGGCCTAATACTTATCTGAACATGGCAAACAGGATACGGGAGCAACTGGTCCACGATTCCTAAAATTATAAGCCACAGTCGCCGGTTATATTGTATACCTCTCCGGGAGATATTGAGCGAAGGCTGTCGGATAGGAACGTAAACTTGGTAATGAGGTCATGAGGTCATTAGAGGCGGAATGGGACTGGGGGACAAGGAACTGGAAGGAATTTCGCCATCGAATTTTGAAGGAATCATTCGCCTGGAGGGATTTGGGGAAACCATGAAAAATCCAAATCTTTGTGCCGGGACGGGGATGTCATTAGAAGAAGAAGGCCTAATGGGGCTGGCACTATGTTGCACTTCATCTCACTCAGCGACAACAAAAATAACAGACTACTATGAAAACAAATTATCACAGCCATCCACAACTACAGCAACTCATATGGACAGGTTTAAACTGGAGTAGACTGGGAAGAAGAACGAAGACCATCTTTCCATGGATTCAAACCATAAATCTTCGGGTCGGTGATAAAAAGGTTAAAACGACAGTATTTTATTACTAGCATTTTTCTGTCTTCTGATTGCTAGGTATTTTCACATTTATCACTTGTTATCACCTTTGATTGTTTCTCAACCAATATTCGTGTTCGAGCAATGAGCTACAGATGCTCAGGTGGAAGTAGCAGGCCTTTAGGACCGCGTCAGATTGTGTGGTGGTCAGTCAGCCTCGCTGTCGTTCGTCGTAAAGGACCACTTTAGTGCTGGTCGCAGCCTGCAGAAGGGAGCTCTATATGTGAAGCGGAGGCCCGCTCATAAAATCAGTCGGCCAACTGGCAATCTCTTAGGACCACAACGTCCTACTGGCTGCCCGCATCGTAAACGCCAAAACACCGAATCGTCGACACAGTCATAAAACTACGAAGGCGTAAAAGCCCATGGTTCAGCATTTGATGGAGGCACAGTTTCCAATTCAAGTAGAGAAGGGGGAGGGGGGGGGGTAATCCCCAGGGTACGTTCACCCAAAAAAAACTGGTATCTTTGGGTGAGTATACTGTAATCTGGTCAGGGTCCGTTTTCGGTTTCAAATACATGTGCGGTCAGGATTTTGTAAGAGATTGTTTTGATTGTATGACCTGCGTCAGGACTTCCCGTATTTCGGAATCCACGTTAATCTGTAGGTCCGAGAGGGAAGGAACTGGCCGATCTACCTCTGACACAATGGCTTAGTATGCTTCCTTTGAGAGGATCCAACCAACCTTCGGGTTGTCGACTAAGTTCATTTTGTCGTGAAGTTATAATAGTTGACACGAATGTGTTGAACTGTCTAAACGTCTGACAGAAGCAAGAGAATGGAACAGTGACAAAAATAATTCTGCTTCGTTGAGTGTACAGAGAGCAAGCAGTTAAGCGGATATTCAGTTTGCTATTAAGGTATAAAAGTCGAAATACGCTAATAGCGTCATGAAGTGTCCGCAGTGGCTATGTAAGCCCACAGACCTTCAAATATACACCGAGGTGACATATCCCGTGTGGTGGTTAACTGAAAGCTCTAACAATAGCAAGGATGGGCCTTGCGGGTACGCTGAATTCATTACAAATTTAATTTTAGCCTCTATTACTTCCCTCTTGATTTTTTCCCCAATATTCATGTAGTGAACAGATATAACGCATGTGATTTATGAAATTAATTACGGTTCTCATAGACAATTAAATAGTTTACTATATCAAATTCTGGTTAGAAACTCCCACTCGATATTATTTTCCGTCTCATGATTAAAGTATACAGTTTAAATAATATGAGATCTCTAAGTTCCATTATATCTCTATTCACAACATATCACACTAAAGTTTTAAGCATGAAATAACATATAGCTTTAACCCACAAAGAATTTAGGAAAATATTAACTTCTTCTTCAGTTAATATTTATTTTACCTTCTTGACTAATAGATATAACGATCTTAAGAGTTTCATAGTCAGTATTAAGTTGCAACACAGACCATAATTTATTCACCGGATAAATTCTTAAAATGTTTCATTACAAGTAATTGTAATTGCAACATTCATATCATAACATACAAGCAGAGTAATTTGATTGTACAGCTCTTTCTGTATAGCACATCAATGCAACAACACAAATAGTATAAAATTAAGCTGGAGTGGGAGACTTGAGGTGTTATGAGGAAATTCACGAAATGAAGCCTCAGATACATGAAATTGGAAGCATTTAGTGTTCTATTGCGTTTTCATTTGTTCTGAAGATGGTGCTTCTTGAAAAAGTCAGATTACTAAGTTTTTACAGTATCTGAAAATCATTTAACTTTATGTTAGTTTTTTTATTAATGTATATTTTTTTGTGAAACAATATTAGCATTAGCTTAATTGATTATTGCAAACTCCTCAAAACAATAATGCTCATGGCCGGTCCACCAATGTTAACGTGTGTAGCCAGTTCTAGTCTTCTTTTATCGGCCCCATCTTAGTGCTCGGACCAAAATAGCAGTAGCAGAAATTTATCCTAGTATTCAAACCTTTGACGCAATAGCTGCACTATTTTCATAGAATTTCCCAAATTTTTATCATTGCGGTAACCATAACGTTAATGCAAAAATGGAAATCTTACTGAATTAAGTATTATTGAAATCAAATATATTCTTGAAGATTTTTTTTGTCCATACACCGAAAAAATTCATTCAAATACTTTGACTTTTGTCGTTCTTTGGTGTAAGTAGAATTTGTGGTGATTATTATCGAATGAGCAGTGAATTTAGTGGCAGTGATCCACTACTTACATTTTCAATGTAGCATTCTCTTATATCACTTCCGCATTTTGCATTGAGTAGTTTTTTAATGGAAAGTAATACCATCGGCAAAAAGGTAGATTTTTTCCATCAGTACGTGAGATGACTGGAGACGATTTCGGTATTGTATTATGAATAACAGAAAATGAAATTAGATGCTCTTAGTTTAAATGTTTAAAGATAGAATGATAATGACTTTAGTTCTTTCGAAGAACCAAAATCTTCAGAATTAATGATCGAGAATATAAGAGCAAATTTCAGTAAGAAAATGTTGGTGAAAATTGCATGATTATTGTAAAAGTTTGCGCATTCATGAAATGTCAACATGAGTAACCATTATTTAGGAGCAAGAAAAATCCTTTTAACTCCTTTGCTTTCTTCAAAAAGGCCATGGGCCGTTGCCGAATTCCTTCCCATTCTTTCCCCCCAGTCGCATCCCGCCTCTAGTGACCTCGACGTCGACGAGGCGGAAAGCTATAAGTACACAATAATAATAAAATATTAGTTCCTTCGCTCAAGAAATTTTACATTTCATTCAGATTGATCGACCATTAAAAGAATCATGCAGCTAAAGTTACAGCTAGAGGAATTACAAAATAACGTAATAGTATATTTAATCAAATATACATAATTTTTAAACCCATAATCTTTGGTCTAACCTGTAACTTTCGAGTTAATTCAAAATCGTAATAATAAACGCTAAAACTTAACTTAGTCCACAACTCGAAGGTTGGATGGATCCTCCAGAAGGAGGCATACTAAGCCATTGTGTCAGAGGTAGGACGGCCAGTTCCTTTCCTCTGGGACCTATAGTTCAACGTGGAATCCGAACCACGGAGCGTCCTGGCATAGCTCATATGATTAAACACAACTCTCAAAATTCCTGCGCCCGCCGGGATTCGTGCCCGGGGCAGGAGCAGGGAACGTTTTTTGAAAGCAAGCCACATGGTACTCATAATGGCGAAGCAGGCAGTCAATCCTTACACACGTAGTGCACCGTTAAAATTTCGCTATCTTATTTTTGGAAATTTTCATGTTTCTCGCAGTCTCAATTTAAAAAAAGAAATTATATTAAACAAGGTGGACGATAACAACGTTATTAATAATTTTAGCATAACTCTTTCTCTTGGAATAGTATACAAACTAGAAGCTTTAAAAAGAAACCCCGTAATATCACATCTGTTAAACATATCCTAGGCTAGGGTTGTTGATATCTTAAAAAATATCGTATTTTCGATATATCGATATTTTAAAAAAATATTTATATCGGATGCGATATATCGAAGAAAAAGTATTGATATATCGACCCTATTATATAAACACAATGTTACAACAACAAATCATTTTAAAAAATGGCCAAGTCTTATGGCTATTTAATGATGAAGAATTGTGAGATATTTTTCTGAATCAAGTTTTGATTTTCTGAAAAAAAAAATAGTTTTTCATGACGTTACGGATAAATCTTATTTATTTTTTTAATTGTGATTTAGCCATTAGACTACTACTAAACGGAAAGGCAGAATGTTTATGATTTACTCGAAGAATTGTGAATCCAGAAAGAGCATCGAGGGAAATCTTGGCTTTTGTGAGTTTAAAAGCTCAATAATGCAACATTGTAGAGGCATTTATTTAGGTTGAAGTTCTATTATCAGAGTTTGCATAGTGACCAAGTCACTTTTTTTACAAGTATTGTTTTATGTGGAATTTAATTTCTTTTTGTAGGTTGATAGCTTATTCTGAGTCTTCTTACTTTTTTGGACCAAATGTTTGCACCTTAGCAAAGATTGTGTATCCGAATTTATCAATTTTCCTGCTTACATGCAATTTTCATGTCAAAATACTTTCCTCGACAACGCACGCTCATGTAAAACAACGGGCTCGAGTCCGATTCGTTCTGTGCGAGCTTCGCTGTGTCTGCATTGTTACCATCGGTGTAAGACTACCAATAACTTCCAAATTAAATGTAGTAACAAAGTAAAATTAATTGTGTTTTTTATGCTCCTGATCTTTGTGCAAAACTGAAATTCAAGGCATATAGCCTCATCAAGAAGAAAGCAATTAACCTACAAATTTTCTCTAAGACGTTTCAGCTTTTAGATTGGCATTGAAAAAACACAGGAACTTTTCTTATACCATGGGGATGAAACCAAGTATGTGTACCAAATTACCATTTTCTTAGACAACTGGACGTTGCATAGAATTATGATGAGAGAACGTCATAGTTATTTAAAAGAGTTTCAGATCCAAAAAAAAAAATCCTAACTTAGGTGTTGAATGAAGTAAAATTTTGCACCAAAACTCATGTCAGAAACTTTATTGGACATACTTTTCAAGAGCATGAACTCATGTTTTTCCCGTTGTTTCTTCTATTATGATTAGAGAACTCCCTACATTAATTGAAAATTTCCCCTTCTTTGATATTGCTTCGCAAATAGGTAACGCTTTACCATAATACAATTTTATAAAGCTGAGATTCTAGGTGGAATGCAGGATTTAGGGCGAGGTGTGGGGGCAAACCGGGGTACTTGCTCTGGGCGATAAAATCGTGTCCAACAATGCGTTTTGGCAAACAGTTAAAGTGGCGACATCAATGCGTTTGGCCAACAATCAAGGAGGCGATTCTCAGGGTCTGGCTGGCAACAATGTTTGAAGAGGCGGCAATATCAGTTTTTCCCAGGCTTGGAAAAATCCGAGAGCCGCTACTGTCAATGCAGTTCCCTTGAAGTTAACAAATTGTTTTTTAAAGGCACCAATCTATAATAATAAGTTTTTAGCATAACGCTTTGTAAAGGCAATCCAAAAGTGGTAGATTTTTTTTTCAATTTCTTATCTTAATAAATTCGTAAGTGATATAACAAAACTGGCTGTGACATAATTTTGGAGCTCAATTCTTCTGTTGGTATGGAATAAGAAGCGTATCCAATTCGCGCGAAATATTTAACTGTGGAGTGCCAGATACAGGCGTATAATTTCCGGGACATTTCTGGTTCTAAAAAGTATTTTAGCGGTATGTTTAAAGAGTCAACAAAAATGCAAATTAATACTTCCCCACAGGTAAAATAACTCATTCAATATTCATTAGAATTCTTGTCTGGACATTTCGAAAAGTTGTCTTCAATCAATGCAAAATTATTAGCATCAAGAAACTAATCGTAATGTACCAGGTATGGGTAGGGTTGCCAGATAGCTGGAAAATCCGGGAATGTTCCGGAATTTTGTGTCTGATCTCGTGTTCAGGAATTATGCGTTACTGTCGCGGAATTGCCGTATACTAGTTTTTTTCTCAAACTCAGTTCACCACGGTGGTCATGAGGCCAAGCCAAGTATTCCATGCTTGCAGCGGGAGGATGGAATGTCCCTTAAATCAGAGGAATTGAAACTGACAGGAAAATACTCTTTGAATTTTCTGGAACTTTGAAAATTCTAGATGCAGTTAACATTAACTCCCTTTATACAGAGTTCACATGTCTGTAACGTGTTTTTCAGGTCCTTCCAAAAGACTTTCCAAACGATAACATCTGGGCCAATTTCTTTAGAACAAGCGTTATTAATGATTTTGAATATTTTTTAAAAAATAGTTGGTTTTGTTTTGTCAATTCCAACAAGCAATGACTTTTCCGAGACAGGTTTCAGCCCGTTGAATAATTTATGAAATAAGAGCGAAACAGAACGTTCATGGATTCGATCAAGGCTGAACTGCAAACTCAATCAATTTTGAAGACTCTTGCTGAGAAATATTATCAGTTTTGCAAAGCAGTGACGGAGAAATATTTATGAAAATGGCAAAATCTAGTAATAAATATTTTAAAAGTAGATGATTAAGATCTATTTTGATTGATGTTGATTTAGCAAAAGGTAGATGCTAATTTTTTATTATTTGTTGATAAATCTGATGTTGATTTTCTGCCTAATTTTAATTAATGAGCCTGACAGAAGTGTTCAGTTTTTGTTTAATATTTTTGAGATTTTGACTGATAATACCCGATGTTGATTTTGTACCAAAGTAAAAAATTCCTAACGAGGTGTTCAATTTTTGTTTTAAGTTTAGTATTTTTCCTTTTGATTCATAATACCTGATGTTGACTTTCTACCATAGTTTAATTAATAAAGTAAAAAGAGGTGCTATATATACGTTAGATAGCATATTTACCTAAAACAGAATTTTTTATTAATTTGCATTTTTGTTGACTCTTTAAACATACCGCTAAAATACTTTTTAGAACCAGAAATGTCCCGGAAATTATAAGCCTGTATCTGGCACTCCACAGTTAAATATTTCGCGCGAATTGGATACGCTTCTTATTCCATACCAACAGAAGAATTGAGCTCCAAAATTATGTCACAGCCAGTTCTGTTATATCACTTACGAATTTATTAAGATAAGAAATTGAAAAAAAAAATCTACCACTTTTGGATTGCCTTTACAAAGCGTTATGCTAAAAACTTATTATTATAGATTGGTGCCTTTAAAAAACAATTTGTTAACTTCAAGGGAACTGCATTGACAGTAGCGGCTCTCGGATTTTTCCAAGCCTGGGAAAAACTGATATTGCCGCCTCTTCAAACATTGTTGCCAGCCAGACCCTGAGAATCGCTTCCTTGATTGTTGGCCAAACGCATTGATGTCGCCACTTTAACTGTTTGCCAAACGCATTGTTGGACACGATTTTATCGCCCAGAGCAAGTACCCCGGTTTGCCCCCACACCTCGCCCTAAATCCTGCATTCCACCTAGAATCTCAGCTTTATAAAATTGTATTATGGTAAAGCGTTACCTATTTGCGAAGCAATATCAAAGAAGGGGAAATTTTCAATTAATGTAGGGAGTTCTCTAATCATAATAGAAGAAACAACGGGAAAAACATGAGTTCATGCTCTTGAAAAGTATGTCCAATAAAGTTTCTGACATGAGTTTTGGTGCAAAATTTTACTTCATTCAACACCTAAGTTAGGATTTTTTTTTTTGGATCTGAAACTCTTTTAAATAACTATGACGTTCTCTCATCATAATTCTATGCAACGTCCAGTTGTCTAAGAAAATGGTAATTTGGTACACATACTTGGTTTCATCCCCATGGTATAAGAAAAGTTCCTGTGTTTTTTCAATGCCAATCTAAAAGCTGAAACGTCTTAGAGAAAATTTGTAGGTTAATTGCTTTCTTCTTGATGAGGCTATATGCCTTGAATTTCAGTTTTGCACAAAGATCAGGAGCATAAAAAACACAATTAATTTTACTTTGTTACTACATTTAATTTGGAAGTTATTGGTAGTCTTACACCGATGGTAACAATGCAGACACAGCGAAGCTCGCACAGAACGAATCGGACTCGAGCCCGTTGTTTTACATGAGCGTGCGTTGTCGAGGAAAGTATTTTGACATGAAAATTGCATGTAAGCAGGAAAATTGATAAATTCGGATACACAATCTTTGCTAAGGTGCAAACATTTGGTCCAAAAAAAGTAAGAAGACTCAGAATAAGCTATCAACCTACAAAAAGAAATTAAATTCCACATAAAACAATACTTGTAAAAAAAGTGACTTGTCATTATGCAAACTCTGATAATAGAACTTCAACCTAAATAAATGCCTCTACAGTGTTGCATTATTGAGCTTTTAAACTCACAAAAGCCAAGATTTCCCTCGATGCTCCTGGATTCACAAGTCTTCGAGTAAATTATAAACATTCTGCCTTTCCGTTTAGTAGTAGTATAATGGCTAAATCACAATTAAAAAAAAAAATTAAAAAAAGATTTATCCGTAACGTCATGAAAAACTATTTTTTTTTTTCAGAAAATCAAACTTGATTCAGAAAAATATCTCACAATTCTTCATCATTAATAGCCACAAGACTTGGCCCTTTTTTAAAATGATTTGTTGTTGTAACATTGTGTTTATATAATAGGGTCGATATATCGATACTTTTTCTTCGATATATCGAATCCGATATAAGTATTTTTTTAAAATATCGATATATCGAAAATACGATATTTTTTAAAATATCAACAGCCCTAGTTTGAGCGCCCGCGTGCAATAGCGATTATGCCGCCCCCTGTCCAACTACAGCCAGTGGTGGATCTAGGAAATTTCCGAACCGGGTCAAAAAACTGTGAGATTGCCGCCCCCATTGTTGACATCCCCAGTGTCGCCGCCCGACCGCCCGAAGCAGCTGTTGAGCTAAAAAAAAAGGTCGCCCGCTACATAATATGCTGCCTTGCACGCCCGCTTACGGCGGCCCTGCTTCTCCATGTGCTCGTATCGTTCATTGTTTCTAAAAATTCTATCTGTGAAAATGTATTGCATGTGCAACACAGGTAATCATTTTCCCTCCAATAATAACTTGGAATATTCTACGAGGAAAACGGAAAATAACCACTTATTTTTTAAAAAATATCGGACTCCGATATCCAGATTTCAATATCGATATATCGATATATCGTCCTAGAAATATCACTCATAAATATCGATATTTTTTTAAAAAAATATCGATATATCGATATTTTATCAACAGCCCTAATCCTAGCTAAACTGAGTCAGCTTCAGCAACAACATACCACCCTCTTGTTGAAGCGCTTGTTTGAATCTTAAGATTTTTGATCTCGATGACACTAAGGGGTCTCAAATTATCTATATGTAAAAGTTATCAGGCTTAAGCAAAGCGTTAAATTTTACGTGGTCTCCTTTTTACTTCAGGAGTTACTGATGACATGATATGCATAAAACATTTCACTATCCGGATATTTTAACATTTTTTTAAAAAAAAAAGCTGGGGGGAAGCTTCTATAGGCACGTTGCGCGATTGTTGGATGGGGGTATATCTATGAGTTCGCGACACCGACATGCTGTGACGTGATGCGTGTACACTGATCATCCAGAACATTATGACTACCTGCCTGCTATCGATATGATGAGAGAGATGGGAGTGCACGAGGCGTATATGGGTGACGAAACTTTAAAAGATATTGGTCAAAGAATTAAGAGTGTGCACGACAGGGAAAAGATGACCATGAGCACAAGCTGGCACTTGATATCAAGCATAAGGAAGACGGAAAATTTTATTTTTTGAATAAGAGTGGCATGGAACTGCACGACTTGTCGGATGTGCGAGGAGTGCTGAGGTTAATGTCTTCAGTAACTGGCGAAACCAAGGTAAAACCACGTCAAAACGTCTTAGGGTTGATTGGCCATCCTTCATTACAGATGTCCTAGGCTGGGCAGACTGGTAAAACAAGACAGGAGGCGAACTGTGGAAGAACTAACATCAGACTTTAATGTTGGGCAGAGTACAAGTGTGTCTGAACACATAATACACCGAAAACTCCAAACGATGGGTCTCGGCAGCCGACGACTCATGCATGTGCGAATTTTAACATCACTACATCGGCACCTACGACTGAAAATGGGCACTTGACCATCGTCATTAGACGTTGGGGCAGTGGCAGAACGTTACATGGTCTGATAAGTCCCGATATATTCTTCATCATGCTGATGAGAGGGTGCGAATCCGTTGTTTTACAGTGAAACATCTTCTTGACCCTTGTTCTGTGGGACGGAGATAAGCTAGCGGCGTCTCAGTTATGCTCTGGGGAACATGCACGTGCGCACTCATGGGTCAGTGGAACTCGTGCAAGGCACCATGACGGCCAATAAGTATCGTATGCTGGTTGCAGACCACGTACACCCCTTCAAGATGACCATGTTTTCCAATGGCAGTGGCATTTATCAACAAGACAATGCGTCATGTCACAAGGCCAGGAGTGTGTGGAGTGGTTCGAGGAACACAGTGGTGAGTTGCAGTTGATGTGTTGGCTCCCTAACTTGCCAGATCTGAACCCGATCGAACACATATGGGATGTGATTGAAAGAGCTGTAAAAGTAACGATGTATTCGTTACTGAGTAACGGGTTCGTCGCCTGACTCGTACTACCGAGTCGTTACTCATGTTACTCGCATTTGGCGTACACAGGGCAGTTTGATTCAATAAACGTATGAACACGACGTATCATGCGGGAGCTGGAGCGGTTCGCCCAGCGATTGAATGAGCAGACGTTTGTTTTGAAGTTAGTTGATTGAAGTGTGTAGCGATTGTGATATTAGGTATTATTCTGAAGTGTGGAATATTCAGTGCAGTAAATCAAATGTACGAACAATTTACCTAAATTTACTTTACTCAATGAACAATTTACTTGAACTGTACAAAGTACTAACGAAGTCATTCAAGCGATACTTCATGCTAATGATAAATTGTATCAGAAGTAATGTTACATAGCAATCAATGAATTTTAGGAATTAAAAAGAAAACGCGGATGAGTGGTGAAATTACCACAGGTGCATGTGCTCTATCGCAGTTAAAAACATATTTTGAATGTGAACGAAAGAATGAAGTTTGAACATCGTTCGTCGTATACTTACGCGCGTATTTGTGGAAATTTGTATTTGAATTCGTTTCGTTGCAAATACAAATGTTTGTGTACAAACATATTGTGGGAACAGTATTATTTATTGTTAAGTTTTGATATTTTTAACGAGGTAACTAATTTTAACAACGTAAAGGATAATTTTGTAGTTTTTATTTTGTTTAACATTAAAATTTATAGTGCATAATTTGCAAATAGAAAATTTATATGGATAATTTGAGATAGATACTGTATTTTTATTAATCTTTCATTAGTGATGTTTATTGATTTCAAACATTTATGGAATATGTTTATTTTAAGATTTGATACCTTCTATTTTGACACGAATTCTTCACGGGTTTTCTGCCGGATAATTTCTTGTTTGCACAACGTTTCGGCAGAAACTTCCGTTGCCTTTATCAGGTGAGCTGTCATATCGAAGCTGCCACTACGGCAACAGTCGGTGCTGTGTCGTCGCAGTGGCAGCTTCGATATGACAGCTCACCTGAT
This sequence comes from Vandiemenella viatica, assembly GCA_031002005.1. Lineage (NCBI taxonomy): Eukaryota > Metazoa > Arthropoda > Insecta > Orthoptera > Morabidae > Vandiemenella > Vandiemenella viatica. The sequence goes on along the minus strand of CM061920.1, from coordinate 229,621,777 downwards.
GAAGGCAGCGGAGGTTGCTGCCGAAACGTTGTGTAAAGAAGAAATTATCCAGCAGAAAACACATGAAGAATTCGTGTCAACCATACGCCGGGGAAAACTAAATTCTCACCTTCTATTTCATTTTACAATGTAATTTACAAAATAAAGGAGTTGACTAATAGTCTGTGATATACATCTCTGCACTTGTTATGTTCTAATAGTATTTAATTAAATTACAATGGAGAGCACGCTCTGGTGGCTATTTCCCTACACAATAATCTTCCCCCCTTTCCTGCATTCACCTACATTTTCCCTCTACAAATTTTAACTTTAATTTCTTTCAACGTTTTTGGTAAATTATTCATCATTTCTCTTGCCAACTTATTCCAATCCCTGACACCCTTACCTAAAAAAGAGAATCTTCCTACACCCTTGTGCGTGAAATCGAGCGGCAGCTTGTGGTCATGGTCATCTTTTCCCTTCCACGCATTACTTTTAATTCTTACACCAATATCTTTCCATGCCTCATCGCCAATATACGCCTTGTACACTACCATGACCCTCTTCACCCTCTTCCTGTTTTCCAGTGAATCCCATTCCAGCTCTTTTATCATATCTGTTACCGATTGCGTTCTGCGATAATTTTCAGAAACAAATCTAGCAACCCTTTTTTCAGTTCCAGAATTCCATAAACAAAGAACAAGGTACAATGACTTTATTTCTTTTGCCTGTCGTTAATTATTGTATTATTACCGAAGGATCCATGTGATCAATGCGGTCTGGCTTTGATGTTGAATATTTTTGTATCCGCGGCGCAACAGTAATTACTAATCGAATCGCATGTTTGTCCTGTACCTTTGTTATTGATTTAAAAGTTTTGAATATTGACATTTTTAAAATGAAACAATTAAACCGGGAGTCAGTACCACTCTGCATGAAGGTCCGATTTGATCGTATGTCCACGTTTATTTTAACAAATCTATCACAAAAAAAGAATTTACAAAAATAAATGAATACTGTAAATGAAGACAGTGGTGAAACCTCCTATTTAAAAATTAAATACTTTGATGAGATTATAATATTTGTTATATACATGTCCCATAATCATATCAGGCGTCCATGCAGGGTTTTGAGTAGGCTACTTTAAAAAATAACCGTCATTAGTTATGGTTACGAGATATATCACAGTCAGGTGAAAGGTCAGGTATGTTTTTTTTCTTTGGTATACAAACAGGTATTTGTTTTGAAATTAGACAGTAAATCAAGTGAACATTCAGAGGTTTTCCGTAAGATCCATATGCTAATTACTTTAGTTTCAGTTTTTTTCCAAACGAACAACTTACCTAAACATATTTTACTAAATAAACAATTTACTTAAACTTTACCAAGTACGAACGAGGTCGTCCCGTATGCGACGCAACTCGTTGAAAATTAAGATCATTGAAGTTCATGTAAATACAAATATTTCTGTAAATAATATAAATGTATATTTATTACTATATCAATTAAGTTTTTGTATCTTGCATCTCTCAAATTGCTGTAGATAATGACGTAAAGTTTTATGAAGTTAAACAATGTGTTAATATAAGCCTCAGACAATTAACCTGACGAAATGCTTCATAGTTTTAAATATTTTGTTACTCCAATGTATACTTCTGCACACACTCTACCAGGATTAACCGTAAGCAATTAAAATATTCAGTATGTGAACAAGGCTAATGACCTTCCCAATAAAACCAGTTTTACCAGAACTGGATTCTCCGCGAACAGTTTTTGTGCCGTTGCTCTACATTTAACTGAGGCATCAGTAATTTATTTTTACATCCTGCGAGCCTTGGTTCACATTTAAGGAGTGTTTATGTGTGTCATCTCCTATTTGAAGAGTAACTTTTGTGATAAGCTAGGTTACATTGCCGTGAGAAAAAACTTAAAAGCATTGAATTTTAATGTAAACATCTTATATATGACAAAGCGCCATGTAAAAAATTACGAAATTTCTCTTCTCACCCATAGTGGATATAAGTTAGCTTCATGTTATTCCAGGTCAGAAATGAGAATGGGTGGCCGTTTCGCAAAATTATTGGTTATTTATATCGACAAAAATTCGAAATGAGTGAAACTAATGCAGCTACTTGTTAAAAATACTTTCATCTTCTATTTTTTAAATTCAGAATAGTGCCTAGAATAGCTGTTATAGAAACATGGCAGTTGGCTCATTTATGTCAATCTCAAGTACAGAAGATATTTAAGCTACAAAAATATACTCTAGGTATTAATTACGGGCCACGACCTTGAAATTTGTGCAGAAATCTGTTTAGAAATCTAGAAGTACTTATGAAACCAGAACACTACCCCTACTCCCTACTATCTATCGTAGTGGAAAATACAGACCACTCCTGTCTCAATGCTGACATACCTAGTTCTAAAACTAGGAATAAATATGACATTCACAAATATCGGAAGTCATTTTCTGTTGTACTAAAAGGGAAAGGGATAACATTCTCTGGAGCTTCTTTATTCAGTGTCATATCACAGTAAATAAATGTTAACTACGAAAACCTAACAGTTTTAAAGCCAGACTAGAGGGTATTAGTTTCAAAACCGATTTTATTCTATCAACTAATTTTCTTCTCGGGATTTAGTAACCAAAAATGATTGTGGTAGGGAAGGGGGAGGTGAAAAAACTGTTAAAAAAATAAAAAAAAACTGTTTTTATAAACTGTTTACAAATGCAGCACTTAATTAGTATACCTGAAAATTGCATTAATATATATTAACTAACATGGGTTGTTATGTACCTGAAGTTGGAACTAAATATACTAGCCAGATGTTAAGTAACTTTCTGGTAACAAAGAGATGGTAATATTAGTGATTTGTTAATAATTATATGAACCGATATCCCCGAGTCTGCTTTCACATGGGATCGAAGCGAACATATATAATCTAATCTAAAACCCTTATTCCATTTCAAAGAAATTGTTGATTGCTTCAGCATTTACCTAGACGATTATAGATCTGAATGCCAAAAATGCGGGATACCTCAGTCATAATATCTTATATATCCCAGCGGAGCACAGAAACATAACTCAATACGCCTCCAAAGACATATGCAGCCATGCTTCTCCTACAACCGTCCATAACTGCGAAAGTGAAGCCAGTGCAGGTTGATGTGCACGAACTCGACTTACTGATCACGTCCATTATATGTTCCACTGGATTCATGTTTGCGATTCACGTGGCCAAAAATTGTTTAGAATGTTCTTCAATCAATCGGTGGAAGATTTTGAACCGGTAATATGGCGTATTGTCGTCCTGGGAAAGGGAACATCAAGGCTATAAATGGTTGGAAATTGACTCCAAGCAGCCGAACATAACCATTTCCAGACAATGGTCAGTTCAGTTTTCCCGAAGGCTCCAGCCCATGCAATGTAAAAAAGCCAATACAAGGTTGGAACCACTACATCTACATCTACATCCATACTCTGCAAATCACAAAAATTGTGGGTGGCAGAGGGTGCTAAGCACCAATCCTAAACCCGCCCATTCCAATCCCGAATAGTGCGAGGAAAGAAGGAATACATATAAGTATCAGTACGGCATCTTATTTCTCTAATCTCCTGTCATTGCGACCTAAATAGGTTGGCGGAAGAAGTATTTCATTGCACTCGAAATTTAAATTTTTTCGCATATTCTCCAATAAATTCGAACGCAAGCTACGTCGTCTGTCTTCCAAACTATCCTAGCCCAATCTATGTATCAATTCTGTGACGCTTTCATAAGGGCTGTAACAAGTCACGAATCTAGCGGCTCTCCTCTGCACCCTCTCAACTGAGTCAATCAGAACCTTGCGATACGGATCACAAACCCCACAACAGTAATCCAGATGCGGACGCACTAGTGTTTTATACGCTATCTCCTTTGTTTAAGCATTACAATTCCTCAAAATACGACCTATGAATCGTAATTTAGAATTTGCCTTGCCTACGACGGAAGTTATGTGCATGTCCCATTTCATGTTGCTTTGTACTATCACCCCCAGATACTTCACGGAATCAACCGTGTCAACAGGTGAATTGTTTATTTTGTACTCGTGAACAACCTGATTCTTCTTGTTACTTATCCGCATTGCCTTGCACTTTTTGCAGTTAAGCGTAAGCTGCCATTTACGGCACCAATCGAAAATAGCATCCAAATCACGCTGAATTTCTAAGCAGTCGTCGGAGCACCTTATTTCCCTATGGATAACCGCATCGTCGGCAAACAATCGCAACCAGCATTTGACGTTGTCACCTAGATCGTTTATAAATATTAAGAAAAGAAGTGGACCTATTACACTTCCCTGAGGAACGCCCGAAGTAACATTTATCTTAGAAGAGGCTTCCCCGTCAACAACGACATATTGTGATCGACCAGTTAGAAAATCACGTATCCACTCGCAAATCTGAGCCGAAATACCGTAAGCTCGAATCTTCGCTAAAAATCGGTTGTGTGGCACAGAGTCAAAAGCTTTCTGAAAATCAAAAAAAAAAAAACACATCAACTTGCGAACCTGCATCGATAACTTCATTATGTCGTGGGAAAATAGGGCCAATTGTGTTTCACACGATCGCTTCTTCCGAAATCCGTGTTGACATGGTGTAAGTAACTCGTTCTCATCTAGAAACTTCATTATGTTCGAGCATATGACATGTTCCAGAATTCTGCTGCAGACCGATGTTAGAGATATGGGTCGATAATTCCTAGGATCACTCCGATCTCCTTTCTTAAAAAGGGGAATTACCTGGGCTATTTTCCAGCTAGAAGGTATTTTTCTCTCTTCTAGTGATTTACGGAATATATCTGACAGAAATGGTTCAATATCCTCCACGTATTCAGAAAATACTCTTACCGGTATACCATCGGGACCCGGCGCTTTACCCCACTTCAGGAGTTTTAATTGCTTTACAATTCCTACGCTATCAATTTCTATCGGATCCATCTCTAATTCCACACGATGTGGTTAAGTGGGGATGTTTTCCAAGTTTTCTTGCGTGAATGAATTTTTAAATTCGGTGTTAAATAAGGTAGCCTTGTCGCGGCTGTCTTCAACCTCCCGTCCGTCTTTTATTAGAACTGGATTATTGTTCCCACTACAACTAACTTTATTTACATACGACCAAAATTTCTTAGGGTTTTCAGCGAGGCTCTTAGAGAGAGAATGTTCACGAAAGTTATTAAAGGCCTCACGCATCGCATTCTTAACACGTCCCCTTATCTCCTCTAACTTATCTAAATAAGTCCGATGCATCGTCCTTTTTGATCGTGCATGTATCTTCCTTTGCTTCTTGAGTAACCTTTTAACCTCCCGTGTGTACCATGGGGGATCGTTCTCTTCCCTGATTGTCCGTTTCGGTATATGCAAGTTCATACCTTCCCCGAGTATATGTAGGAATCGATGCCAACTCTCTTCAACTGTGCCTCCTGCTACCAAGAATGTGTGGTAATTATGCCTCAAATACGCTCTAAAACACTCTTTTGAAGCCTTTTCGAATCAGTAACGATCCTCTCTTTTCTCTTTCTGCGCGTGGTTGTTAGTTTTACTGTAGCAATTATAGCTTTGTGATCACTTATTCCTGCGGTGGTAAAAATATCCGTGAATAGTTCGGGCCTATTTGTAACAACTATATCTAAAATATTTTCTTTACCGTTGAGGCATCGCTTTGGTTCAGTTACGAGCTGTTCAAGATGGTGATCTGAGAAGAGGTCTAGAATGATTTCGCAAGCTGCTTTATCCCTGCCCCCAGTACGTGAACGTAATTAGTCCAGTCGATATCAGGCAAGTTAAAGTCACCTCCTAGCATTATTGTATGGTCCGGAAATTGCCGTGCTATATTATTTACATTATTTCTCAAGGCCTCGGCAATATTTACGCTTGCATCGGGTGGACGATAGAACGAGCCTATCACAAGTTTTGTCCTAGCTACGTTGAGCTTGATCCATATGATTTCGCAGACAGTATGGACATCAATTTCGCTACATGGGAGGTACTTACTAACAGCTATAAATACACCACCTCCTTGGGAATGCAACCTATCCTTACGGAAAATGTTCATGTTACTATTAAGAATTTCGCTGGAACATATATCTGGTTTTAACCAACTTTCTGTGCCTATTACGATATCAGCATCTGCACTACAAATAACGTTTTCGAGTTCAGGCTGTTTATTACAAACACTTCTGCAGTTAACTACTAGAACTTTTAATGTTCGGGATTCTTTTAAGCTACCCCTAACACGCGGTGCTGAATTTATCTTGGCTGTCCGCAACTGAATTTCCTCCTCAGGATCATCCTCCCTCAGCCTAAAAAAACCCCCAATGCACTCCTCACGGCCCCTGCCACCCATGTAGCCGATTCCCGTGTGTAGTGCACCCCTGATCTATCCAAGGGATTCCTACAAGACTCAACCCTAGGGCGAAGATCAAGGAATCTGCAGCCATGACTATCACAGAAGCGCCGTAATCTCTGGTTCAGCCCCTCAACACGGCACTGAACCAGAGGTCCACAGTCAGTCCTATCGACAATGCTGCAGATGGATAGCTCAGCCGAAATCTTGCGGCCAATGGCCACAGAGTTCACCCTTTCTGAAAGTCGCCCAAACGACGAGAGGATAACCTCCGATCCTAGGCGGCAAGCATCATTGGTGCCGACATGAGCTACAATCCGCAGCTGGCTGCACCCCGTCCGTTCAATGGCATCCGGGATGGCCTGTTCCACATCTCGGATCAGACCCCCCGGAATACACAATGAATGGATACAGGAATTCATCCCCGACCTCTTCGCCATTTCCCTAAGGAGTTCAATAAATCGCCTAACGTTGGAGCTACCGACCACTAAAACCCTCTTCTGCAGTTGCCCAGACTTAGCGGGCTGTGGGGCTGCCAACTCACAGGCCGACGATTGCAGGACTGAATCAGATCCAGACAATGCGTCAAACCGATTGGACAGAGGTACAAGCTCGCCTTCTTGGGAATCAAGCTTGCACGACTGCCCCCGCATGCGCCGTCGACGTCCAGACACCACATGCCAGCCACCACTAGGCGACGGCCGCATAGATTCCGACATCTCGGCCTGGACTGCAGGTTCGATGACTGGTATGGGAGAACCTGCGAGCCGATCAGCGTCTACAGGGTCACCAATACCGCATCTACTGCACTCACTTGCGGCAGCTTCCAGCTGTGTATCTCTTGTTACCAATGCTGCAAGCTGGGTGCGCCGGTCAGTCACCTCAGCCTGCGTCTGCACACAACAACCACAGTCCCTACACATACTACCTTACAGAAAGAAAAACTAAGGAGTACACGAGAAATACGGATTCACTATGCGTTCTCAGTAGGAGGCCTTTTGTCAATAACCAAATGTACAAAGACGAAGCTTACGCTAACTACGCACTTTAAATTAAATTTGCACTGGAGGTACCACTTCACGTAACGATTCCGACCAACGACTGCAGCTGCTGCTACTGACAAACTAATATGCAAGGACGAAGCTACAACTAACTACACACTTTTAAGTGAATTATCACTAGAGGTACTGCGTCACGTAACGGTTTCGACGATGGCTGCTGCTACTGACTAACAACTATACAGAGACTAAGCTAACCACACACTTTGAATTAAAACTATCACAGAAGGCACTATTCCCCGTAACAGCTGCCGAAGAACGTCTGACTACTGGGGCTGCTAAACAAATACGCAAAGATTAAAAAAAAAGAAAACTAAACACTTTAAATTATATCACCACAGAAAGCACTGCCTCACGTAACGGCTGCCGAAGAACGACTGACTACTGGGGCTGCTAAACTAATATTCAAAGATGAAACAAAAGAAGACTAAACACTTTAAATTATATCACCCAGAAAGCACTGCCTCAAGTAACGACTGCCGAAGAACGACTGAACTGCTGGGGCTGCTAAACAAATATTCAAAGATGAAACACAAGAAGACTAAACACTTTAAATTATATCAACACAGAAAGCACTGCCTCACGTAACGGCTGCCGAAGAACGACTGACTACTGGGGCTGCTAAACAAATATTCAAAGATGAAACAAAAGAAAACTAAAAACTTTAAATTATATCACTCAGAAAGCACTGTCTCACGTAACGGCTGCCGAAGAACGACTGACTACTGGGGCTGCTAAACAAATATTCAAAGATGAAACAAAAGAAAACTAAATACTTTAAATTATATCACACAGAAAGCACTGCCTCACGTAACGGCTGACGAAGAACGACTACCTACTTGTACAGTGCCTTTCTCACAGCGTGGGTCTTACCAACTTGAATCGTGACTAACTTAATCTTTATGCATTCACATAGATTCCAACCAATATGATCATAAGTCCAGGAGAGACGAACATCCAATGACGTTTTGTTAGCAGCAGCACTCAGGTCGGTTTTCTTATGCCATATCTCATCAGCATCAAATTTCACTGCACTGGCCACATGGACACGTCCGTCATATGTCACACATTGATTGTTGCTGTCTTTTGACGTAATGTTACCAGTCTGATAACACCGGCACCTCGACGGAGATGTCTAAAGTCTCTGTCATTAAGTAAACATGATAGGCAACTGCGTTGTCAATAGCAGGAGGTAATACAGGAACCCCTGTTTCTGTTGTCAACAACCATTCCACGTTCAAAATTTGTTATTTAATGTCATGCGACTATTATCGCTTCAAAAAATTCTCACCTGACTCACCGCCACTGCATGACACTTTTAAACATTTCTTCCGCGAAGCTACCCACTATCTGGATAACTGCATCTTCCTATCTCATGACTTTAATCTACTGTAATGAGTTGGGATGGTATGAAATAGGCGGCGGGATTTCAACTCGCTTCCGTGAAAGACATAAAGTAAAACGTAATTGTATATGGCATTATTTTACTGGAGACCTCGAGGGTAGTGGTGCCGCATATTGACTGAATTTAAACATGCAGTGGTGTCGTTTGCTACCCTAAAGTTCCGGTTAAAGTGGACCTGCAGTTTTGTGGAATCCGAATCACACAATATATACACAATATATATTCAATAGCGTACAATATATGAATAAATCAAGGCTGTGCTCAAGGTGAAAATTAGTTTAAAGAACCATAAAAATTCTGATTCCTTTTGATCCACAGACAGGTTTCTCAACTAACAGAGCCTCCTTATCAGACATAAAAGTTTGCAAAAGTTGTTAGACCTAAGCGTTTATAAATGAATAAAAGCTTTCTGAGATATTTCAGAATTAGCAACACTGGTGACATCCAGAAATATCTGTAGCAGAAAGAATATTTTACTCAATAAATACGTGAGTAATCGGAAGAAACAGCGTCATTGTATTGAAAGAAGGGAGATGGAATTAAAAAATAACACAGTAAAAATTATCTTTTATGTCTATTTTCAATAAAAAAATTAGTTTAAATTTTTATTTGTACTAATTATGTGGTTAAGATAGCTATAACCTTATAACATGGGACAGCATAATCTTCATTGCATTTCAAAATGAGAAAATGAGAAAATGAGAACTGTTAGAAGTGGGTGCTCTTATTCATCGTTATAAATAAATTTTGTTGGAACTAACCCCGTCACGGAGATAAGACAAATAGCTTATAGTGCAATGACAACGACGCCGACGAACGTTCATATATTTCGTCACCTTGTAACGTACCGTTATCGTTACCTTTTATTTCGTAGAGAACACATGTGAGTGTTACTTTACCATACTTTTAAATTAATACTTTTACTTATATTTCCTGCACCAGACTAGTACATAAGGATTTCCTTATTCCCTCTTTGTCCGTTGCTGGTTTTATTCCGATACTCACGCTGTAAATCAATTATTAATCAAATTCTTATCATACAAACTTAAAATCAACTCCTTTGTTTATATCTATATTTAAATATCAAATAAAACACTTTCTACTTATCTCACAACTTTTATATTTTCCATTTGACAGACAATTATCTTTTCCAAATTCAAATTACATTATCTTTATTAAACCCTAATTTTCTTTCACTCAGGCTATTATTTTCTTGTTATTAATCCCGCCAGGATTCTTCGTGGCTTCCATCTAGCTATTCTGTTTTGTCTTTTATCTTAAACCATATTTTTTCGACAACCAACACGTCCTCTTCCTTCCAAATCTTTTCTTCAACTCTCTCGACTGTTATTTATTTTCCAGAGATCTCATTATATCCATCTTGACATGCTTTGACCTTGGAACTTAAAATTCAGAGTTATTAACTTATATACAATTACAATTATCAAATAAAAAGTAGCTTTAATAATGTCAAAATCGCAAAATGTGAGGTTGTGTACCTCACAACCTACATGAAAGACTGTGAACGACAAGCTGATAAATATTCTTAAGGAAACCTTTGTATCCCCTTTCGTACAATTCAGTCACTGAGTCATCGGGTCACAATTTAGTAAAATGGTTTTTGGTGTAGAAAAATGAATCTTACCAGTCTTTCAATTCTGACTATACGATTAGTTCTCATTATATTTTGTAAATGTTCAACTCATCGAACTGCATTCAGTGAATTCGATGCTGATTGCAGTTTACAACGCAGTTCTAATGTTGTGATTCCCTACTTCCGTGGAAACGCAAGATCATGTATTTTTTGTACGTATATTTTGATTCAATTTGAATATTTCAGAAACACGTTAGAAGTTTTGTATAGAACTTAATGTGTAAAATAAATTCGAATAATATGTTGAGATATAAGAATAAATGCCCAAGGATCACAAAATTTGAAACAAAAACATGGCAAAATATCCTACATTATCACATTCTCTCATAAAGTATGAAAGTTCACAGAATATTATTGCAAAAATTTTGTCTCAAACTGCAACAGTTTCTGCTTCATAACTCATTTACCTCGAAAAATATTTCGCTCAAACGATGGATTTTAAAACTACTGTGTAAGTAGCACATGCATACTTACAAGAAACAAAAGTTGATATAAAAGTATTCAAACACATTGTATAGTTACTCATTAATTAAATACGAATAGAATTATCAATATAGGAGTATCAAGAAAGAAATAGTGGTTGAGTTGCGTATTTGCTTATCTTTAATTGTAAGTAAAGATTAATTTTTTTTATAAAAAAGAGAGAATACAGTACTTTTGTATTTTATGTGACATTTCCGAGACTAATGTCACCAAGGGTTAAATAAAACTCCTATTTTGTACATTTACATTTTTGTTGGCGGTCGAATATATTTTTTGTCTCTAACCTATAGCCTTGAGGCAGCGGAAGCTACTCTTGTCGGGGTCTCACCAACGTCATCCTGGAAATAACGCCGAGAAGAAAGCATCAGCAGCGGAAAAAAGGCCGTATAAATGTTTGTCTGTTGCAGCAGAAATGGAGGCTCTCCTGGGCGCATGCGCAGTGCTGCTGGCTGCTGCAGTGGTACCAACCTCAGCAGCCGTACGACCGCACATCATCTTCATACTCGCTGACGACCTGGTAAGGATTTTTTTTTTTTTTTTTTTTTTTTTTTTTTTTTTTTTTTTTTTTAAACAATTTATTTGATCTTCAGTCATGCCGGCGATTTAGATATTAGCAAGTAATACAAGACACAGCAAACTTCTGTGTTGCAATTGTTCTTACCATTCTTAAAAAATTCTACTTTAATCTGTTGCAAAAATGCTTGCTTGAACCAGAATATCTCGTACTCTATTTTGCCGGTGCCACATTTGTTAGTAGTTGCTGTGCTATCAGAGATAAATTATTGATGGGGTTGTCGGAGAAGTTCTTTCTGTTTCCGCTCCCCTCAATGATGGGGTCGGCGTCTTCCTCCTGTCCTACACCAGTAGTGCAGTTAGTCTGTAGAGATGTTTCTTAAAGAATATATGTCAAAACTTTGGACGGGGGACAGTGGTGCAGAGTTTCGTAAGGCTCCGAACCCCCTTAAGCGATATTTGGGTGTAAATTTGCGCAGTATTTACCTTTCTGTAAAGTTAACAATAACAGTTATTTGCTATCCGTCGGAACTAACAATTCCGTTGTTATGTGTAACTACTTATTTACGTAGTGACTACGGATTTACTATGAGCACTCTGCTGATGGGAAAAGCCCTCTTAATTCACTACCAAAACTACTAAAATATTGTCACCAACAGAAAATGATTATCTTTAAAATGAAGCTCGAGTTATAACATCCAGAGTTTCGAAAGAAAATACTGATGGCTTCGTTGGTGGTAGCCTCTAACGCCAATCAGTAACCGAACAAAACTATTACGAACCAGAATGTAATATGTCGCTTTGAGAACCCAAGGCATTGCAGGGTTCACATGTGCTGGGCGATATGAGGTTGCACAAGCCATTCCAGCAGCAGTGGTTGCTTTACCTGCCAAGTAGGAAAAAGCGTAAGGGAAAACAGGATCGCATCCTCATGCTACCGACTGGTCCCAAGCTCCATACTGCGCCTAACATTAGTCAGAACCCTTCAGCAATAATTCCTGTAAAACTACCAAGGCTCTCCTGGGACTGGAAATGCTTGACAAGAAGTTTTTACTTAGGACTTTACGTCTTGTCGACATACTGGAGATTGACAGCGAAATTATTACCAGGGCTGTGCATTAAGTATTGCGATCTATCTAGCATTCTGCTAGCATATTGTCATGTTTTTTTGTTTGTGTAACCCGTTGTCGACATTTCAGCTGATGAGTGATTGTACAGTAGCTGTTTCCAGCATTAGGGTACTGTAAACTTTCAATTCTACTGAGGATTTGGTAGATCCATTCCTTCGTTCCTCCAACAGTATTTTCCACGGATGAAAGAAGGGCACTGTTAAAATGGAAAAGAACCACTTGTGCTAAACAAAAAATGAAATCGGAAAGGGATGCATAGCACTTTTATCAACTGGGGAACTGTCCAAATTTTAAATTGCTAAAATGATCATCCACATATAATATGAATAATTGCGAGTGTTTCTGAATCTAATTTATTTTGCCAGAATACTGCTTAAAATCGGAAATTTGGTAATTACATTACTGCGGCACTGTGAATCAGACCTCTCTAGATCAATGTTATTAAAAGTAGTCAGCTCATCTTATTATAGATACTTTATGAGCTTTAAATAGTTCTTTTGGTAAACATTTTGATGTAAACTCCTTTCGCTCAGATAAAGGTACTGAGCCTTTAATGTTACTTAAATATCGTAACACAGCTCTGAATACAGTGGACACGGTTATTGTATGAAAAAAGATCATCTGTCGACTGTCGGTTAGCAGAGACGAAGTGAGGGAAATAGGAGCATGCCTTTTTTGTTTTTTGTTATGACATTACGCCTCGTAGATGTCGAGATCATTATGGCCGGGAAAGGACTGGGAGCAAGGAAGGGGAAGGAATTCGGCCATGGTATTTTGAAGCAACCATCCCGACATTTGTCTGGAGTGATTTGGGCATAAACCATGGAAAACCCAAATTTTGATGTCCGGTAGGGGATTCGAACCCGCGTCCTCCCGAATGCGAGGCTAGAGCTTTACCACTCACCCAACAAGCTCGGTGTGAGCTTGTCGCTTACCTTGCCACTATATACTCTCAATGGCGGTGAGATAGTGGGCAGCTTTTTTTGGTGATGTCCCACAGCATGGCTTCTGCTGTTTAGGTGTCTAATGTCGCTGGTCTTCTCGTGACTCTCAGCAAAGCCACTAACTAGTGTAGAAGGCTGTGAAACTGAGTTTGATGCATAAAGATGATCGGATAAATATTGGGAGACAGCTGTTGAATCTATTCTTCTCGCTTCTCTTAACTTTTCTATCTTTCTGGAAGCTAAGTTCTGTAAAAAATTTGTTTGTCTTTTTAATGTAAAAACATTAATAAACACCATTCATTGACTTACTATACTCCGGAAGAAGTCTCACTGATTGAGGCGAAAACATCTCCTGAATGTTTTATAACACGGAACTTGTAGTTCTAGTTGAACTTAATTTAATTGCGATGGAGGGCATGCACAGGTGGCAATTTATGTAGTCTTCTATTTATCAATTTGTTTTTATTATTATTTTTCGTTACTGTTATTATATCATATACTTTGAGTGTAAATTCTTCCACCCATTCCTTTTTGCCATTTACGAATTTTAATTTTAAATTCCTTTAACGTTTTATGTAGATTGTTCATCAATTCCCTGTCACCCTTATTCAGAAAAGATAATTTTCCATCTTCCTTATGCATGAAATCGAGTTTCAGCTTGTGCTTATTGTCATCTTTTATCTTTCATGCTTACTCCTAATTCTTCGGCCAATATCTTTTAAAGCTTCGTCACCCCTCATACCTTCCAATGACTCCGCTCCATCTCGTTTATCATATCAGTTACTGCCTGATTACTGCAGTAATTTACATAAACTAATCTAGCTGCTCTCATTTGCACGCCCTCTAACGTCTGTATTTGATACCCAGAATGTGGGTTATGTGGATACATTCTTGAATCGAGCTAAAATTCCTCAGGTTTTTATTTTTTTTTACTTGCTTACCAGGGCCAAAATATCTCGTGGAGATCAGCCATCTAGAGGCTAAATTTCTAATGCTGTCAGATTTATTCTATGCAGTGAGCATTGAAGTGTGTGAAACATATGTTCTCTGAAAGGTAAATGTATATTTCGCTGGTGTAAGGTGTAAACTTTAAGACGGAGATTACGGACCATCCCAGCATTAGTGCAAGTAGACGATTAAGGAAAAATTATGGATAGATTTTTAATATTATGTTTATCCTTTACGTTTTGGTAGAAATCACTACCAGAGTTTTATAATCGTACTAAAACTTGCAGGTTTCAGACGGTTTTGGCGTTTTGTGGTGTCGGGAGTGGTTAAAAATTTGAGCGTTGTTTTCTGTCCTGTATAGAAGGATATTTGGAAAAATGATAACTCAAACAACAACGTTTCACTTGATTTTTAAAAAATTTTTTTTTAAATTTCATCAAATTTCTTTTTTATGTTAAGATTTTTGGTGTTTAAGACAGTCAATTTAAACAATTTTATCGTATACATTGTTCAATAACCTACTCAGAAAAACAACTGAAGACTTGTTACAAGTCTTGGTGAAACTTTTAGAATGGCCCGAATTTCCCCCTTTATTTCTGACATGCGGGCCCTGTGTGATATAGTTTTTCCATTTTAAGTACGAGCATTACGTTTACTGATTATCATGAAAAAGAGCCGAAGAACCTTAAATTGAACGCGTTTATCTTCGGGTGTTGGAATTTAAGGTTATCATCGATTTCATGTTTCATTTAGTTGGAAACTAGTTTCGTTAGTCAGAATTTTGAAAGTTGATACGGAAAAATCAGTTTGGAATATTATTTCCATTAGGTTAAAAAACGGATAGTTAAATACTAACATTACGGCTTGATGTCACGTTAGGAACTGCAATATTTGGCTGGATAGATTTGTAAAAACCACGGAAAATTGAAGTCTGGAATCAAAGCCTAACTTGGCATTGCAGATGTTGCATTTCGGTAGAATATGAGCCAGAACATAGCTATGTTTCACTCTTGTCATGACGTTGGCACGTATTTTTTGGGAATTACTTTTACCAGTTTTATAAGAGGTACATCTTGAACAAACTTAATTTATTATGAGCTATCAGAAGGCAGCGTGATAGATGGAACGTCGTTGTAACAGCTCATACCGAGAACAATTTGAGTTGTTTTGTACAGTGTGTGTATGGCCTGTCCTCGACCCACCGCCGTATAGGCCTAGTTACGGCGTCAGGTGCGAGGGACGCCCCTCCATTAAGTGTCCAGCTGTCGTGACGGTCGCAGATGGTCGGTTCACGGCCACGAGGCGTTTATCAAGCTGGACGTACAGTACCTCAAATATTGGCATGTTAGGTCATCTCCGTGTTCGGCAACACTTGACCAGTATAAAAAGGTATTTCAGTTCAGTACTCCGTTTCCTCAAGTGGGATGTTTGTAGAACATAGCAGAAATTAATATGATGATGACGCACATAATAATTTCATATGGCTTCTTATCATTAATTAGAAACCTAAACCGTTGTCTTTGGAATCATAAACGTACTACAGTTAAAAGAGATAGAAAATCAAATTATATTTGTTTCTGTATTTCAACAGATTTCCCGCTTGGTACTTTTGAAGTCTGCCATATGATATGTAAGTAAGCATGGTTCGGTTATTATATATATATATATATATATATATCTTTTGTTGGGTGCTACGTTCGTTAGACTTACTATATTTTATAAGGCATTTTGCTGAAGCTAGGAGGTGAGCATGGTGGGCGAGTAAGCGTCAAAAAATATAAGCGAAGCGTGTAATAGGGCATATATCTGCTAGTACCTGTTAGACTATTCTGTATGATAAAAATCTACGCTTATGTCAGCACAATTTTGTATGTGTAAATTTAATGGAATATAAATTAGTCATAATGGTCTGCAAGCCACCTGTGATAAGATCGGTCGTTTTGAACTGAATCGTCTAGTGGTCTTTTGCCTTCCTGCTGAACTATATAAAGAAAAAAAGAGACAGCGCCGGTTCTATTCCTGATCTCCGTGAATGGGTTCATGGTCCTTAAAATTTCCTCCTCCAGGGATGTAGCTACGAGATCTGAATTTCAAATTATGTTTCTTAGTCAATATTTTTTAACATTAATCACTTATTGCTGCACCTTACACCTAATTGAACATATAGGCAGTAAGGATTGCAATCCCGCAGTGTTTTCAATCCAGCGGGATCCGCGCGGGATTTGCGCCAATCCCGCGGGATCCCGCGGGATCCGTGCGGGATCGGTACAAACAGTTTTTTAACGCATATATTTAAAATATTGTTACTTAAAACGTTAATAAATTAAATAATAATTAAATTAATAAATAATTTTTATTGTTAAATGATAAAAATTGAAAGTTAACAATTTTTGATTGGCAAATTGACTTTAAACTTTTTAGCGTGTCTTAAGTGTATTTCGAGGTTTTAGATTTTTGTTTTTTAATCTATACCAATTGTTAAATAAATAATAAAAATGGAAAATATTGAGTCTTAGGTCATATTATGTGCCTTAAAATACATCACATAAGTTTAAAAATATGGTTTGCTTAATGGCCAAATTACCAGAGTTTTTTTTAAAAAAAATTTAAATAAATGTTTCATAACACCGAGAAAAGCATTCCATTTCACAAGTGAACTGAATATACTCTGTAAAGTGTAGAATTGGCTCAGAATAAGATCTCATTTTTGTCACTGTACAAGCACGAGACTTTGCCTTTTTTTTGCCTGATTCATTATTATATCTCCTGATTCCTTGATTGATATTACAGTTGATTCAATGTTATTAAAATAAACTACTCACCAACACGTAAACTGTCAAGTATTTCAGATTTACTTATGTGGCGTAACGACGTTTTTAGAGTGGAGATTATTAGATTTTAGTAAGAAAGGAGACTTTCTCGGCGAATGATTTCAGTGAAGTCCTCATAGTAGCCCAGTCAATAAAGGTTTTGTGTCGGAACTCTTTCTGGTAAAGCTGATTTTTTCAAGGGTGATAGACCTTGATGAGAGGATTATTTTCTGAAAAGTCCCCTAAAATTCCAATGGAGCTTCCCTCCCTACCCCCCCCTTTAAGTTTAAAAATGTAGAGTTTTACGCAATCGCATACAACTTTTTAACCAAACGTTTGTTAAGGTTATATTACTTACAGTTTTATTCCCTGATAAATATTCTACAACTTTTATAATAACATAATTTATGATAAGTGCAGCAGTTTTCCCGTAAATTAACGAAATGTTGTAAAAAAACAATATTTTTTTGCCACCTATCTACGTTTTTGCAAACCCATACTTTTATTCTTCGCCAAATGAAAAAATGCTTCCAATAAAAGTTGTAGCATATATATTCCTGAGTACATCGGTGTATAAACATGTACAGTTATGTGTATTACACTACTAGTAACATAGAAAACAGTAGCTAGGTTTTGAGCGCGAGAGCGCTCGGGAGTCGGCGGGCGTAGGCGAAAGGCGCCTTATCCTCATATGCCTATTCAATTACTTAATACTATAATTATAACATCTATTTTTAACACTTATACTCGTACTAGCCCATAGTGTGTCGACCTTTAATTTGTAATTTAGTAAATATTTGTGTATAATCAAAATAACATTAGAGTGATATGAGAAGTATAATTTGTTTTTCTGATTGTAACATATTTGAATTAGAGATTTTAATTTTATTCATAATTAATTATTGTACACATTTGTATGTCAGTTTTGGTTCGGGGGATTTAACCTAGCCTTGTTATATCAGGCCATTTCATTATCCACCACCTATGGACCCGCCGTGTCCCGGACTGGCTAAACCGGCAGCTGTTTTAAATTACTTGTGTTTTAAAACAGCATCACGGACCTCCCACCCACCACAGATATTATATACACCGATTTAATATTTACAAGTCATGATTATTGTAACTCATAAAACTTATTTTACGTTTAGAAGCATGTCTCTTTGATAACGGTTACATATTAGTCTGTATGAGGAAATTCATCTTCTTCTTCTGAATACAGGTGTGAATTTAGGCAAGATAAGCAACTCAGGTTCACTTTTCTACATCCACAGTATTGTCCACATCCTTGTTTACAAGAACATGACACTAAGTACAGCAGTTCGTTTTGGAGCAAATGGCTTCGAGGTAGGAATTGGTTTCAATGTTCTTTTGGTACCTCTCATTTCTTTCACGTTTTCAATTTTCCAACCCCAGTTTGTAGCATCAAGAGTATTACCTAACCATTTTTGAAATTGCAAAAATACTCTCACCGAATGTTCACGACATGCCTCAGACGTTGGAGGTAATGTTGCAAGATGAAAATTTGATCTAAGGGAACTTTTCTTTGTTAATGTCAAGAACTTGTAGTAACGGGCTTCATTCAGATTTGAATATTTCTCTAACCCATAAAAACATAAAACAAATTTCTCACCAGCAATCAAAAGGTCCTCTCTTGTTGTAGAATCATCCAAAAACTTCCTCGCTGTATTCTGCATATCAGGTTTCGATCTGAGCAATTCTATCGCTTTTAATTTGCCCATTCCATACATGCTGGATGTGGTATCACATCCGGTCATAGCGTGACAAAACAGAAGTAACTGACGTTGATCTCCAAACTTTTCTATGAGAGTGGCGATTCTGTAGTACACTGTTAATGGAACTGCACCCCCTATCTCTTTACAGAAGTATATACAAGTACTTTCAGGAGCCAGTGCCGTAAGTAATACTATTAAGTCGGTATCGGTTCCAACGACAAATACCTTACAGTCACTTCTCTGCTGTTGAATTGCTGTCATAACAATGTGCACATCAGTATCATCTTCCGCTGTAACAACTTGTAGTCCTCGTTTTCTGAATTCAGATGCCAAAGCTAGTACCAGTTTTCTCTTGTTACTAGTATTTCCTAAAAACTCCTCTTTTCCAGTAACACAAATTGTGTTTTCATCAAATACTATGTCAGGTGAAGATCTTTTGGCTGCTCTTCTGTTTTGCTCTTCATTTTTCGTTGTTGGCTCGTATGGATAACCATCAAATACTACAATTGAATTAGATCCATATTTATTTACAACATATCTACAGTAAGTTTCTAAGATGACGCCATAGGAACAATTTCTTGGCCACGCTACTTTGTGTAGAAGAAATCCCCCGTCCAAAACATAAGTTGCACCATTTTGGTCCGTTACGTCGATGACACCTTCTTCAAATACCTTCATCAGTGACGATTTTGTTCCTTTTCGTAAGGATACATCATCAAACAAAGCAGGTGGTCGAGGAGACAGTTCGAATTCCAAGTAAGTCTTCAATTTTCCGGGACTGTCGCACACACACAAAATACGGTTAAAAAGTTGTTGGAAGTTCACACAAACTTCTTTTGATCGTACCAATGCTGACTTCTGCACTGCTTGAGTCTTAACCATATCCTTCCTGTGAAGTTTAGTATCATGGAAGTTAGTTCCCTTCATTTTGGCTATGGCTGATAGACCGACATCATAAGCTTCATCGCAGTTTATTGAATAATCACACACGAATTCAGATGTCAATGAAACTAATTCACCTGATAGTTTTGTAAAAGTATTGTGTGTTTGGAACCATGTTGTAAATGTTTGCAGGTCCGCCAAATCTTTTTCTCGTCTAGATACGCGAAGTACTGTACTGAATTGATGTCCCAAAATAAGCTTCGACAGCATCATGAATTTTTAAGAAAAATTGTGTTCGGAGGACCCATTTCGATAGAGTGCTGTCGGTTATGCCTCGTCCATGAGTTAGGCCCCCAACGGATTTCATGGGACGCATCAAACCCTGTTCGATGCACATGTCAGTCCACGTCCCAGACCAGTATTTCCCCGTTCTTCTTACAGTGAAATGTTCTTTAAAGAGACCAAATTCTAATGGAGATAGTTTAGAGCCAAGTTTAGTCATTTCTTGTGCATAAAGATGTGCGGATTTAGCATATGGCAGATGGCCTGCAGCGTGAAATTATGGGAGCATTTCAATTGTAGTACTTAAATGGAGGTCCCAATTACCGGATCTTTCTGCATAAATACACATCATTATGAGGTCAATGCATTTAAGAAGATTTATCCAAAGCTTAGTTGTTCTGCTGAGCGTTTTCACATTATTTAAACACTCATTAAACTGATTCAATGCTGCCTTTACAGTTGGATCTTCGAGAATTTCAGCTTCATTGCGTTTATTTTCAAGGAGCTGCTTAGAAAATGCCTCAAGATTTTCCTACATTAGCAACTATCCCTGACACGTTAGATCAAACGAACGCTGTTAAATGCATTAAAAATTATTTCTGGAAATTATAGCACCTTTATTCTTCTTCTTACACAACGGGCGCGGCCGGCTCACGCTGCCCGCCGATTCCCGGGCGCTCACGCGCTCAAAACCTAGCTACTGTTTTCTATGTTAGTAGTAGAGTAATACACATAACTGTATATGTTTATACACCGATGTACTCAGGAATATATGAGCTACAACTTTCATTCGAAGCATTTTTTCATTTGGTGACGAATAAAAATATGGTTTTGCAAAAACGTAGATAGGTGGCAAAAAAATATTGTTTTTTTTACAACATTTCGTTAATTTACGGGAAAACTGCTGCACATATCATAAATTATGTTATTATAAAAGTTGTAGAATATTTATCAGGGAATAAAACTGTAAGTAATATAACCTTAATAAAGTTTTGGTTAAAAAGTTATAAGCGATTGCGTAAAACTCTACATTTTAAACTTAAAAGGGGGGTAGGGGGGGAGGAAAGCTCCATTGGAATTTTCGGGGACTTTTGAAAAAATGTCTCTCTAATAGTGATCTACTACTGGGAGAAAATTCAGCTTTACCAGAGAAAGTTCCGACATTCACTGTTTTTGGCCCTTTATTGACTGGGCTATAGGTTGTATCTCCGGATTTCTTTGCAAACACACGAAGTTACACACGTGAGGAAGACAGCGGAGGCAGCCGTCGAAGTATGGTGTTCCTACGACACAATTCGTCGATACACCCGTGAAAATTGCGCTAATCCATTGAGTTTGGTCGATGATTACGCTGTATTTCTGTGTGTTAAATAATAACAAGGAGAAGAGAGATTAATCGAAAGCCTGAGCGGCACATGTAAGCAGGCGGCTTTCGTCAAAGAAACGCATTGAGGCAGCGGCCAAAACAACAATAAGTCAAAGGATATACAATTTCCTTTTGATAGCTGTTAAATAAATAGGTACGCGATCGTTAAAATTACGATAACATTAGTTTCATATCAACGAATAATCAAATTTTCAGCCGCAAATTAGGAAATTGTCACAATTACTTTATCTGCAAATACAGAAAATGGGAATAATGAAACCGTGAATAAAAAGCTGTAACCGTGTAGTTCAGATAACGTGTGCGACACTTAAAAAATAATTATATAGTTAGAAAATCTTACTAAATACGCACCATAACACAAATTACACAAATGTGTACTTGAAACAAACGCAAGTTTTTATGAATACCTAAAAGTGTATTTATTTACTTACGAATGACGAAGGTTGACAAAAACAAACGCTTGTTCACGAGTCAAATGCCAACTGGAAGGGTTCAGGCAAACAGTGCAATACATCCGATAGAGACCGAGTGGGGCAGAGAGTCACGCAGACTGACACGCGTTTCCGCCGGATTTTGCGGATTGCGGATCCGCTTAATTTTGTGCGGGATCCGCCAGACTGTCTAATGATGCGGGATCCCGCGGGATTGCGGGATCCCGCTTTGCTGGATTGCAGTCCCTAATAGGCAGTAGTCTCTGATTAAAAGTTCATGTGTCCACTTCACATTTTTTTTCCTTGGTGTCATATAAGCTAGCCAAACAAAATTTGTTAAAAAAGGTACATATTGAGGAATTTCATACTTCATTTTTTTTTTCTCTTTCATATTGTTTTCGAGATTTAGTGTGCCATGAAATTTCGTTTCTAGGTTCGGTGGTTTTTGGATCTCCATTTATTAATCTCTGCTGAAACTATTGTCTTCGTTGTTTATCTTATTTTCAAACTTTTCTGAAGTTATGTACGACTAGTGACTCGATTTCTTATAACAACACATCATTTGTCTGGTTTAGAAATTTTACGATTGCCTTTAGAAATATCCCTTGGAAGAAAAGTCAGATTACAATATTGCTTGTATACGCTAAGCGATCCCCTATTTTTATTTCGTGTAAGCATAACTGGAGGCAAATTACGGCGGTTCCTGTTCAGCAGCGGTATCCAAACTGGGAGGCGTGCCTCTCTCGACATGCTCGGAGTATTGCAAAGGGAAGCGGGAAAAGTTTAACAAAAATGTAAATTATAAGTAAACTTTCATAACATAACATAATTAAGTATTTTAAACCTTTCACCGCCACATATCGAAAGTTGCAAGAAACCAGAAGCTTGCAACTGCATAATTTGTAAAACGACCACCAGAACTGCTGGTGCCAAGAACATCAAATTCAAACGTCACTCGTTGTTGTCACCAGAAGTCTATAACGAAATAAATGAAGCAAGCACCAAGTTTACATTTTTTAAAAGGGAGGCGTCGTAACTTAAAGTTTAGAAATTTCTGTTGTGGACTATGGCTCTTCAACATTATATCATTCTCACATGTTTATCACTGAACTTTAGATATGGCGGGCATAGTAGGTGTATGATTTTGAAAATGACTGACCGTGGTGGGTGAGCGATTAACGCTCTGGCCTCGCATTCGGGAGGACGCCGTTTCGCATACCCATCCGGGCATCCAGATATGGGTTTTCCATAGTTTCCTCAAATCACTACAGGCGAGTGCCGGAATGGTTCCTTCAAAACGCCAAAGAAAAATTCCTTCCCGTTGCTTGTATCCAATCCCCCAGCCCCATCCAGCCTATAACGACCTCTTCGACGAGGCGTAAAGCCATAAGTAAAAAAAAAGTAAGATTACGAAAATCTTGGTTTTAAGAATCCATATTCAAAAGATCTTAATTCATTAAAATTTAAAAACATATATTCAATTAGTAGTTAGCTCACAAAGAGTTAAGACTTTGATACTTATTACAATACGACCGATAGAAGTATGAGGTGTTAAATTACAGCCATTCCCTCAGAATTTACAAAAACAGAAGTTTAATTTTGACCAGAGTCTGTGTTCGAAGGAACTTAAGTCTCTTAGCGTGTAAGCTGGCTGGTGAAAGTGTGGTCCACAGGGGAACACGCGTGCTCATTGTAAGGAAAATTGCTGACACACGATGTGTTTTCACCTGGCTCTGCTTCCGGTAATGACTGCGCGATGCTTCAGTCTTCGGTCCAAGTCCAAGACAACGGATAGACGTTGCTCTCTCTTATGACTGAGAAGATGAAAGCTGAGATGGATTCGGCAGTAGAGCTTGATGGAGAGAGCAAATCATACTGAAATATGTCGATGCGAGGCATCTATGTCTAGACGTCAACTGGAAACATTCTGAGAATAATAATAATAAATAAAATCCTAATTTAACACATGCTGATTACAGACCATCAGATGGTAAAATGTACTATCTTCATTTTCTGAAGTATAAATTTGTTACTATTAGTAACACTGATTATTTTAAATTAATTTTAACTGTACTTGGGAAGATGCATCTTTTTCAATTTGCTTTTATTCTAGTGGCTGAGTTTTTCTGCGATTTATTTACAGTTTAAAAGTGGATGGCGTCGTTGGATATTGTTCTAGGTAGCTTTCCTGATGATGTTAGTTGGTAGTGATCAAATTATCCATTTTTTCTGTATTATGTGTTAAGCAGGTTAGTCGTAGGACGCAACAACGAAACTTACCACGAAACCAGAATTTTGTATTTTCAGGTAATTTAAATGACTTCTTCTTGTGCTGAATTACGGCATTATTCGCAGTGAGTGTTGCTGGAAGAAGTTTGAGTGAATTGTATTAATTAATTATCAGAACTTTGTTGCAGCCAGCAGCTGTTAGGAACTGTGAAGTGGCGCAACAAAACTTTTAATGGCCTGATTTTTCTGTTTCACTCCAAGTTCACAATATTTACGGCATTTATAACTTTATATTATTCTATGTGCTTAAGAATCTGGGAAATCTTAATATAACTGTGGATATTTGATAACTTTGTGCGTATCTACATTCATATAACGGCCATAAAATTATTATCAAGACAAATTTTCGATCACCGTCATTTCTGAAAACTGAATGACACATTTTTATTAATTACAAGTACTTTTAATTAGGAATTTGAACATGAATGTCCTATGTTAGTATCTATAGAACACTGTGTCTCTTTGACATGATGCTATTTAACTGTTAGTTCATAATTTAAAATAATTGATGAAACAAAACTACACAGGAAAAAAAATTATAACATGCACAACATCAAATAGTTTTTTCGCATACTGTCTTTTCTCGATCGCGAAAGACATTTTAGCCAGTAATTTCCAATTAGTTGTTCAGTATTACTCTGGTAAGAGAGACATTATTAGCTGTGATCGTGAGCATCGTATTTCTGATGTGAATGTTCGAGTGGGAACTATCAACGCTAGCTTGGCAATATGTGGATACATCAGTAATGAAATGACCAAATGCTAGTACTAGGGAAGACAGGTTAAAGACCGACCCGGGGCATTGGTGTTTTAAAAACGCACTGTGTTTTTTGTGTCATATTTTCTACGAAAAAGTATAATAAACTCAATAATTATATTAGACAAAAGTTGCATCTTTATGGAAACATCAGACAGAAAGTACTTTTAAAAAAATTCAAAAAAGTGAATGGATAATATCAAATGATAAAGCACATGCTTCAGTATCTGTTGTGTCTATCTTCATGCAAAGAAGATGAATTGTATCAAGCTATCCACTGCTCACTGGAGGTGAATCAGTTAGTGTCTAAGATAATTTGAAGAAGATCGTTTTGGATGTAGCTTACTGTTTATACATTGATATTTCTGGATAAAAGGTACCCAAATCCTCCGTTAGTTATGTAATACCTGTTTCAGGGTTGGAATGATGTCAGCTTCCACGGGTCTGATCAGATTCCGACACCCAACATCGACGCGCTGGCGTTTAACGGCATCATCCTGCAGAACCACTACGTGCAGCCCATGTGCACGCCATCCAGGGCGGCTCTGCTCACCGGGAAGTACCCCATACACCTCGGTGAGTCCACAGTCCACACCATAGACAGCAAAAGCTTTAAGTCGTTTGCATTACGGGGTTGACAAGGTGAACTCCATGAACGCTTTCCTACGCATCGGTTGTTATCTACATATATACTCTGCAATTCACAAAATTGTGGGTGGCAGAGGGTGCTCAGCACCAAAGCTTATCTCTTTGCTGTGCATTCCAATCCCTAATGGTACGAGGGGAATAAAAAGAATTCTTATAAGAATCAGTGCGGCACCTTATTTCTCTAATCTTCTCTTCTCTGTCATTCCGGCTCAAATAGGTTGGTGGACGAAGTATTTCACTACACTCGTAAGTGAAAGTGAGAGTGTACGTGTTTACCAATAAGTTTAAACGAAACGTGCGTCGTCTATCTACAAGGAGATCCCAGCCTAGTCTAAAAATCAATTCTTTCACGCTTTCATAAGGACTGTAGTAAGCGGTCACGAATCGAGCGGCTCTTCTCTGTACTTTCTCTATACTTTCGATCAATCCTCTTAAGAAACGGATCCCAAATGGCACAACTATAGTCCAAATGTACACGCACAAGACATTTGTACGCTATCTCCTTTGTTTGTTCATTACAATTTTTCAAGATTAGACCTATGAATCGCAGCCTAGAATTAACTCTACCTACTAACGAATTAACGTTTAAGTCCCATTTCATGTTCCTTTGTACTGTTACTCCCAAATATTCCATACAATCGACCATATCAATAACTGAATTGTTTAACTCGTATT
The DNA here is from genome assembly GCA_031002005.1 of Vandiemenella viatica. NCBI lineage: Eukaryota > Metazoa > Arthropoda > Insecta > Orthoptera > Morabidae > Vandiemenella > Vandiemenella viatica. The sequence goes on along the minus strand of CM061920.1, from coordinate 229,595,386 downwards.
TCTGAACAATTGGATTGTTTTTGTTAGTTATGCTCATTGTCTTGCGCTTTTTACAATTTATCGTAAATTGCCACTCAACGCACCATGCCAAAATAATATCCAGATCACGCTGAATTTCTAAGCAATCGGCCAAATTCCTTACTTCCCTATAAATAACCGCATCATCAGCAAACAATCTAAAGAGGCTTTTCACTTTGTCTCCAAGATCGTTTACAAAAATTAAGAAAAGAAGTGGTCCTATTACACTTATTTGAGGTACACCTGATGTAACATCTAGATTAGAAGAACTTTCTCCTTCAACGACGACATACTGCAACCGACCAGTTACAAAATCCTTTATCCATTCACAAAGCTGATCCGATATACCATACGCTCGAAGCTTCGCTAAAAGGCGGTTGTGTGGCACAGAGTCAAACGCTTTCTGAAAATCTAAAAAAATTGCATCTAGTTGTGAAACTACATCTATAACTTAGTGCAAGATGGGAGACTCGAGGGTAATACCACACACAAACTCAAGAGATCTGCGCAAGATATTTGTGGCTGCAAAGTTAAATATAGGGTCACCCGTGTCTTCGGTCGAAATATGAATATTCCCTCCGTCGACTACTTTCAACCTGTATATTTCCCTCAACCCCGCAACTACCAACAGGCAACCACGATGGGAGACTTGAGGCTACTACTGCACACAAACACCAGTGGTCTGCGCTATGTAGTTGTGACTGAAAAATGAAATATATGGACACTCACGTCTTTGATCGAAATATTAAAGTGCCCCAGATCGACCACTTTCAACCATCATATCTCCCACACCCTCATAGCTACCGACATGCAACCACCATAGTGCACTTTGGGAGACTCTATGCTACTACCACACACAAACACCAGTGATGTGCGCTTTGTAGTTGAGGCAACATTGTGAAATATACGGACACACGTTATCTTTGGTCGAAATAGAAAAATGTCTCTGATCGACCATTTTCAACCATCATCTCTCCCACTCCCCCACAGATACCGACTTTGGGCCAACGTTGTGCATGACGTGTGACTCCATGTTTATATCGGGATACAGCGAAATTTTTAATTCGTATGATAAATGCTTTGATTTTCTGTCAGCAATATTAGCGGGGTTTATGGTTAGGTCGAAATGCAACCTAGACCAGGATGAAAACAGAAACTTTTTGTTGCAGCGTAAGTCATAAGGAATTGCATTTACCGTAGTTTTATAATTCAGGATGAAAACATAAACTTTTTGCTGTAGCGTAAGGTACAAGAAATTGTATTGAGCGTTGTTTTATAGCAATCAAGCAACTGCGAATAAATTACTTGCCATCACACTTTATTCAACCCATCATTTTTGACTGCTTTTGAAACTAGTTTTTGGTATAACGGGATTACCTCTTTGTAATTAAAGTACCAGAATTAAAAAGTAGGGAGTGTAACCAAGAAACTGTAAAAAATTGTAACATTTCATTTTCAGTTCAAATTTATTGATGGTCTTAGGTGATGTAAGACTTGAGTACGAGAGCATATTCAGTTATTTATTTCATTTTTAAGAATATTCCACATGTTTCATGCCATATTTTTTTTTAATATCGTTCATATATTATCGCCATCATATGTATTGGGTTATCTCGAGAGCAGTTTGTGCTTTCGCATGAAGGCCTAAGAAGAACATCATAATATAAAATTTAAAGTACTATATAGAAAACCATACTGTCAAGCATCTGCACTTTTAAATTTCCACATAGTAATAATTTTTCTTGCGAACAAATGCGAAATAAATTCCATACGTAACTAATGCAATATGGATAAGATCACGACATTGGAAGTCAGTATTTAGCTAAGCCATCCAGGTTTAGTAGTGCGTCCCATACTTTGATTCTCCTGTGTTAGCTATAAGCAGTTTGGTGACTTGGCGGTTAAGATCGAACGGTCCCCGATTCGAAACCGCGTCTCGATGGGGATTTTCCAAAGGCCATAAACTTACCTTCACCTCTATAATAAATAGAACGCCAGAACGCTTCCGTGGTTTGGATTCTACGCTAAACTTAAGGTCCGCTTCATCCTACAGGACTCCCGAGTTTGGTCAGGTAAGGAGGAAAGGAACTGGATGTCCTACCTCTGATACTATGCTTAGTAATCCTGCTTTGGGAGGGTCCAGCCAACCTCCGGGTTGTTGATATTGTTTAACTTTTTAGTGTTGATGGTGGTGCACTAGATTCTGTTATACCATAGGAAGACATCTTCGTACATTTCCCTTGCACTCTTCACAAAAGCAGGAATAATCCCGAGTTGCCGTAGCTACTCTTCTTTCTTCCTGTGTTATCAGTTGTTAATGGGTCATGAGTATTATTTGATCTCCAACCATCACAAGTCGTCTGCAAAGTCTTATTACTAAATGGCTAAATGGCATGTTAACTGCTCTTTGATTATTAAAAATGAATCTGATCCAAAAAAACTTTGTGCTATCGTAATACAATGGCCAATACATTTGTCATGTACCACGAAAAGAAGATATTCCGGTGTTGATCTCACAGGAATGTTTTGACTGATTGCTTGAGATGAGGTATAGTGGTTTTCGTTGCAGGTATGCAGGGCTACCCCCTGCTCGCGGCAGAGCCCCGCGGCCTGCCCGACGGGAAGATCCTGCCGCAGTACCTCAAGGACCTGGGCTACGTCACCAGGGCTATCGGCAAGTGGCACCTGGGCTCTACAAGAAAGAGCTCACGCCCACGTACCGCGGCTTCGACTCCCACTTCGGCTACTGGGCCGGATACGTCAGCTACTACGACTACATCCTGCAGGACGTGGTGAGTGCTCCCGTCTCAAAACTTTACACTCTCAGTACGTCTTATAGCTGTCTGCTTATTACATCTACTTTATTTTAATACAAACGTCAACAATAATAATTTTTCGTCCTAACAAATGCAAAATAAATTCCCTACATACCACGGTAAAGAAATCGGAGGACTCATCTCGTCGCCTTAAATTAGTCCAGCTGTGAGCGGAAGTGAGCAAGGCATTGCGTGAAGCTTTTAAAGAATTCAAAGCCAGGAATTTATCCGATGATCTAATTACTAATGCAAAAAAGTTATTGTCATGTATCAAAGAAATAAGAGGCTCTCATTAGGTTATGCGTTCACTAATGAAAGAAAACTGGGAATTATCGGAATCCAGCTTAGATTTTTTTTTTTTTTACTGCTTAACGTCTCTTAACAGCAAGGTCTTTAGAGACGGGAAAGGATGGTGGGCAAAGAATGGGAAGGAATTCGGCCATGGACGTTTAAAGGAAGCATCCAGGCATTTGCCTGGAGTGATTTTGGAAACTATGTAAAACCCAAATCTGGATGCCCGGACGGGGGATTCGAACCGGCGTCTTCCCGAATGCGAGGCCAGAACGCTAACCGTTACACCGCCACTCTCGGTCCCTGCTTAGAAAAAGCAGAAATTTTGAATAATATATTTAAGAAAGCTTTCACAACAGAAAATGTAGAGGAGATCACGATATTTAATAAGCGTACCGATGATATTATGAATGATCTCGTTCTTGACGTCGATGAATAACAAAACTGCTTGGGAAGCTAAAAACCAATAAGGCTCCCGGACCAGACGGTAGTCCTACTAGATTCTCCTCTAGGTGCGCAAAGGAAATTGCACCATATTTGATGAAATTATATTCCGCCTCCATGGTTCAAGGAGACATACGCGCTGAGTGGAAAACCGCCATTGTAAGTCCAGTATTTAAAAGTGGGAATGTTGATTATCTTCAAAATTATAGACCGATGTCAATAACTATAATATTTTGCAGGATTTTAGAACACATCATCTATTCAAATGTCATGCGGTTTTTAGATGAAGAGGACCTTTTAAACTCAAGCCAACATGGATTCAGAAAAGGTCGATGCTGCGAGGCAAAATTTGCACTTTTAATTCACGACTTGTGCCGGGTTATAGATAAGTAATCCCAGGTTGACTTACTTAGTTCAATTAGATTTTAAAAAGGCCTTCGACACTCTGCCTCACACAAGATTACCTACGAAACTTCGTAGTTATGGTACATCTAGACAAATATGTGACTGGTTGCAAGCTTTTTGAAGGGTAGAACACAGTTTGTAGTTCTCGACGGTGAGCGTTCATCACTAACCTAAGTGAGATCCGCGATTCCCCAGGGAAGTGTGATAGGGCCTGTGTTGTTTCTCATGTACATTAATGATTTATGCGACGTAAAAAGGAAAAAAAAGTCTATTTGCCGATGAAATAAAAACCCAAGACGACTATACTTTGTTACAATCCGATGTTACGAAACTAATCGCTTGGTACAATGACTGGCAGCTGGAGTTAAACGCTAAAAAATGCCAAGTCATAAACATAAGTAAAATGATATCATTTAACTCTGAATATAAAATTAATGACACTGTCCTTAGAACGATAGATTCCGTTAAGTACGTAGGTGTAACAATTAGCAATAATTTTTCGTCGAATGAGCATATCGAGAATGTAACTGGGAAAACAAATCTTATGCCCAAATTTCTAGATCGTAATTTAAAACAATGTACAGTTAAATCGATTGCATACAAAGCTCTGATGCGTCCTCACTTAGAATATTGATGTTCTGTATGGGGTTCCTATCAAAAGAGGTTGATGAATGCATTGGAGAAAGTCCAAAGAAGAGCCGCCCGATTCGTAACAGGTATATATAGCTGGAAGGAAAGCGTAAGTGCGATGTTAGATGAATTGTGTTGGGAAGACCTGGAAAACCGAAGGCGTTGGTCTCGGCAGAAGCTGATTGAAAAATTCACGACTGACCTATTTCAGGATGACGAAAACGCATATTACTACCAGCTAAATTCATATCTAGGAATGACCACGAAAATAAGATCAGAGAAATCAGGTCAGAACCGATTCATTTCTACACTCTTTTTTCCCCACGATCGATTATGGAGTGGAATAGGAAGGAGTTACTGAGTGAGATAACTTACTGTAGATTCCGATAGGAGTAGGTATCTATAAACTCCTCCGGCCGTCCTGATCTGGTTTTCCCAGATCGCTCCAGGCAAATGCCGGGATAGTTCCTAAAAATAGCCCATGGGCGCCTGCTGCCTTATCCCGTATATCCCTTCCTATGCACAAATGTTTACACATTAATATTGGTGTAATGCACCCTCCACCACCCACTTTTAGTGAATCGTGGAGTAATAACAATAATAATAATAAGTCCACAGCTAGTAATATGTTTCGATGTTATATCCTAATTAATTATTAATGGAGAGTCTCAGTTATATTTCTTATTCTAAGACCGCAATGTTATATAAGGTAGTACGATGGTAGTATCTCCACAGATTTAGTCAAACAAAGACGAACACAAATTTGGAAATGTTGTCATCGTTCTAAAGCTTCCGATCTTTGTATCAGAAGGTATGCTAGCTTTGTGGATAAAACGCTACCGGGACCAGGATTAGAGACTCAGTACATCCAGGAATTTTTTACAGGCTTTGCTTGTTCATAAGAGTACGGTACGGTGGTTCGGAATTCACGTTGAACGACAGGTCCAGCCATGCCACAGTGCAAATTGACATACTGTCAGCCGACAGTCTAACTTTGAGGGAATATCCCGGCCAATAATACTATACACAATTTACTTATTTAGTAAAACAAAGTTTCGATCAGCAATAATCAGAGTTCTACTGTGCCATTCATTTAATCGGGTTTTACACAGGATGCTTTCTACCAAGACTTATGACATCTTTATTCATTTTCGGTGCTAAAAGGGCTCTTTAATTATGGACCACATTTCATTATTAACTAAGATAAGATTATTTATCATTAATTAACTTTGTGACCATCTGCATTGAACCAAACCGCTTTCTTTCTAGGCTCCAGTATCGGATTTTGGCTGCAATTTTACTGTCGACAGGTCGCTGGTGGTCATAGAGTTACTGGCTTGTGTTTCTCCGCATTGAAAACATTACAAGTATCGAAAATAAATATCTCCTTCTAGGTTTAGTCACAAGCTAACCAATGTAACGTCATTACAATGCACTTCGATGACAAAAAAATACTTCTTACGGAGATAATACACTTTATGGAAGAAATTACTTTCTAGAATACGAATCGACCAAAAATGTGGACATGACGCTAAGTGAACATCGGAAAGTAATGCACATAACAAAAAAAATTCATAAGTATTTAATAGGCGATGCTATAGATAACGTGGAAACTTAAAAAGATAAACTCACTTAGCAAGACTTACTAAATTTTTATGGCTCAGAGTGAGGGCGAGACCATGTTAGAATAGCCTTCTATGATAGAAGTATTAAAATAAAATATGAGGGAATGCGAATGGTGACGAATTCACCTGGAAGACCGAGACAAGTGTGGATAGAAAATTACAAGGTTAGGTAAGTACTTCAGGTAGTTAAGGAACTAACCTAGTGTTTAAGCTATGGATACGAGCCAGTTCAATGTCCGAGTTGAATCATTTCCTCTATATAAAACAGATACTGGATTACGCAAAACAATCGTCCAGACAAGCGATTAAGTGCTAATGGTAACAGTAAAGGCTTCGTTAGACCATAAATACTCTTGATAGCAGTCTGGCGAAATTTTGAATGTCCACTACACAACGCGAAATAGGCTCTCGTATTGCAGTGCACAAGTAAATTGTATTTACGATCTGAAAATAAGAGAAGTAGCGTTGGGAAACAACTCTCTGCATTCACCCTCCAGGCTAGAACATAAATGTGGCGGGACTCAGTACGTGAACTTTTTCTTTTTACGTCTCTTAGTAAAAGGATCTTGTTTCATTTTATTAACGTTTTCTGGCTTTACAACGAAACGCAATGCCAAAGAAATCAAGAATTTAAACAATATTCTCAGCATTTAATTTAACAATTATGGATTTTTTTACATTTTCTTGGATTGATTTCTGTAATAATTTGTAATTTTAGTGCTAGCAAATAATCTTTCGTATTACCCACTGGCAAGTTCGTGAAATCAAGATAGTTTGAGGTTGCTACGGTTATTAAGTCTTCCAATTACTAATTCTGTTATTGCTTAGTTCGAGAAAATCAGTGGTCTCATTCAGCAACAGATTTCGAGTAGCTGTTTTATTTAGTATGCGTTATCAACTAAAGGTAGCCGAATATGCGTAAAGCAGATTTTATGATAACTAAATAACGAATCATAAAAAGTACTAAGGTTACTATCAAAGAGTTCATTCCGTAAACATAAATATTTTTCGAAATTTATATTTATTAATGTTTCAAAAATATTCCGCTCTGAAGTCAGCGTGGAGGGCAAAAAGAGGTTGGAGAATGTTATTAATACAATACGAGTCGGGAGTATGTCGTCAGAAGTAAGCTGCTACTGCATAAGAAAACAGTTACTGCCGAAGTACAGATTCAGAACAATAAATAGAGGCGTATTTAGCGGTGATAATTTTTCTTCCAAGAATTCATTTAATAACATAAAGGCTGCAGTAATGAGATTCTATAGGTGCGTCATGGTACGTGTAACAAGAGACACACTAGAAGAAAATAATGGGAATTAACAGTATAAAACAAAGAAATACCTGGAAAATATGTGGGAACTAAGTATAATCGGATTAACATAAAATGCCTTGCCTTTACGGATGGTATAATTACTCTAACTCCTGAGAAAGCCAGACGCGTTATTGAGAAGCATCATCAGATCGCCATCAAAACCGGCCTCATATCCCTTATGAGACGCAATATATGAACTTCAAGAGTATAAACCCGAGGCCACTCGTGATCAAATATGGCACTCAATCACAAATTAAACACTTTAATTCCTTAGGGGAAACTATGAGGAATAATGGAAATTAGAAAGTGGCCCACAAAATCCGCACAGAAAAACTGCTTAATGCATATTCAATTACTTGGAATACTTACAATAAGAAATACTTTCTATCAAAGTCAAATTCGTTCTTCCAGGAGCACTGCATGCCACGGAGATGTCGTCAGTAACTGTAAACGTCGAAGGGATTAAAAAATTGAAATTGAGATACTGATTCTGCCCCAAGTTCCATAATGGCAAATGGATGTGTATAAGGTCAGAAGAATGGTATTCACTGACCGAGTGATTCATCTCACTCGCATAGAAAAGACGTATGTAATTCTACGGATATATAGCATGAAATGAAGATTCACTACTGACCAAGATAATCTTCCACGTAATCCCAACAAACCAAAGCACGCAGGCTTGTATAAACCCAAAAGACCCACTGACATCTACGCGGCGTATATATAGACAGATAATCGCTTCACATACGATTGTACCTAAGATACAAACAGCAAGAAATCTGAAACTCAGAAATTCATGGACATGAGAGAGATGTCAAGCACACAGCAAAAGGATGAGGGAGTTTTTGGAAGACAAGAAGGACAACAAATATACGGAAAATACAAATTAACACTAGAATGCACGCGCCCTTAAATACTCCTTGAGCGCACGCGCCGGCTACAGGCGTAGCCCATTTATGGGTTAATTAATTTTCGGAATAAAACAAAAAATATATAAAACAGAGTAAATAATTACTAAACATCTTTATTTTTATCACAATAACTTATGCAATTAACAAAATTTTGTTTCTCAGATATAATTTGCAATATAAACTTCTTAAAAATCAGCTATTTTTGAAGGTTTGAGATCTTTTAGTCTTTTTTTATTTAGAAACGTAATATTTATTATTAAATGGGTTTCCAGTTAAGTAATTGAACCAATTATCAAAGTCATTGATAATTAATAATTGTGTTGGCATACATTCAGGATGTTTGCTACAAATGCGCTCACATACATTTGCTGCGGTCCTGAGAAAGAACATCCCCGAATAGGCATATTACATTGCGGGGGTTGATCTGCCAGTCCTAGAAGTAGTCTGCCTTTCAGTTTTATACCGTTTAATATATTTTTCTTGGGATATGCGACGCTCTATAGAAGGTCTTTCAAGATCGAATCTGACTTCTTGAAGATATTGACGACGGATCACTTTCATATCAGCGTTATTCCTCTGATTTATTTTACAACACCGTTTATTCCCACCATATTTACAAAACTTGAAAACAGCATGAGAGGCCATCGACTACTGTTCCGAGTAAACGTCGTATTGTTTACACGTTTTATCAAAAACATCGACGCGGTTCTTTGTGTTGTTATAAAATGCTATGATATCAGGTTTCCGAGAATCACCAGTTGAATCATCAATTTTGTCATGATTATGGAGGGTAGACAACATCAGAAATACCTTATTTCGTTTTTTCCAGCAACCATTTTAGTATTTGGGCATCATTCACATTACCCGCCAACTAAAAATGACCAAACAAAATAAAGTTACAGGAAAAATCTATAAACACAAAAGACGCACATGAAAAACAGTTGTAGACATTACTTTTTATAGTATTACTACAGAAAATGTATCATATTTACCTCAATTTTGTTACTTGTATATAAAATAATTAACTTCCTCCAACGCTCGCGCGGGTTACAGGTGTAACCCATCAACTTCGAGGGCAATTTATGCAGACGTCCGTGCGCCGCGAGAGATGACACGCTACTGTCGGGGACAGGGGTTAGTACTTGAGGAATACATTGGACGATTAATCAGTAGTGCGCCAAGTTAAAAAATTTACGACAATATTATACACTGGGCTACATATGTAGCCCGCGCGTGTACTCTAGTGTTAATGGTTCCACGTGAACCTTAGTAGGTTAATGATAAAGTAATAATAACAGAACAAAAAAATTATGAATGTAGAGTGATATGGTCAGAACTCGCAATAAAACGAGAATATGTTAGGCAACATATATATAGGTCGTGGTTAGTCGGCAACAGAGTTGTATCTTATGAAAGCCGTTACACAGAGTTTTTGGAAGATATAAATAAAGCTAGACTGAAATTTCAATGTTAAACCTGCAATCTTCAGATAGAAGTTCTAATTTTAAAGTAAATAAATTATTTTATCAAAGAAATCTTCAACACGTTCAGAGATGTAGGACGGGTGTTGGTTTTCATTAAAGGAAATTTTTTTGAAACTGAGTTTACTTTCTTTTAAAAGGTAAATGTATACTATTTCTGACACCTGAATCACATAACGGAACAGGAAGAAATTAAAAAATTATTAAAAACGAAAAAAGCGACGAAGCTAGCAACGAGAGTTATCTTATAAGCTATTACAAACTACTTTAGGATGAGTGAGCAAAATATGACCTTTGTAAGAATTTAATGACGGTTTTTAGGAACTACATCTTACTAGAATTGATCCAAATCTTCTTTTATTACATACTGTATTGGAAATTGAGTCAGTAAACACTAACATTCGCTTCAATAACATTGTCACGCCAAACATTAGTTAGGGCGCTAATAATCCCGACGTTGATGCGCCCTAAAACCCCAATAACAACAACAAGCTTCAATAACATCAACATTTAGTATACATCAACTGAGACTTAATGATTAATTCCGATTTCTGCGACGTCCATTCATAACAGTCTCCGTTCGTCTCTTTAACTCCTCTTCATTTTTAATGTCTTGCTAACCTCGAAAAACCCAAACACTTACAAAAATACAAGGTTAAAAATTAAATTAACATAGAACTTTTAGTGGGAGGCAAGCCCGTTGCCTCACCCTATGACTCAACAATTAACGTTTTACAAGCAGATTAAGGAAAGAAACATTACTTAAAGGTTTGTATGGTTCGGTGCCTGATAGCTACAGCCGCATCTTTATTCAGTGTTGTGCATTGTAGACGTATTGTGTTCACAGTACAGCGAGGGCGAGTTCAGCGGGTTCGACTTGCGGCGCAACATGAGCGTGGCGTGGGACAAGGCGGGCCTCTACGCCACGGACGTGCTGACGGAGGAGGCGGTCAGGGTGATACAGCAGCACGACCCGCAGGAGCCGCTGTTCCTCTACATGGCGCACCTGGCGCCGCACGCCGGCAACCGCGGCAAGCTGCTCGAGGCGCCCCAGGAGGTCGTCAACAGGTTCAGCTACATCGCAGACCCCAACAGGCGCACCTACGCAGGTGAGCTAATATTTCAGCTCACTAAATTTGGAACATTCCACAAAATGGATATCCAAACGTGTTATAAATCAAAGACGCTAATTAGTTATCTAAACACACACCTAATCCTTTAGCTTTTCGAACATTGACCGATAAAGCCACTTTGCCTTCTAACATTTTCATTACTGAGCTTGGTGGTCGATCGGTAACGCACGACTCTAGCGTTCGAGAAGACTGAGTTTGCATCTCCATCCTAGCATCCCGATATCGGTTCTCCATGCTTTCCTAAAATCACCCCAGGTGAATGCCGAAATTATTCCTACAAATGACCAAGTCGGAATTACTTCACTTTCTTTGCCCTAGTCCTCTCCCGCCTCTAATGACAACAATGTTGACCAATGATTAAGAAATCTTCCAATGAATACCTAAAAATTACAACTACACTTCACAATACGAAATACAAGGCAGCCATTTAAAGCACAGCACCCCAGTTTGAAGAATGGATAAGTTTGTGGCACCGAGCGTGGCGGGTGAGCGGTAACTCTCTGGCCTAGCATTCGGGAGGACATGGCTTCCAACTTCGTCCAGCAATCCAAATTTGGGATTTCCTTGTTTTCCCCAAATTATTACAGGTGAATGCCGAGTCCGAGGCCATGGCCGAATTCCCTCCCGTTCGTTGTCCCCAGTCTTTCACCACCTCTAAAGATCTAGACGTCAACGAAAAGCCATAATCAAAAAAAAAAAAAAGTTTGTTGTTGCTGCAACTTATTTATAGACCTCCACTGTAAAACTTTAAATGCCATCAAATGAGAATATATTAGCAATGATATTAATGTTTTTACTCTTTCCAAAATCCCTCCCGCCTCTAATTAACTCGACGTCAACGAGGCGTAGCCACAAGCTTTGGATCTTCCGAAAGTGTTATTATTACCTTCGGCATGATACTTTACTTATTATCATCATTGCTTTGTGGATAACAAATCGGTTTATTTTGATGAAAGATGTTCTTACAGTAACGGCAGTACGTGATCTCAAACATGTAAATGCTGTCTTAAGATCAATAACCGAACGAAAAATTAAAAACTAAAATAAGCAACTTAAAAATTCTGAAACTTGTCTTCACCAAAAATCTTACGTTAATCAATATTTGATGTTTTTTAATCGGATTGGTTACTTCACAGCTCCCATAAACCAATCTATGAAACAATTAGACAAACAGGAGCATAGTATTTGAAAAATATTTATCATTATCTTAGGAACTGATGGGATGATTGCATGATATTAGAGTACATCATACTGCACGTAAAATTAGAAGAGAAGGACATAGGAGATTGATTGTCAACCTGAATGTAATTCGTTTTGCGTTTTGCGGTGATTGAAGAATTAGCCACTGAGCCAAGACCAAAGTTGTGTGAGGTACGACAGACTGAATTTTACATTTGTTATGTTGTAATCAGTGATCATCGAGGAGGCTCATCACTGTACCACAGGAACATGTAGTTAGTAGATTTTAGATAAATTGTCTTGTCGTAAGTGGAGTATGTCTTCCCAAACTGTTTTCTGAATCAAAGCTATTTTTTTTTTTTGTAACTGTCAGTGATTGCTGCAAGTTACAGTATACTAGTACTGATGGTCACGGTTTGTGTGTTCTTAGCGATGGTGTCGAAGCTGGACGAGTCCGTGGGCCAGGTGTTGACGGCGCTGCAGTCTCGCGGCATGCTGGACAACTCCATCGTGGTGTTCCTGTCGGACAACGGGGCGCCCACCATCGGCACCTACCCCAACTGGGGCTCCAACTGGCCTCTCAGAGGGGTGAGTGGACACATTCACAACTAACACAGACAAGCCTCTACTAACAGCATCATCCACATAATTCACACTAAGCGAAACATGCAGGTTACAAAAGCAACGGTTGGTAATAATGTTTAAATAGGGAGAACAGTAGAAAAGAAAATGCTTAACTTACTAACCTATTCGTTGGAAGAATGCTTAAGGATAACATCGACACGCAGTATATTACCTTTCTTGGTTTAATATCGGATGAAACTCAGTCAATATCTTTTCGTTTGACTGGCTCTTGTAATATAACTGCAAGAGTTAGCTACGGTTAAATAAACTATATCTGCAGTGACATCCATCGTAATGGAATTTTTAAATTTGTTTTTATTCTAAATTGATTTAGATCTCGAAGTTATTAAAACGCCACGTTTTGATTTTATTACATGTATTTATTCCATCAACTTTCTGAATAAAATAGAAGTAAAATACAATCATACAATGTATACTCAATATTTTAGAACATCTAGTTTTAATCAGAGTCCACACTCAAATTTCAAGTTAATAGGTAGCAAACGTGGTGCCAAAATTGTTTTAAAATTTACGAATTTGTTGGACGTTCATAGTTCTATGTTCTTGTGAAGTTTTTTTTTTAATCATTTCTCCTCAACTAGAAAAACTCTAAACATCGATACCTCACACGATGGATGGGAGTCACTTAGCATATGATTTTATTAAAATTTTAAAACAACATTCATATTTACGTCAACGAAATACAAACCCTCACAAATTTGAAGTCTCCGACTTCCGTTTACCAGGTAGAGGCATATGACAGATAGATAGACAGCGGAGTGACAACAATTGGGCTATATTTTTCTTCTTGTACGGAATTTAAAAGAATTTGGTTTTTATCTCGAAGTTGTGTTTGTAAATGATAGCTAACACAGGTGTTTACTCTACACAGTGAAGTGTTGAAGGGATGGTATGAGAATTTTTTTTATTTCTGACGAAGCTGTTAGATGATTAATCCGAACAAGAGCAAAATGGTACATTTGTAACACAATTATCAGCGAAATGATATTGAAAAAAGTCGTAGGATACATGTTTCACGAATTAGTGTTGTTAAGCGTGGTTATAGAGGACTAGCTTCCCAGGCCTCATTAATTTTAATTGTCAAGTCCTTTGTTGGATCACGTAATCTAATCGCCGATTATACCAGTGAAATAACTTTAGGATGAATCATATACAAGATGCGATGTGTAAACTTGTTCTGTGCTTCCCATGATTGTAGCCTTGTCACAATTCACTCCACTCTAGATGTATCACACACTATTACATAAGGCGACTGGTTACCTAACTGTCTTTTGTTTTTCTGTAACCTATCCTCAACTGTGGAAAAATACGAAACATTAAAGGTGATCTCATCAAACAATTCAGTGCTAAGAAAGAGCCAATATGTCAGAAGATCCTGTATTTTCGCACATACTATTTGAAACGTCGAGTCAGAAAATAGTGAGACGATCTAACACTATCGGCTGTTATTTTTGTTTAATGCAATGGAGGATCTGCTCCGAAGAATACTTCTCTACATACCTTCGTTTACATTAAGCGGACTTTTTATTTTAAATTCTCTGACTTTTTGAAGTGATTCATTCGACATCTTCTGTATTAGCTTATGGCGAGCGGTCTGGTGGCTAGGTATTTAAGGTGTCTGACGTGATCGAGAGGTCGTCGGTTCGAAACCCTGTCTCGGCGGGGATTTTCATTGGCTCTTAACCCGACCATCACCTGTGGCACAGGAAGTACGCCGTAACGCTTCCGTGGTTCAGATTCCACTACCTGTATCCGGTAGTATTACCTGGTTACGTTAAGGCGGCTACAACAGGGGTGGAATGCGCAGCCAGTAGAAACCCTAGATCAATACGACCACGTTGAATTATTTTTATTAATAGCTTATTGTAATTTGTGACTCACTTACATATAAATGAGAACTTTCCCACACTTTCATGCCTCAAATTAATTGCTTAGTCTATGGTAGTAATAATAATTTCCCTGTCGCATACTAGTCCTAATATTTTCAATACGTCAATAAATACCTTATAGACACCTTCACCCGTATGACCCCATCAGATCGGCCCCGAAACGTCGCATCAGAATGGCACTTTATCCGTTGGAGGCTCGAGAACTTTTCACACAGCTTTTAACTCCTTAATCCGCCTTTCGATGAATCACAGCCCTACTCTTTTATCATATAAGTCGTTTATCGTGTTCTGCGACAATTTTAACAAACAAATCCAACTCCCCTTCTTTGAATGCTCTCCAGCTTTTGTATTCTGACACCAATAATATTGCGTTACATATTACCTCATTATAATCAAGCAGAAATATAAGGTTTCGTATTCTAATTCCTTTACTTCCATGTTACATTCCCTCATATCTAATAGATGCAGGCCTTTGAAATTTCCCCCTTCCATTTACCCAGCGTTTCTAACCAAATTAAGCTTATTATTTAATGATATGCCAAGATAATTACGGTCTATGCCCTTAAGAAGCAATTCCCGCTCGACAGTATACGCGGTTAACACTTTCTGTGTAACTAGTAAGCAGACTTAAAGTGCACGTTGATCGACTCATCAAGATATAGTAGTCAAAGTGTGACTATTTTCCTTGATCAAATTGGTTTAGTTCTGCCAGAGTATCTAGATAGAAGGGAAGAATCAATGCAGCAGGTAGTAATTTAGATGATTTAATACCTTAGTAGTTAATCCTCCTATACAGAAAGTAATCACAAGTTTGAATTAGAAAGTGTTCTAAAACATATTCATACCCAGTCGCCTATCGAGAGATTACAGTTCTGCATCCACGCCACGGGATGGGTGTGTTGGATAGGAATTAATAATCTCTGCTTTCTTCTGCACTCTGGTTGCGATATTTGTCGACGAAAACTCTGAAACAGTAAGAGGAACAGTTGCATATTATTTGCGACAAAGAAAAACCTACATTTCATCACAAATCGAACCATGGTCACACTGTACGTAATCATTCACTAATACACCAAGAACAGATAAAATAACATTTGAGCGAAACTCTTTTATAAATTTATAAAATAAGTAATAAGTATTCAGTAAGAATATCATTTAGTAACCAATCACATATTGTTATTACATAAAATATCGACCAAGGGTACAAATAAAATCATGACCTGCAATGTGAAAAAAAAAAAAAAAAAAAATCGAGAAAGGTAGACTACGGATAACAGTCATTGTCATTTTATGATCTTCCATTCATTTCCTGTTATGTAAATTACTTACTAGATTCTTGAGGTGAATATGAAAAATTGTAGGAAGAGAATTATTTTGACAGTTTGAAAACACCAGTCTAATTAGAAAATTTCTTGGCTACACAATGCACTTTTGCGTCACGGGGGGACAGTGTAC
The DNA here is from genome assembly GCA_031002005.1 of Vandiemenella viatica. Taxonomy (NCBI): domain Eukaryota; kingdom Metazoa; phylum Arthropoda; class Insecta; order Orthoptera; family Morabidae; genus Vandiemenella; species Vandiemenella viatica. The sequence continues at coordinate 229,579,152 of CM061920.1, read as the reverse complement.
TATATTTACACCAGGAAACTATTTTCAGACCGGCACAATTTTCGCTCTACTAACATTCACAAGAATCATATAAAAGACTGTTGTTGGCAACCGCACTCAATGCATAGAAGCTTAGGGCAGATTGAAGAAATCACATTGTTAGAGTCTTGCGTTATTCACATTTTAGTCACACTAACGATGAAACTAGAAAATCACAACACTTAATTAAAATAGAACACTCCATTATTCCCACTTCGATCGATAATCGTAGTGTTTAAAAACCTGTATGTGAATGCAAAGGTCATATATAACACATAAATATTAGGTTTTCTCTTTAAAGGTGGAAAATTGATGGATTAAACTTATATCTAACTTCATTAAGACTAAATTTGTGATGAACTCCAATGAAATAACGATTATAATTTACATTTTTAATTTTTAAAGTGAAAAAAATGTCATTACTAACAAGCGAATCATACACACGACAGAATAAATACACATTACAAAAAATAAATAAACAAACCTCATGTCTCACTATTTACAAATTATTTTTAACTTCAGATTTTTTTGCTGCCCCATTTTTTCATCCAAACGAATAACAGCTAAAAACAAAATGTTAATCTCATATTAAGGTCTAAAAAAATAAGGTAAACATCTCAAACTACCACTAAAATACAGTGATAAAACAACGTGCAGTAAACAAGGAAATATAAGCTGAGGCGGGAATGAAGAACAGCTTAATCCACGAGAATTCGTGACATTGGTTATTGTACCATTGAACAATTAAATTTATAAAACTCTTATTCATTTATTTTATGTCACAACTATATGACGAATAGAAAATATTTCACAGTATATTTTTCTAAATTTATCATTACAGGGGATATACTACTCCCGTCTGAGTTTGTTCACAGTTCATTATATTTATTGTTGTACCTGCTGCTACACACAGCTGTGGATATCCTTTCAACTGAAAGACGATATCTCAGAACACAAGATCACTTCGACTTCCAAAAGTTAAGATTTCTGTAAAATGTTTTAATTATTACGAGAGTCGTCTATATTAATCTCAGATTTTTTTTCCATAATGGTAACTTTCTTTGTGGCCGGCCTCGGTAGCGTAGGGGCTAGAGTGCTAGCTCCGCGTACTGAAGGTCGCCGGTTCGAGTCCGGCCGAGGGCATGGGTGTTTAGTGTTGTGTCTGTGAATGTCTTGTCCGTGTTGTAGTGTCCTTGTGTCAATCAGTACTTGATAGCAACAAATCACATTGAGCTGGCTGTATGGCCCAGTAGCCGAATAACATTAAAAACAAACAAACTTTCTTTGTGAATTAATAAAAGTGAAATTTAACTAAATTTGCTGATTCTGTAAGTGCATATAAGCTAGTGTATAGATTAACCTACATTCTATGTCAACTTTACTTGTGTACCGTGTGCCAGGTGAAGGAGACGCTGTGGGAGGGTGGCGTGAAGGGCGTGGCCCTCGTCTGGAGCAACCTGTTGCACCAGACTCCCCGCGTGTCGCACCAGCTGATGCACATCACCGACTGGCTGCCCACTCTCTACTCCGCAGCCGGTAAGAAACTCTGGAGCTCCCAACAGGGCAAGTGCAGCACCAGCACCACATACACTAGTTACAACAACCTGTAAACGATCATAATAGCCAGTCAGTATTCAAGTATAAATTTTAAAAACAAAAATGGTTGTAAACAATCTAGTTCGAATAATAATGACACTTATTTAATATAACTTGATAAATATAATTTACACTATAACTCTGTTCACTCTCAACTGGCGGCTCGAGTTCATGTTCTCCTTACCCCGCTCCTCACCTCATCGTCTTCTTCCTTTCTTCCTCTCCGAGTTAAACGCTGTGTCCAGGATGGCGAGTGATAATTTCCCCTTCGCGTGTAGGGGTAAGGGCAGCGGAGTGGGGATAGAGCAGAGTGACCTTGAGCCGCCTCCGTTAACTAAACGTGTTATAATTTTTTATACCAGGTTAAGCGGTGGAATTTATGGTTCTAGGTTCTCGAATACTACGTATCATTATTTAGCTAATACCTCTCATTAAAATTTTTATACAATCTAAGGTTTATGTGTTAACCAGAAGAATTTTAATACAATATTTCAGTATCGTTCAATGTAAAGGAATGAAGCATTAATGTGCCCGTGTTTAACAACTATGCATTTCTCGGAAGTGATCAAACCAACTCTACTGATAGACGAGTCCATCTCTGGTGGGAGACCCTCCAGTAGTAACCAGTTCTAAGTTTCTTGTGTTCAGCAAAAGAGCAGATTTAATTACTGATGGAGGATTCCCTTCGAAAAAATAATTTTGTAGAGGATGGATTCACTTAAAAATTGCATGTCGCATGGCATTTTTTTGTGTTGGGAAACAATGGAAATTCAGACAAGAATGAAGCAAAGACCTCACGGACACACTGTTTGTCCTCACGATTCTTGCCATGAACCAAAACAAGTGTCAGGTAAAGTGATTGTGAAATAGCGAACCGCGGACATTTGTATGTATACATTCTTTTTTTTTTTTGCTGTCGTCAGTCATTAGACTGGTTTGATAAAATCCTCCATCCCTTCCTATCCTGTGCTAACCTTTTCGTTTCTACATACCCCTTACAACCCACGTCCTCAATTATCTGCTTCATATATTCTAATCTCTGTCTACCTCTACAGTTCTTACCTTCGACTGTCCCCTCCACTAACAAATTAACCAATCCAGCGTGTCTCAAAATATGACCTAAAAGCCTGTCTCTTCTTCCTGTAAGCTTCTTCCATAAACTTCTTTTCTCACCCATCATTTCCAAAACTTGTTCATTTCTTACTTTGTCTGTCCACCTAATTGTTAGCATTCTTCTGTAACACCACATTTCAAATGCTTCAAGTTTCTTTCTTTCCGGTATTCCTAAAGTCCATGTTTCGCTACCGTAAAGTGCTGTGCTCCACACATAGAGTTTTAAAAAGTTCTTTCTAATTCCTAGATCAATATTTGAAACTAAAAGGTTTCTCTTTTTCATGAAGGCTCTTTTTGCTAGTGCTATTCTGCTTTTAACATCATTCCTGCTTCGGCCATCGATTGTAATTTTGCTTCCCAAGTAACAGAACTCACCCACTTCTCCTATAGCATCCGATCCTATTTTTATATTTAATCTGCTCCTATTGGTATCATTTCTGCTACATTTCATCACTTTTGTCTTACTTCGATTTATATTCAGTCCAAAATCTTCCTTCAGTATTTTGTTCATGCCATTCAATAACTTCTCAATATCCTTAGCCCTCTCTGCTAACAAGACAATGTCATCAGCAAATCGTAGCATACTGATTTTTTCTCCCTGAAAACTTATGCCGCATGGAAATTTTTCTTTTACTTTCTTCATTGCTTCTTCTACATACAAGTTGAATATTAACGGGGATAGACTACAACCTTGTCTCACACCCTTTTTAACCGATGCATGTCTCTCGTGATTCTCTACTTTTATTACAGCCACTTGATTCTTATATAGTTTATAGAGTATTCTTCTATCTCGATACTTTAGACCTGACTTCTTTAAAATTTTGAACATCTTGTCCCACCTAACATTATCAAAAGCTTTTTCTAAATCAACAAATGCCATAAAAGTATCTTTGTTTTTCTTGATCCGCCCTTCAAGTATTAATCTTAAAGACAGAATTGCTTCCCTTGTACCGCAATTTTTCCTAAACCCAAACTGATCTTCACCTACTATCTCTTCTACTACCCTTTCCATCCTTCTATATATTATTCTGGTCAGTAATTTTGAAGCATGTGATGTTAGACTAATGGTGCGATAATTCTCACATTTGTCGGCTTGTGCTTTCTTTGGAAGTGTGAAGATGATATTTTTTATTAAAATCATTTGGAATTTCTCCTGTTTCATAACTTTTTGATATCAGCTTGAATAATCTTTCGATTCCTTCCTCTCCTAGAGATTTAAGAAGTTCTGCAGAGATCTCATCAATTCCAACTGCCTTATTTGCTTTCAAGTCATTCAGAGCTTTATTAAATTCTGTTCTCAATACAGGATCTCCTAAGTCATCAATGTCGACATCACCTTCCTTTTCGAATACACTATTGTTCAAGTCGTCCCCATCATACAGTTTCTCAATGTATTCCTTCCATCGCACACAGGGGTATTTGACACAAAAAGCCGATCAAAAGTCAATTTTTTTTTTTTAGCAAATTCAATGAACCCTTATCTACCTGACTCGAGGCAAATGTCTATAGAATAACAATCAGCTATGTTTTTTAGGTAAGCTCCATTCCCCACCCCGTGAACAATCATCTTCTGAGCACATTGCAAGACCCACGTACTGATCCGAAGCAAATACGAGAAAATTATAAGTTGTACCATTTTAATTTGTGAGTGATGTTAAGCGAGTAGCGGTGATTTTAATCATGGATATTGTTCAGCCAGGTGGCTAGAATTGAAATAATAGTAACATTCATCCAGAGGTATCGCACAACTTTATTTCTGTACAGTTTTGTAAGCTGACTCATTTTGTACTGATTTTTTTATTACGAAAAGTATTAAAGAGTGATTTTGTTATATTTCCGGACCTTTCCCGAGTCTGATTTCTTATATGGTATTAGTTTAGTGTACTGTCTTGGTGTTCCATTGAAAATTAGGTGCCAAAAAGTGCCAAACGTCTATTTATTCGAAAATATTTTAGATTATTTGCAATGAATCAAACTTACTTTTTTCGGTCACATTTTTTTCGTGTAAGATTTTCTTTGTTATGGGCTCTTGTGGTATCATGCACATGACCCGAAAAGTTATTTATGATATGATTAAACACGAGAAAGGAAATTATTTCGTGCAAAAGTTGCAATTAGTCGAGGAAAATATTTTAAATCAACCAACATTCACTGTCGAACAAAGGCAACAGTTCGAACAAAGGTTTTCAAGGCTTAAATTGGAAATTAAAAGAAAATGGTACACTGCTAAGAGAATTGAGAGTGTATTTTTAAATAAATACCATGATTGGTTCAAAAGATGTATCGAAATCCCCATAAAATCCAATCCGACCAATGTGGATTGGACTATAAAATCTTTCGATGATTTGACCGATTTTAGCAAATGATGTCCGCAGAGATAATAGGTATTAACAAAACATTGATTGACAGGTTTTATACTATTATCTGAATTATATATAGTGGGCACAGGATAGATATTTAAAAAAATTAATCCCCACTGCCAAGAAAAATTTAAAATGTACTGTACATTGAACTGTACTCGTGGCATCCAATGTCACCTATACAAGAAGTATTGATTGAGGGCCCACTTATAATAGAGTATGCACTTTTGCCTGTAGGCAATCTGTCAGAAGCAGCAGCAGAAGCTAGAAACAAATATTTCGACGACTTAGGGAGAGACACTCCAGAAAACTTAGTTGGGTGTAGTGTAACACAGATGTCATTAATAGGCTTTCATTAACTTAGGATCCGTATTTGAGCTTCATCAGGCACAAAATACCCAAAACATCTAAATCACTCAATCCAGAAAATTCTAAAATAATACTTTAATGGGGCCCGAGTACTCAAGAAGGGAACGAGCCATAAGGTAAAGGTTCCGACGACGAAGGATGGGACGGTTCGTCAGAATGATATTTTAATGTGCATATATGATTATTGTTTAGATATTTTGTAAATATTCGCTTAATATATTATAACGTGTATGAACACAGTTCGTGTTCTTTATTATTACTCCTACTTCACAGTTATAAGTTCTAATACACAAAAGAAGCGAAACAAAAATCCAAATTACGTAGAAATAATTTTGATCGACTTTTTGTGTGCATCGGTTAGCTCTATCTTCTGAGCTTAAAAGAGGTTTCCCATCGGCAGCCTTAATGTTCATGCCTCTTTTCTTTATTTCTCCAAAATTCTGTTTGATCTTGCTATATGCAACATCTACTTTTCCTACGACCATTTCCTTTTCTACTTCTTCAAACTTTTCTGGTAGCCATTTTTCTTTTGCTATTTTGCATTTCCTATTTACTTGATTTCTAAATTGCGTGTACTGCTCTGTTCCTGCTTCATCCTGAGCATTTTTGTACCTTCTCCTCTGATCCATCAGCTCCAAAATTTCTTCTGTGATCCATGGTTTTCGGGCAGCTTGTTCCCTAAAGCCTAATGTTTCTTTGCCAGCTTTCATTATTTCGGTCTTTAATGCATTCCATTCGTCCTCGGTTGAGCTCTTTTCACAGTTACTTCTTAGACCTAAGTCTGCCATTTCTGCAAATTTTTCTCTTGTGCTAGACTGTTTCAGCTTATTCACCGCCAGTCTGTTCTGCTTATGCTGCTTCCTTATTTGCTTGAATTTCAGCCTGCACTTCATTACTATCAAATTATGGTGCGAGTCTATGTCTGCTCCTGGGTACGCTTTACAGTCTAGAACTTGATTCCTGAATCTCTGTTTGACCATGATATAATCTAGCTGATATCTGCCTGTATCCCCAGGACGTTTCCAGGTGTATATTCTTCTTGCATGGTTCTTAAACAGTGTGTTTGCCACTACTAGCTTATATCTTTCACAAAATTCTAGCAACCTGCGTCCTCGTTCATTTCTTTCTCCTAGACCAAAACTTCCTACAGTATTCCCCTCTTTTCCTACTCCCACTATTGCATTCCAATCACCCATGATTATTAGATTTTCCTCCCCTTTCACATATTGGATTAATTCTTCAATTTCAGCGTATATTTTTTCTATTTCTTCATCATGTTCCTGTGACGTTGGCATATATACTTGTACTAATGTGGTTGGGGCGGGCTTAGTTTCTAACCTCATCAAAATAATCCTGTCGCTAAACTGTTCATAATAACTCACCCGTTTCCCTACTTTCTTGTTCATTACAAATCCTACACCAGTGACTCCATTGACAGCTTGTGTGCTAATTATCCTGTTTTCCCCAGACCAGAAATCCTGTGCGTCCTTCCATTTAATCTCACTAATCCCAACAACATCTAACTTAAGTTGTTTCATCTCCCTTTTTAAGTTTTCTAACCTACCTGCCCTATTCAGACTTCTAATATTCCACGCTCCGACTCGTAGAATGTTTCTATCCATTCTGATGACTCCTCCCTGAGCAGTCCCCACCCGGAGATCCGATTGGGGGACTATTTTACCTCCGGAATATTTTACCCAGGAAGAAGCCATCATGATATATGTAATTTGAGAGGATTACATGTCCTCGGGATACCCTTTGGGTCTTTAATGCAGTGGTTTCCCGTTGCCTACTGCATCCCCATGCCGTTGATCATTTCTGATTCATCCGCCTTTAGGGGCCGTTTCCAACCCCAAGGGCAAGAGGATGCCCTGAACCACTCCCCGCTCTTCCGCTCTCCTTTCGGAGGCCGTTGGCAAGCAGTGGGTGACTCCTTATACCGGGAATCTTTCAGTCGCCAGAGCCTCGTCCGTTCAAACAGGGTGCACCACGTGAAGGAGAGGTTGACATTTGGTTGGAAAAGACTAGTATTGTCTCTCCCAAACCCTTACACCCCGTATACATTCTAGCAAATATAAATTATTTAGACCCAGAAACGATATTCATTTTTTGTGGCTTTAATTTTATTTAATATTTCACATTTGTCTTCCTGACAAATCCAGTGTTTAGACTTTTTACTAACTTGGAGATTCGTTCACTGATATTCAAGGACTTACATATTTATTTTCGATCTTAATGAATGAATCAATCATACAACTTTATCGAAGGTTCCGTTAAGCGAAAGATCTTTCACACCCTGTCGCACTTCTGACGCAAAACTCAACCGACATACATTTTATTTGTTTCTAGTCAAAAATGTAACGTTAATTTCCTAAGAATTGCTGGAGTTTGTACTGACGCCATGGTGTGTTTGTTCAGGTGGTAACACGCTGGACTTGGAGAAGAACATTGACGGCATCGACCAGTGGGAGAGCCTACTGTACAACCTGGTGTCCCGGCGCGACGAGGTGCTGCTCAACATCGACGAGAAGACGAGGAACGCCGCCATCCGCCTGCACAACTGGAAGCTCGTCATAGGTCAGTCCAGATAAAAAAAAGCGCTATACGACGAGGGGGATGTCTTGGGATAGATAGGGGTGCCAGTCTCTGCCAGATTCCATCGGAGGCTTTGTCTTTCGACATTTACTCCTACAGCAGTTGATGAGGCATTTCTTCTCTTTTGGTTTTTCTTTATGTTCGGCCTTGTTTCTTGATTATTCGCGTAGCTGCGATATGTCTTCATGAAGCAACAATGGATAGGTCGTAGCGTCCGAGCTCCTAGTTCCTCGTGCAATAAGTTGCATAAGCAACTCGATGATAATCATCAGGTTTGGGTCTCACTGCAGATCTGCTGCGCTGTGTTTGCAGTATCTGTGATGGTGCCTAGATTTTCTGCCGGGTGGGGTTCTGTTCGACACTCTCATAACTTGAGGCTGGACGAAGTTGCCTGTCTTCATCGCTGGTCGTTGCAGCGATCTTGGTGGTCTGACGACGACTTGCTCCAGTCTCCCGCGTTAGCGAGCTCTTACTTGCGGCTGGGTCTCCCTGCTTGTCAGGAGCTGACTCAGCATGGTGTCTCACTTGATTCCCTTGCTGAAGGACATCCACGGTGACAGGCTGCATAACGTCTCCCACAGTTGAAGCAGACTGGATCTTCCTCGGCCTGGGACATACCGCACCTAACGCACCTCTGCTTCATTGTGCACTGCTTCGCATAGTGGCTGCAGCTTTGATACTTAAGGCATTGGACAATTTCAGGCGTCCAGGCGTCGTGGCAGATGTAGGTCATAACTTGCTAGCAGCTGGAGAAAGTTCAATGGTAGGAGTGGAACTTGACATACTCGTCGGTGGTTCAAGCTCCCTAGTTGATATGTTCTCTCCTTGTAGCATTTTTACTGTTGCCTTCCAATCGGAATTGCTGCAGGCGCTGATTAGTAGTCCATCTGGTGTGGCCATGGAAAGAGTGGAAGGTCTATGAAGCGCTGCACAATCACTAGTAACAACTTAGATTGGCTGTGCTGGATCCTCTTCCATTTTGTCAGGATACAAGGTGGTTACGGGGCTGCATCCGTGGCGTGAGAAGCGGAGCAGGTGGCCAGAACCGCGGCGGATTCCACGCTGCCTCCGCCATCATCTCGCCCAGGGCTCCCGAACGAGAATCAGCCTCACCAGGCGGCCAACCACCAACTCTTCTCTTGGCGACAGCCTTACTCCGTCCACTAATCGTGTGCGTTGCATAATACTTGCAGTACGCGAATCACGAAACGAAACGAACGCGGAGCGAACAAGCACCCGCTAGAGGATCAACCCAAGGATGGATGAGTGCCCAATACCACGCTATGAGGAAGTTGCTCGCAAAAACGTCGAGTGGAAGAACAAGGAAAGGCTGTGAGGAAGTTCCACGAAATAGGAGAACAATAAGGAAGGAAAACCGCGAGACCAGTAAAACAATAAGGAAGGAAAAGCTGCAAGGCGGAGTGGCAACGAAGTGCACGAGGTGGCAGACAAGGAAAGAAAGATGATGTCTTGAGGAAACTTGATGGGAATCGGTAGAGCAACTGGGCCAGTATACACAACCGTCAGCGCCGCGTGGATGTTCAGAAAATGATCATCTTCATAGACAACCAACCACTCAATAATAATTTTTTAAACAGAGTGCCATAGAGTAAGTCAGCCACGGAGAGACCGCTTAGTACAATAGGAAGATAACTAAGTCATCCCATACTGATCAGAGATTCAAGAGACTAAATTAAACATTAAAACTGATTTAGGAGGTATTTATTTCATGTCAGAAGCATACATAATTACTTAATAACAAGCATCAAATTGTACTAGACGAGACCTTGGATATTTCCAGTGAATTTTTCGAAGCCTAAATAAGTTAGAGGGTAGATAGATGTATTGGTCACTTAGAACAGATCTATCATTTCAAAGAAACCACAAATGTAAGATTATCGAGAATATTTCGACACGACGCCCGTAACAAGATCGCGAACCAAAAGCAATTTCAATATAATGTGGTGGGTTGTTTCGGAATACATCGATATCTGCTTGATATGGTGACGAATCCGCTCAACAGAGCTTTGACACGGAATATAAAAATTTCTGGGTGTCGACTGCGGGCGCATGGCGTCCACCTTGCTGGTCGCGTAATGAGAATCCTCGACTCCAGTCTGGCCCCCGCTATGAATTAAATATTTTTTCGTCTTATGTTCTTCCTACTACTCAGAACAACTGTACTAGTGATGAAATGATGAATACAGTTGGTGGGGGAATAGAAATACAAAACTGCGGCTGGATGTATGGGCATGAAAGTGATATTATTTTCAAAGGAAATAAATGTGATTATCACTAGCGATACTATCTGGAAAATATAAGTCATGAAAAGTAACATTAGCATCAATCTGTTTAAACACTGGTTTCTTATCAAGTACTGTAAATTTATTTTTTATTACGTGATGAAATGCAAGAATAATATATGAATCAGTTAAGAAAAACTTCGTAGATTTTCCTCGTAAAAACTTAGATTTCCTCGTAAAACTTCGTAGATTTTCCTCGTAAAAACTTAGACACATTCAAAACGCTACAGCTTCGCTTTTCTTTACTTCAAAAATTAAATCTTGACATGTGTATTACTACGTATATCTGTTTTTAAATTCACAGATACGTCAGTGCTGCAACGAGTCTTTATACATTCGACCAATCGTTAAAAACCGTAAGATAAGAACACAATTGATTTCCTCACTAAGTCTGAAAACCTCAAAACAGAACAGGAAGAATTTCGGGTAGCCCCATGCCGCCGGAATAAAGTAATATGGTCTTTCATATTTTAGTTTATGCAGTAGTAATGCTAAACAGATTGAATGGTACTTTACACGACATGCGGGCGACAGATTTTTCAACATCAACAGTTTTACAGACAAAGTATAACAACGTTTTCAATATATATGATGTTACTACAATTTTACGAGTAGTTATACTTCACATACCCACCCTTTCCGAGAATGAAACATTGACAAATCATCTCTACTACTGCTAATAGTATAAATTATTACTACCCTTAAAGTGCGATAATATTTTCTCTGTACATCAGTATATGCTGTAGGCGCAATTTTTATTTTAAATTCTTATAGACATAAATTTTCACACTCACCTCCAACATCAATGATCATCATATCAATTACCGAGTGTATTTTACAATAATTTCGACGCAGATATCTGGCTGCCTTCTCCGAAGTGTTTGACATCCTATAGGCGGGTTTCATACCATCCCCCTAATCTCAATAAAAGACCTGATCCAACCGAAGAATCCCAGTTCATTACATTTTGTTGTATTTGCACCTTTTCTTCACTAATAGAAGGTATGCTTTCAACCTTTAATCCACGTAGTCTCCTCTGAGTGGTTAAGATTAACTTCTTTGGTTGTAAGTATGTCCGGATACAGTAAGTGATGGCTGTTTCTTCCATTCTTTTTAACTCGTGAATCTTTACTAAGTTCGGTTAAAAATAATTTTTTCTTTTTTATCTTAAATTTCAATATGCAATATGGACAGACTTAAAAGCGTTACGGATATAACATCGATTGACGAATGCTAAAATGCGGGAAATACTTTGTATTCTGTTACGATATTGCCAACTGGAAGTTCTTTATCATAATGACGATCTTGCTAACTTTTCATATTAGCACTAAACTCTTGTGGACAGGATACATTGCTGTAGCTAAAAACCATACCGTCATAATAGACCATGAAATAACTTACTTGAAAGTGAAAGCAGATTTTAGTTTCTGATTTTAGATTCTGAATTAAATTAATGACTGACGTAACATGATAGTTAGAGATAACTTGTATTCAATAAAAAAGACTCCTTACTCAAGAAACATAAACATTTGCGAGAAGAACCTTCCTACTGGGGAGACTATTTACATACGGGAAACGTATTTCTTCAAATGTAAAAATACCATACGGAAAGTAATGTTTCCAGAAATCAATGATATAAAATTATAAAGTATTTGATGAAGTTAATATCTTGATTTATTTGGAATTATGACGTGAAAATTTATATTTATTTTCCATAAATTGGATGATACAGTAAAATATACAATATGATTCACTAAAAAAGTGATCCGAAAACTTTTGCATTGCACATCACAATAGTTTCGATAAATTATCAAAAGTTACCTTTACAATCTACAAAGAAATTTAAATTTATTACTACGTTCTCATCCAACCTGGTGTATAACCGATTTTCGGTACCGAGCGTGGTGGTGTAACGGATAGCGTTCTGGCCTCGCATTCGGGAGGACGGTGGTTCGAATCCCCGTCCGGGCATCCAGATTTGGGTTTTCCATGGTTTCCCCAAATCACTCCAGGTGAATGCCGGGATGCTTCCTTCAAAAGGCCATGGCCGAATTCCTTCCCATTCCTTGCCCCCATCCTTTCCCGTCTCTAAAGACCACGTTGTTAAAAAGGGACGTTAAACTGTTACAAAAAAAAAAAAAAAAAAAAAAAAAAAAAACGATTTTCGATGCTGTCATTTTGGAGTATTGTGGTTTCAAATCCTCGTTCGCCTATCCAGATTTTGGTTTTCTATGATTCTGGAACACATGGACGGTTCCTTCAAAAGGTCGTTGCACAATTTCTTCCCGTTCCTCGACATCATCTTTTCCCTGTCCTATTTACAAACATTGACAAACCGTCAAGTCCAAACATTTTTTCCTACTAAAACATTTAACGGTAGGTATAAAGTCTTATGGTCGAAACCTAGCGTGGCGGTGTAACGGTTAGCGTTCTCGCCTCGCATTCGGGAGGACGGCGGTTCGAATCCCCGTCCGGGCATCCAGATTTGGGTTTTCCATGGTTTCCCAAATCACTCCAGGCAAATGCCGGGATGCTTCCTTCAAAAGGCTATGGCCGAATTCGTTCCCCATCCTTGCCCCCCATCCTTTTCCGTCTCTAAAGACCTCGCTGATTGAGAGACGTAAAGCACTTAAAAAAAAAATTATGGTCGAATTCTTTTCCGCCTGCCTAGTATGTAGTGTGGGTTTCGAAACATCTGTGTTTTGTAATGGTACTGACTTGGTCTCGTGCAGGCACGACACGTGGCGGCGAGATGGACGGCTACTACGGCGCGAGCGGGCGCGAGGACTCGACGACGCCTCCGTACAACGCGTCCGCCGTGGTGCTGAGCGCGGGCGGCGTGGCGCTGGCCAAGGCGATGCAGGCTCGCTACCGGCGCCCCGCGGGCGAGCAGGTCATCCCCACCCTGCGCTCCACCGCCACGCTGCGCTGCGAGCCCAACTCCAGCTTCAACGCGCCGCCCTGCAACCCCGCGCTGTCGGGCGAGCCCTGCCTGTCTGTACACTTCAGCCTCATAAGCTTGTTAATTTATTAGCCTTAGCCTAACACCTAGGAACTACCTTAGGCTTTAAGGTACAAAATTCTTTTATCTCATTGAATTAGTTTCACTTGCAAAACAATTATAGCCCGTTCAAATTCCAGAGGCGGTTCACGGTCACTGTGTTACATGCCCACTCCGCTAGTCTTACAGGGGAAACATCGCATTCGCATTCGCCTTACTGGACACATCGATTAGTACGGAAAATAAGGAAAGAAGGAGGATAGTGAGGAGGGGGGCAGGGCGAAGTGAAGATGACCCCCAAGAGCCGCCAGTACATGATGAAGAGAATACAATCGTTTTATTAACATATTACCCGGCCACTTAGTTTGGGGAACGGTGCAAAAGATCCCCACTCCCGTAACAGGAACCAGGACTACTGTCTAGCGAAACACATTTTTAGTTTTCTACTGTATTTAATATTGAGCGATATTTAGACAAATTACATAATTAAGAAAATTCTACTTGTTGCTACAGGATATAATAATATTAAATTTTTGCTGTCTATTATAATTTCTACGAATTAAGTTTTTGAACAACATTTTATTCCACATTAATTTAATCATATGCAATTTCCACGTTCTACAAACATTCTTTAGAATTACTATTACTGCCACAGTTTCTGTTGCTTTTAATGCTGTTCCTGAAGCTACTACATCTCAGTTTAAGCTACCGCCATAATTACTAATTGACAGACGTACACAACTTTTGTTTTCCTACAATGTGTCAGATTGTCGCATCCAAGTTCCGATGTTGAAGGGAAACACAATTCTTCTAGAATAGTGGCTTTGTACCGTACTCGTTTTCCTCAGTCTCTACGATCTGCTTCCCTGAGATCAATCTACTTACATCTTCCAGATAGAGAGATTTCTATCTCTCCTAATATCTTCTTTTACCCGCCGCTTCCAAATATCACCACTCTTAATCCTCTCTGAAAGATGTTTCCTATTCTGTAGCTGTGATGTTTTATATGTCACGTTTCCAGTGCGTGTCATGGTTGTTTATTTAATAATACGTCTTAGGGAGATATACCTTCTAGGCTGCTAACTTCTTACTGTCCCACATTAAGCACTTTCGGAGACTACATCTTCGGTAGTTCCTTCTGCCTGCACTAGGATAGACTTGTACATTGAATAGTGGAGCTTGAGTTGTCAACTTGGTCCAGATTGCATTTCAGACTAACTACAATCTCCGCTTATATTGTCCCTAGAAAAGCAAAGCTTCTATCACACGCGATTTAATACAGTCGATCTATCGCATGTCAGTGTCATCATGCATCGCGATATAAACTTGATCCCAAATCATCACAGGTTCTCACACCCTTCTTTTTTATTACCTTTGATGAAGATCGATATTTTAACGGCTGACACAGCTTACATCGACTGAAATGATGAGCCCAGTGAAAACATAGAATGCTTAAAATAAATCTTAACAACTTACGCTACGCCACGTAATATTTAATCGTGTTTTAGGCCACATATATCGCGATCAATTTGGAACTTCTTTCATTCAAACCAACTGATGATTTCATTAAAAAAAACTGATAATTAATATGCCAATTTAAACGAAATACATACTTTTTTCAGTGTTCTGGCAATTCATTTCTTAGCAATTGCTTAACTAAATAGAATTGTTATACAATAAAATTCAATGTAATTCCTCGTGCCTTGCGCTGAAGCATAAGGTTTCCGTTTCCATCCGCGTCCAGGTTGCATTTCAACCTAACCACATAATACGCTAAACTTACCACCAAAAAACAATACCTAAATCTCACCCATATTCATGCATGTACTGTATCGAATTTAGTAGCAATAATGCGTCGCGATATTGATCAAAAATCTTCTACTGTTTTTACACCTTTCTTTTTTATTGTGCGTGATTCAGACAGATATTACAACGTTTGAATAGCTCACACGGTTACATGTTGCTGAAATAATAGCCTCAGTAATATTTCTCAGTGAAAGTAAAGGAAGTTAAAATAAATCTTATAAACTTACATTATGCCACGTAATATTTGTTTTAATTGTAGTGTAGGCTGCACAGATTGCGATCAGTGTGCAACTATTTCCGTTCAAACCATTTAATAATTTTAATAATAGGACACAGTTTAAATTATTTGAAAAAACTAAATTATTCATTCCCTCTGCTGAAAAGTCAAATATCAGTTGTAATTCTGACCCATGCTAAGTAACAACCTAACCAATACTTTCTCTAACATTGATGCTCGAAAATTAAAGCTTTTATCTCACATATCTATGGACAAAGAATTTAAGGGATACTTCTATATATCAAAAGAATAATACGTAAATATAAGCATCTAATGATTGATATGTCCGTTCAGACGCAATACATATTATTATTTCAGTGTTCTGTCAGTTAATTTATTCGCGAATGTTTAGAAATGTTATTAAATAACATGAAACAATGGGGTAAAGCGTGACGTCATAGCGAGACGTCATAGAGTGACGTCATGGCGTTTCAGATAACGTCATAGATGACTAAGAGTTGCTTATTATGAGTATGGATTGAAGTAAATTATGAGGCATAAAGTAATTTTGGTAACTAAATGCTCAATGCTGATTGTTATATAGATAATGGCTTTGAATGAAGCCGGTTATACGATTTAGTTCAAATATATATCGTTTAATATTTGTTAATATATAATTTCCATAAACAGTGCATGATACTGCCCGTAATACACAGAAAATACTATTTAGTACCAGTGAAGCGTGGTTAATACTTGGCCGACCACAAACATGTGTACGTTGTTGAACCGGAGGAATATATCTCTGTTAGATAGGAATTACGTACTATTGGTGTAAGAAAATGTGGAATGCCATCAAACAGTGATTGTAGCTACTGAAAAAAAAAAAAATCTCTCTAAACGTATGACCTCGGTTTAGAGATATCGTTAACAGGTAGTAGAATACTGTGATTCTGGTTCATTTGAAATTTATCCAATGGCACAAACTGGCAACACTACTTGAAGTTAAAATACTGTGTTCTATTCCTTTTAATGATAAAATTCTTTTTGTTTTTGCCATGTCGATCCATTTAAACTACTAAACATTGTATAATCATAACTTTGTCACATAAGCAGGAAGTTTGGGTGATTGTCACACTTCAACAAGATAATCACTATACTCGATATGATAACGAAGACCTCTAAAAAACGGAAATGCAATAATTTCATTTAAAAAATGACACAAAAATTTGATATTCAAATAAGAGTTATTTTTGATAGATAGTCGTGACCGGAGTGGTACAAGACGATGGTTTAGAATTACCCAAGGGTGTCTAGTGGGAGAGAAAAAGAGCATGTTAAACACTTGTAGGGAAATTTAGTAAAAGAAGCACAGCCCACCACCCCGTTAAACACAACCTTCATGTACAAACCTTAACAACACATACTAAAGAAACATTTCTGAAGCTTATACACGCAAAAAATGCCAATTTAGTACGCTAAAAGCTCTTAAACTAAGTTAATTAATCTAATTATTTCCTTTCACAATTAGCGCAAAAATCTGCTCAGATTAACTAATCTTAAATGACGCATTTTATCTCACACTTGTTATCTCCTGTAGTTCTCAATTTCACTGTTTTCAGCAGCCGTTGTGTTGAATGTTGCGCAGGTATGACGTGGAGAGCGACCCCTGCGAGCTCAACAACCTGGCGCGCACGTACGACAACGTGGCGCTGCACCTGCGGCAGCAGCTGGTGCGGCGGCGCGCGGGCCTGGTGCCGCAGGCCAACCTGCCTGTGGACGCGGCGGCGGCGGACCCGCGGCGCTGGAACCACACCTGGGTGCCCTGGGCAGAGTGCGCCCCGCCCAGGGACATCGACCTCTGTCCGCTCACGCCGGAGCCCAGCAGGCCCTTCTAGCACAGAGTGCAGTGTCAGCGGACAGTGGCCGCGATGGTCGCATTCAGTCAGCATAATAAAACAATTCCTCCTGTTACATTACTCACAAAGTACCACACCCATTTTAAATAAATCTGAAGCGAAGCGATTTTGTACTGCCGTGTCTGTCCAGGGAAGTAGAAATAACAGGATTAAAGGTTTACGCAACCTCTCAAAGTTATTTTTCCGGAGACAGAAACAGGGCACATTTGCGCCAGCTTCTTATGTCTGACTTAATATGATGTCGTCACGAACATTCCATTGAAAGTAGATTCGTGAGTGAGGAATTACTCAGTACCGCTCGGGTTTTCCAGCCCGCCCCAGTCTCTTTCATTATCACAAATATACTATCCATAATTAGATGAAATATTGTTCGCCACAGTAACGACGTAATATCAAAACAACAATAATATTTTGCAGAGACCTATAACTAAGTTAGCGCCTTAGAATTTTTGACACGGAGTTCAACGATCAGTGCAAGTTTCATATGATGAATTTGAAGTAATTTAATGAGATTTAATTTTAGAAAAAAGCCTAGAATCTATAAAAGTTAGTATAAAACGAAAGAATAAGGTATTACAGAGCTAAAACATTAGTGACAGCAGTCCCAAACAGATCTTACTATATTCACCCAAACAGAATGATCAGCTGTCTGAAACTTCAGCTGAGGAACCCAAACAATGATATCTAATGTTCCGTTTGCAAATTAATTTCATAATTTCTGAATAAAATCCGTATTTCCAGTCAGCTTCTACAGTTTTCTTGAATATCAACAGCCTCCTAATTCTGAAAAATTTACATTGTTAGTACCAGAAAAGTTGCCAGCAATATGCTAAATACAGATTGGCAATCACCTGAAAAAGTTGATTTTGAAATTAACTATTACCAAATATTTGTCACGAACGTACTTTTAAAATAAAGGATCTCTGCAACAGAATATGTCTAGAATTTATGAATGATGTTGCTAATACATTTTTAAAGAAAGTTAGCTGACTAATGTATTATACGTCAATTAATTAGTCCATTGTCTGTAGAGTGGAATCATTCTTCTTAAATTGTGCGCTTCCAACGTCCTGTGTTTGGTGCATAGATGGCTGTACATATATACACAATCTATTACCACAGAACAATGACAGATGTGATAAATGTGCAATAATTGTTTTTGTAGTGTAGAACTGCATCATCAGTGACTGGATTTTGTCGTGCATCATGCTGTGTAATGCTCAGCACAGAGGTTACGAAATCATCGCATGTAGTCACCATGTAATTCATATAAATATCAATTTTTTATTATCTTATTTAAAATGTATGTATATTATATTATTTAAATAAAGTTTCACACATCAAAAAAGAGTTGGTAGTAAATCAACACTCACCTGTTTAAGTACAAATAGATACGAATGAGAGAAGACAATGTTCCATGGACTTGCATGCTTCCAGTGTGTGATTAATGCTGTTACCTTTCATAAAAGTGGCTATAACACTCATGTGTAAAATTTCGACTTGTTGAGGAAGTCGGTTACTCTACCTAGTAAAGATCAACAAATTTAACGTGGACGTGAGAAACTTGTGTTCTTCGTGGAGGCCAATAATGAGTACACTGTAGTAGGGTTTAATATTATGTAGTTTTTTGATGGCAACCAAACGTCCCGAGATCTATTAAGACCAGTCTTCTATTCAAAAAATGAAATATAGAACGTGATGGATAAGCGTTGATGTAATGGCCTACAAAAGAGCCCTAGTAAAATTGCTGATCTCGGTGTTGGTCATTTAGAGTCATACTACAGTCATAGGTTTCTTCTGAGGTGTCATCGCCATATTGGTATTTCCATGTTCCTATCCTCTAAGTTTGGCAGTTCAGTAAATATGAAACGTTGCAGACAGTAGAATCGAATAACTTGTTATTTAGATTGCGATTTTGAAACTGTTTGGTAATAATTTAAAAATTGTGACAAAAATGTGTTATAATGAAACAGTTACGTACCGATTTTGGGTCGATAGGATATACGAGCAGTGATGTAAAAATCCACCTTCACTCAGAAAAGTTTTGGTTTTTTAGTTGACTAAGTTTTTTCGTCGGCGACGAGTCATGGTGTATTTAGTTGACACTTTTTTAATTTATTGGTAATTCATCTGGGATCCTCAAAGCCTTCTCATAACGTACACACTTTGACAATAAATTTGGCTGCCGCTGAAAAATTCTACTACTCTTATCTTGCACAATCTGACATCAATGTCATCCTAAGAAACAGTAACGCAATACTGGCTGAAACGCTACATTACATCGAGAACACCCATTCTATATGCAGCCTTTTAATATATGGAAAGATCCATTGATTAGGACACCTGTATGTTTTGAGCCACATATTAAGTTATTTAGATTTTAGACGTTAATGTTACAATCTCCTCCATATTACATCTTTTGTTTTATCTTAACATCTGTTAATGCTAATATATGGTTGACGTTGTAGGGTGTTGGATCACGAAATTGAGGAGGTGTTGCAGAGGCAGGGTCTACTCGCTCTACTCTGTATACAACTTCTCAGTAGTCCTCTGATTCGAGATGGCTGTGTTGCGCCTAAACGTGGAAAATAAAAGCAATTTTTCGTAACTATTCTATGTCACACCTTACTTCGCAGCACCTCTAAAATTTTTAATGTTATTTACATTTCGATGAAAATTTGTACATAATAACATACGAATTCTTCACATCCGATAAATTCTTGGTCTCATTTACGTGTTGTGAATCGAATCTGTCAAATACATTTACGAAAGGTCACGAGAGTCTCTAATTTGTCTTTAGAGAGTACTGTTCACCAAAGTTACATCAAAACCAAGTTTTATGGTTAATTGCCTGTAATGATGTCTATGATTAACTTTTCGGACAGGGTAATATTTACCTCAATGGCATTTTCACACACAAATTTCCTGTGCTTTTATATAGTAACCTATAGCTTCCTGGTGTACTTAATCATCTCTGGAATTAATTAAATTGAAAAAGAATCATTTCGTACAGCGAATTCAATATCAAATGTGAAATAAGTAATTTATTGTTCGTTTGAACATAGTATGTTAAACGTGATGATTCGCTAACTATTTTTTCAACGAAAACCTTAAAGGTGTCTCAATTAGTTGAAGAAATGATGAAAATATTTTGAACTAACGAACAGGAATAACATAATTATGACAAAATAGATCAAGAATACCACAAATCTAGAATCCACTGAATTACGCATATAAGAATCGTCACACGAAAGTATAGAAATACATTTTATAAATTAACCCTTGAATTTTCGAAACACAAATTTCTAATATAGTTTCTACATATTAACGCACGTTGAAACAGTGAAAGCTAAGGATACAGTGAAGCAATAGTAAAAAACGTCCCAAGAAATTTATACAAATCAATAACGCCGCGTTAACACTCGTTAAATAACGTTTTCCTTATGAGTTTATACCAATGTTATATGGTGACTACACTGTATATCGCTAATAGTGAATTGCACAATCTTTTCCTCACGGAGTACCAACTTCTCACTGACTGCTGTAACAATAGTGTGCCAACGCTTACTAGTTTTTAATTTTTTATGTGCAATTTCTTTAAATTGCAAAAGTGGCGTTAAAAATTAATATTCTTAACGAAAGATGGTGATCCTATTGGTAAACCGGTAAATTTCATTCAAAATTGGTTAGTTATCAATCCTAAAAAGAAGCGAAATTTTCATATAAAAGTAAACTTCTTTTTTTTTTTTGTTACTGCTTAACGTCTCTTAACACCGAGGTCTTTAGAGACGGGGAAGGATGGGGGGCAAGGAATGGGAAGGAATTCGGCCATTGCCTTTTGAAGGAAGCATCCCGGCATTTGCCTGGAAAACCCATATCTGGATGCTCGGACGGGGATTCGAACCGGCGTCCTCCCGAATGCGAGGCCAGAACGCTAACCGTTCCACCACCACGATCGGTTAAACTTCTCAATTACTGTATCATAGAGTAATGGTCACTACAGTTTAAACAACACCCATAAATCAAGTTTAGCAACAGAACGAATTTGAATTCATCAGCGTTATGTTTTGGGGGAGGGAGTGTTGTAGTAAGTAATTAATGTCAACAGAACTTCAACAATAAAAGAATGATGACCAACATCAGGTTACGCACACAATTTCACATAACTTTTTGTCAACTACATCGTATTTAATACGTTTATTCTGTAACATTTGCATTCACATTATGCGGACAAGCTGGTAAATTAAAAATTCTACTGAATTTCAGAACGAACTCATATTTTTCAGAACAAGAAACTTACCTGTATCTTCCTGTCACTACCATGCAGTGACTAAAAAAAAAATCAGCTGCCAGAAAACAACCAAACGCTTGTTACACATCTACATTTTCTGTTTTATAGTTCTCTGACTGACTGCAGTATACGAGTTCAATTCTTACAAGAAAGAAGTCTGACAAAAAAACCAGAAATGAATAAAACTGCTTGTTGGGAAGAGTTTTTCTTTGATATAATTTGATTGCTTTGAATTAACAAGTTTAACAACTAGTAGTATTGTAAACTATTGGTCTTAGCACATATTTAATACCTTATTTCCTCTTCTGATCCAGAAAAATTATATGTTGCTTCTGAATTTCTCATTCCCGTGTTACCATAATATACGTTTCCAAGTTCCACGCACCACTTATGGACGTTATAGGGGATCACACTTGTTCCATTCCAGAAGATTCCTTGCTATCATTAAAATAAGAGAATGTTTACTTGCTGAAAAACTAATGCTAAAATTAACCTAACATATCTACAACATTCAGAATAAAATTTGTTTATTCTATAAGATCAAACAGAAATTCTATTGAGCTTTAACCAATAAGTACAATATTTACATATTGCTACATCAACCACGCGTTGAAAAAATAAAAATAAAATCTTTCGTATTCCTGTGTCTTGACTTGAAGTGTCAGTTGGATGGGTGAGTGTTCACGGCGATGATACATAAGTAGTTCTATCGACCAGTACATAACGTTGTGAGATCACGGATATAGTTTTATTATCATTCAGATAATGTTGGCTTATCTGACTCCGTTACCGGTTAGATTAGATTATGAATTTCTATCATAAAAAACTTAAAAAGATGTACGATCTTAATCAAGCGCTTATAAAACTGTCAGGAAGACAGAAATTTTCGGTTTTAAAACTTATTTATATTCTCTGTCAATAATCCTAGTAACTGATGAGAACTTAACTGATCAGACATACTAAAGATAGAATTACGTAAAATACAGCAACGTGTACGTGGACTCTGATGTCTTGCGATATTGATGTATCATTCGGCATTTCTAGAAACATTCATAAATGAGGTTGCCCGTCTACGAGAATTTCTCTTCAGCGAAGGCAGATTCAGTTCCGAGAAAGGTAAGTCTCGGGCCTGGTATTCAGAAGGTTGTGGTTTCAAATTCTGGTTCGGTCATCCCGAATTTTGTTTTTCAGGAATTGAATACGATGTTTAATTTGGAGCTGATGTCGAAACACTGAAAAATTTAAATAAAATTCCTGAGAAGCTAGTGTTAATTTGTGGTTGAAGGCAACAAATAGAATTTTTACACAGTTTCAAAGAATGTACAGCCAATGATCTTATAAGTAGAGCAAGATATGTAGAAAAGCTGAGAAATTTAGATAAAGTTTTCATAGAATAGTATCCTTTGAATGGTAGGTAACATATACATATGTTATCGAAAATTTATGTAATGTGTCATTATATATAATTCATAGGAAATGTATATATGCCTCAAATTATCAGGAAATGTGTGCAATAAATTTTACTAAATACATTTCTAAAACAGCAATAAGAAACGTGTTAAATTGTAGATTTCGATAGTTTACAAAGTGATCGCAAGGAGGTTTGTGTAGAAGCTAAGGAAAACCTACAATATCAAGCAGAGTTATTGGAAGATAGGAGGAGAGTGAAAAGATTCACTGGGGGTGTACAAGACGTATATTGTTGATGAGGCGTGGAATGATATTGGTGTAAAAATTAAAAGTAATGCATGGGATGGAAAAGATGACCATGACCACAAGCTCGCACACGATTTCAGGCAAAAGGGTACGGGAAGATTTTCTAGGTAAGGGGGGTAAAGGATTTTAATAGGTTATCAAGATAATTTATTAAAAATGCTGAAATAATTTAAAGTTAAAATTTGTAGAGGGCAAAAGTAGGTGGGTACATGAAAGGAATGAAATTAGTGTGTAGGGAAATTGCCACCGGAGCGTGCGCTCCATGACAAATTAAAATAAATTAAATTAAAAATTTAAAAAAACCAGTGACAGGAAGTTTCTGTAAAGCTCCGTTCCCGCGTGCGGTAAAAGATGAAAGGCGCGTACTGCCTACGACGCGCCGTGGGAACGCACCTTAAGGGCTTCTGCATCATAGGTTGATAGAGGACGTGGTGATGATATTATATGTATGGTTTTGGATAAAATTGAAGACGAGCTCTATGAAACTGAAATTGGTACAATAAATAGAACCATAAAACAACTGTATTCTAGGTCTCATTTCAGTGTTTCAATCAAAGATGTTCCTAGTATTCAAATTTCACTATGGTCAGTTGGGAATCTACAATCAACTGGAACCGGGCAAGGATTCATAAAATACTTTTGCATGAAGGGTTGTAGTTCGTCAAAATACTTGTGTTTCAAAAATAAAAAGCTGTGACACTCCATCTTACGATTCAAAAATAAGTAAGTTCTTCAACTTGAAGTAAAATTAACTGACACAATCTTACGAATATTTTTACCGTTTATACAGTGACCTGAATATTATGATTAATAACAGTATGAGCTATAAAAATACATTTCGGTTATCAGTCTATCTGTGTTTTATTTTTCATTAATTCTACAGTATAATGTTAGTTTTTATACATTTTTAGTACCATTGTAATTACATCCAGTTCCTAGAAGATGTAAGAATTAAAGAACCTTTGACAAATTATGTTACACATTTCTTAAATTGGCTCGACATTCTACACATTTCCTAGGAATTACATACAATTCGTAGGTTTTATACATTTCCGGTAACATATATTTATAGTTGACGATGCGTTATCTATGACATAATTGCTTTAAGAAAAATGTCAGTACTTTAATAATCAAGTTATGATCGACAGCTAAACTAAAATTGCTTAAGTCACTCACAATACTATCTTTTGCTTCAAAATATCGGGATATGGTAAGTATACTTGACCTTTGTATGGTCTCTACTTGTGCAAGACTTCAGCTAACGTGAATTTTTAAAGTATGCAGCTACATGTGTGGACGGAGTAAGGAATCTACCTCGAAAGAGAGTTACAAACCAATTACGAGGGTTACAAAGTTCATGGAAGTTATTTTGTTTCCACTATAAAGTGATTCTGACAAGAAATTATAAAATGTGCAGCAGAGATACTTGTTATGGTGAAACACCCTGGCATCCTTCACGGCAACGCGATGATCCATACGGCAGAATGCGTACAGAAATTTCTCATGCGACTGGCACGTGAACTACTCTGGCATCAACCTTATCCACCGGACCTTTCTACATGTGATGTCGACTTCATCCACCATTGAAGGAATCACTGTGCCAAATGCGCTTTCGAACACGTGAACACATTGAATTAACAATTAAAATGAAATCAGAAGAATATTTCATTGTGACCCTGAGAATATCTGGAGCTTCCATATCGTTGACGCATTCTTTGGAATTGTAAATACCGTACGTACGCGTGAGCTTAAGTGATTTATATGTGATAATTACAGGTATAAACACGTTTGTAACTATCCTGATACAAATATCTCGATCTATTGTTCAAAAGTCATCTATTAAATTTTCGAATAAATCGGGTCTTTCCAACTGTATCTTTTAAAATTTCTTGCCTGACCAACACTGTAGCTGAAATAACAGTTTCCATAATTTTGGCTTTAAACTTCGTACAAGTAGATAATTAATTTTTTCTGGCATAGAATCCTCTAACTTTTTAAAATCTCTTTCTTTAAGCTAACAAAAACATCAATACTGACTCGAAATCACTTCTCACGAATAGTGGAATAATTAATTCAACATTCCACGGATAAATTCTTCACTTTCCTTTACACCAATACTTTCCCGACGAGGCGTAAATCCATGAGTAAATAAGTTTAATATCTTACTATTCGATTTTAGAATAATCTTTGTGGTCTGAATATGTGCCAATACTACAGAAAGTAAAAGTGAAGGAGTTACAATGATGCGAAAGTCTGTGTTTAAGTCAATCACAAGGTAAGAACAATGCGACGATCGAATATGCTTTGTTCTAATTATTTCGGGATCATCTTATCTTAATCTGCAAAGACGACATAATATCTCAAGAATTGAGATCATATTTTTACGGCAGATGAAGCTTCAGGACCGATGGATATTGATTAAAATGATAAGATAGACCTTAACACCTGTCTGCTGCTAAGCTGAGAGAGAATGAGTGTCTCAAGGTGATTCGACAGAGCAACACAGCTAAACATCAGCTGGACACGCCGTAAGTACGCGCTGTGTGCTAGATTAGATGCGGAATAGACCCAGGGAAACAAATGAGAATTTTTGTTGTTTGTAGAATATAAATAACCTTTACTCAAAAAATTAATTCCATTTCTTCAAGTGTCTTCTACTTTACGGCTAACGTGATAGTAAATTTTCACAATGGTTTAAGTGGCTTAAATTACTAATTGGATGCAAAAACTGGAGAGGAATCAATTATTTTTTCTATGGCTTTACGCATCTTTGACGTCGAGGTCATTAGCGGCGGGAAAGGACTGGGGACAAGGAACTGGATGCAATTCTGCCATGGTATTATGAAGGAAGCATCCTGGTATTAGCCAGGAGTGATTTGGGGGAAGCATTGAAAACCTAAATCTGGATACCCAGACGAGGATTCAACCGGCGTCTTCCGGAATGCGAGGCCAGAAAGTTGACCGCTCACCACACGCTCATTGGTATGGGAGTGTGCACAAACTACGTAGCTCGGTCCAGGGAGGAGGGGTTGGCTGGAAGGCTACGCTGGGCTACGTGGGGGAGGGGAGGTTCAGAGCCAGGCCACGTAGCTTTCCTTTCATAACATTTTTCACACTTAAAATGAGGAACAGAAGACACAACAGCATGTGAATATTTATTTCACTTAGTTAATTATCTCCTTATATAATATACAATCGTCTGAAAAGAGAAAACAGTACAAAATGTCTTCTGGAATCAAAAGGGGAAAAAAGCTACGTGCTTCCTGAGGGGGGGGGGGGGAGGGTACAGGCAAAATCCAAGGAGGGATACGTGGGGGAGGGCGGGGGGGGGGGGTCACAGTAGGACATAATAGAGCTACGTGGTTTATGCACGCTCCCTATCAATTCTCTTGTTTCTTCACTTGTAGACCAATATCAAAAAAGTTGATGTTCGGATCTAAAATGGTCAATGCTTAGGAATCAACTTATCAACAACTTTTCCAATATGTATAAAAGTCACCTTCTAGCAATGACGT
Source organism: Vandiemenella viatica (assembly GCA_031002005.1). Classification (NCBI taxonomy): domain Eukaryota; kingdom Metazoa; phylum Arthropoda; class Insecta; order Orthoptera; family Morabidae; genus Vandiemenella; species Vandiemenella viatica. The sequence goes on along the minus strand of CM061920.1, from coordinate 229,552,336 downwards.
CTGCTGGCTATTGTCCCGGTAGTAACAACAGCAGCAAAAGCAGTGTTTACATCAGCCGCAAAATCGAAAGTATTCCGAGCTTGCGAAATACATCATTATGGACTAATTTTAAGTCTAGAACTAAGTGTTCGTAATTTCAAGAAACCCAGTCAGAGTAATGTCAGCCTATGTATTGAGCAAAACAATCGCCTCTTTGCTTCGAGTTAGTGGGTACATAATGACGTTTGCAACTGTCATGCTGATTTTAGAATGACTGAAGGCGAATGACACTAACCACTTCAACCTCTTCGACAAGTAAAAATTGAAAACAATTTCCATTTATTAATGGAGATGAGGCGTTACCACAAAGTTTCTTTGCTATTTGTGTTAAGATAATTAAATAAAAATTAAAATAGAGACTAGAGTGCTACAAGATGGGAGGACATAAGACATAAAATTCCCCCCCCCCCGTCCAAAGAATAATTATGGTTCAGCGAAGCAATTCTGAAACAGATAATAACTATACAAATCTAAACTGTCTCTCTCCCTTTTTTTTTTTTTTTTTTTTTTTTTTTTTTTTTTTTTTTTTTTTTTTTTTTTTTTTTTTTGCTGTCATCAGTATTTTTACTGGTTGATGCAATCCTCCATCCCTTCCTATCCTGTGCTAACCTCTTCATCTCTACATATCCCCCACAACTCACGTCCTCAATTATCTGCTTCATATGCTCTAATCTCTGTCTTCCTCTACAGTTCTTACCTTCGACTGTTCCCTCCACCAACAAATTAACTAATCCAGCATGTCTCAAACTATGACCTACCAGCCTGTCTCTTCTTTCTGTAAGCTTCTTCCACAAACTTCTTTCCTTACCCATCATTTCCAAAACTCGTTCATTTCTTACTTTCTCTGTCCACTTAATTTTCAGCATTCTTCTGTAATACCACATTTCAAATGCTTCAATTTTCCTTCTTTCCGGAATTCCTGAAGTCCATGTTTCGCTACCGTAAAGAGCTGTGCTCCACACATAGAGTTCCTGATTCGTAGATCAATATTTGAAACTAAAAGATTTCTCTTTTTCATGAAGGCTCTTTTTGCTAGCGCTATTCTGATTTTATTGTAAAATCAATCTTGCTTCGGACATCGGTTGTAATTTTGCTTCCTAAGTAACAGAATTCACTTACTTCTCCAATTGCATCCGATCCTAATTTTATATTTAATCTACTAGTATTGGAATCATTTCTGCTACATTTCATCACTTTTGTTTTACTTTGATTTATATTCAGTCCAAAATCTTCCTTCAGTATTTTGTTCATGCCATTCAGTAATTTCTCAATGTCCTCAGGCCTTTCTGCTAATAAGACAATGACATCAGCAAATCGTAGCATACTAATTTTTCTCCCTGAATATTTATGCCAAATGGAAATTTTTCTTTTACTTTCTTTATTGCTTCATCTACATACAAGTTGAATATTAACGGGAATAGACTACAACCTAGTCTCACGTCCTTTTTAACTGATGCTTGTCTCTCATGATTCTCTACTTTTATTACAGCCACTAGATTCTTATATAGTTTATAAAGTATTCTTCTATCTCGATACTTTAGACCTGACTTCTTTAAAATTTTGAACATCTTGTCCCACCTAACATTACCAAAAGCTCTTTCTAAATCAACAAATGCCATAAAAGTATCTTTGTTTTTCTTGATCCGCCCTTCAAGTATTAATCTTAAAGTCAAATTGCTTCCCTTGTACAGAGATTTTCCTAAACCCAAACTGATCTTCACCTACTATGTCTTCTACCATCCTTTCCATTCTTCTGTATATTATTCTGGTCAGTAATTTTGAAGCATGTGATGTTAGACTAATGGTGCGATAATTCCCACATTTGTCGGCTTGTGCTTTCTTTGGAAGTGTGAAGATAATATTTTTATTAAAATCAGTTGAAATTTCTCCTATTACATAACTTTTGGATATCAGCTTGAATAATCTTTCGATTCCTTCTTCTCCTAGGGATTTAAGTAGTTGTGCAGGGATCTCATCAATTCCAACTGCCTTATTTGCTTTCAAGTCATTCAGAGCTCTATTAAATTCTGTCCTCAAAACAGGGTCTCTTAAGTCATCAATGTTGACATCGCCTTTCTTTTCCATTACGCTATTGTTCAGATAGTTTCTCAATGTATTCCTTCCATCGGTTAGCTCTGTCGTCTGAGCTTAAAAGAGGTTTCCCTTTGGCAGCTTTAATGTTCGCACCTCTTTTCTTCATTTCTCCAAAATTCTGTTTGATCTTCCTATATGCAACATCTACATTACCTATGACCATTTCCTTTTCTACTTCTTCACACTTTTCTTGTAGCCATTTTTTTTTTTTTTTTTTTTTTGCATTTACTGTTTATTTGATTTCTAAATTGCCTGTATTGCTCTCTTCCTGCTTCATACTGAGCATTTTTGTACATTCTCCTCTGATTCATCAGTTCCAGAATTTCTTCTGTGATTCAAGGTTTTCGGGCAGCTTGTTCCCTGAAGCCTAATGTTTGTTAACAGCTTTCATTATTTCGGTCTTTAATGCATTCCATTCGTCCTCGGTTGAGTTCCTTTCAGAGTTACTCCTTAGACCTAAGTCTACCATTTCTGCAAATTTTTCTCTTGTGTTAGATTGTTTCAGTTTATTCACTTCTAGTCTGTTCTGCTTATGCTGCTTCCTTATTCGCTTGAATTTCAGCCTGCACTTCGTCACTATCACATTATGGTCAGAGTATATGTCTGCTCCTGGGTATGCTTTACAGTCTAGAACTTGATTCCTGAATCTCTGTTTGACCAAGATATAATCTAGCTGATATCTGCCTGTATCGCCAGGACATTTCCAGGTGTATATCCTTCTTGCATGGTTCTTAAACAGTGTGTTCGCCACTACTAGCTTATATCTTTCACAAAATTCTAACAACCTGCTTCCTCGCTCATTTCTTTCTGCTAGACCAAAACTTCCTACAGTATTCCCCTCTTTTCTTTCTCCCACTATTGCATTCCAATCACCCATGATTATTAGATTTTCCTCCCCCTTCACATATTGGATTAATTCTTCAATTTCGGTGTACATTTTCTCTATTTCTTCGTCTTCTTCCTGTGACGTTGGCATGTAAACTTTTACTAACGTGGTTGCGACAGGCTTAGATTCTAACCTCATCAAAATAATCATGTCACTAAATTGTTCATAATAACTCACCCGTTTCCCTACTCTCTTATTCATTACAAATCCTACACCAGTGACTCCATTTTAGCTTGTGTGCTAATTATCCTGTCTTCCCCAGACCAGAAATCCTGTGCGTCATCTCGCTAATCCCAACAAAATCTAACTTAAGTTTTTAGGTTTTCTAATCTACCTGCCCTATTCAGACTTCTAAGATTCCACGCTCCGACTCGTAGAATGTTTATATCCATTCTGATGACTCCTCCATGAGCAGTCCCCACCCGGAGATCCGATTGGGGGACTATTTTACCTCCGGAATATTTTGCCCAGGAAGAAGCCATCATGATATATGTAATTTGAGAGGATTACATATCCTGGGGATACCCTTTGGGTCTTTAATGCAGTGGTTTCCCGTTGCCTTCTGCATCCCCATGCCGTTGATAATTTCTGATTCATCCGCCTTTAGGGGCCGTTTCCAGCCCCAAGGGCAAGGGGGTACCCTGGTCCACTCCCCGCTCTTCCGCCCTCCTTTCGGAGGCCGTTGGCAAGCAGTGGGTGACTTCTTATACCGGGAATCATTCAGTCGCCAGAGCCTCGTCCGTGCAATCAGGATGCACCACGTGAAGGTGAGGTTGACATTTTTTGGTTGTAAAAGGCTTGTGCAGTCTCTCCCAAACCCTAAACTATATACACGAAATAATACGGCGTAAATAAAGGTTGTATTTATGGTTTGGAATCCATTCTTGTTTGACATAAAATCTATTAATTTTATGCACAGCAAAAATAATGGCCTACATTCCTTGCAATATATTCGTAGTGAATGGACAAGCACTTCCACCGCAAATTAAAATTGTCTATGCAGTACAGCAGATTTGTTTTATCAGTCGGCCTTTATTGGCAAATATAATTTGACATCCCAAAAATGAACATTATTTTCTCTCGTTGTATAACAGGGGAATAAAATGTAAATTCTGTGTTGTATTTCTTAAAAATCTTTTACAGAGTTAAAGTAACTCGAATCAAACAATGCGGGAATTTTGGCGAAACGAATTTCCAACATACAACTTCTTTCATGCAATTTTTTTGACATATTTTACGTAATTCATTAGTTAATAACAATATTATTCAATAAATAATTTTACTTATATCCAAATTAAACGGTTTTTTGATATGAATAAAATGTTTGTAAGATTTTATGTACTTCACAGTTATTCAGAAAATCTTAACAAATATACAGATATTTACTCAACGAATTTGATACAATTTTTTCTGTGACCCCTCGTTTGGAATATTGATACTAAAATTCCCTATATTATACCAGTCTCTCCACAGTCATAATTGGTCAAATCAAAATCAAAACTTTTAATTTAATTTAATTCTTTCGTTATGACTGCATATGTGAAATCAAGCATTGTTCCCTTTAAAATGCACAAGCCGTTGGTGGCGATAGTCATATTCCGTCTATCTCTATCAGTAGTTACTAGTGAAAGTTAAATGCGTTAAAAGTTTAAATGAAAATGTGATTACTGGCTATTTCTTGTGTATTTTTGGCTTTGATTTTTCATTTTAGGGGCCGAAGTGAACAGTTACTTGAGGAGGACGAAGCAGTTTAGCGTAAAACAACTGAGAACAAATTCTGCATTATTAATGAACTTCTGTTAAGTATCGCGGATAAATCTGAAATTATGGTACGAAGAGAAAATAGCGATGATAATGTTGAACAAAATCATCAGTGAACAGATAGGGAAAAAATAAATAGAACTTGGAATGCGGTAGAATTAAGTAAGCATTTGTAAATGTAGTCGTTAAGTGCAACTTTGTTGCTTATGAGATAGACTTGCAGATCAAATTATCACATATCAGCGACAGCAAAGGACAACCGAATACTATCATTTAGTGTCGTAATCACAAATGTAAGAAGATATTTAGTTGCAATGTTTTTATTAATGGTTTTAATTTCTCTAGCTTTAACTCCATTGGTCTAATGTTTTAGATCATTAATAACTACTAACCAAAGGGCTTCGAACTCTATTGTGCTTAATATTCAGTTACCGGTTGTTGAGCAATACAATTAGGAAGAAACAATTTTATACAAATACGGATATGATAATATATGGTAACGATTATTTCAGGATCTGATAAAGATGACGTCACTAGTGCTTTCACTGTTGCTCATGGTGACTCTAGTTTCGGGTCAGAGCACTACGCGGCCCAACATAGTCATCATAATAGCAGACGACATGGTGAGTAACGGATCCACTGTGCTCATTCTTGATTACTGTGTAACAAACGAACTGACGCATATGGGTCGCAGGGCTGGAATGACGTCAGCTTCCACGGGTCTGGCCAGATCCCAACGCCAAACATCGACGCTCTGGCGTATAGCGGAGTGATCCTCAACAACCACTACGTGCAGCCAGTGTGCACTCCATCCAGGGCTGCCCTCATGACCGCCAAGTATCCCATCAGAACAGGTAAATTTTCTTCCAAGCAAGCCAGCTGATCACAGGAAATTGCTGTTACACGACCAGCATGCGTGACTACTATTAAATTTTTTAAGTGTATATCGATATCCACCTTATAAACTGTGACAATTTTTTTTCGCAGTAAAACCCCTTCGTTATTTTTCCACAACAGTCAATGGGAGATGAACAACGATTGACGCAAACTCACAGTGAGAAAAATGAAAATCGCATCTCTGCCTTTCATGATATTCTTTATGTCCGCCATCAGTTTTTGTACCACTTGCAATTACTTCCACAAAGACCGAAAAAATTACTAAAATTATTGTTGTTTTTGAATAATTTGCTAAGGAAAGAGAGTATAATTTGAGTTATTTCTTACGTTTGGTGTAGCCTTCCTCTGAGTTTTTAATATACTTTCACATGAATTTAAGCGTTTAAACGTCGTAAATAAACGAATTGCAACATGTTAATTTAAACGAACGTCGCATACATTTTTGCATAATATTATAATTTTTTATCTTTACTTTTCATATTTGTGTGCAGTTACTGCCTCAATAGATAACAGTATTTTAGACTGCATCATAGTTACAATCCCTTTTTGCAATATAAGTACAAATAAAATCAAATGAAGTTTTTTATGCGAAATTTCATTACTAGCCAAGCGGTGTTTGGTGAGAGCCAGTGTAGCTACCACTTCGCACGTTGTCGAAACTTCCCGAAGGTTGCTGGGATATTCAGTCTACCTCCACTCACTAGTACAATACATTTTATGAAAGTGGATTGTAGATTTTATTAAATAATCATAAGACAAATACTACAAAAATAAATGATTTGAAACATTACACAAATGTATATTCTAAACTTGTAAGGTGTGATGGTTCGAGATTCCGTAATCAGGCACTACTTTGAATGTTAAGGGAGTTTACTTTTTTTTAGTGATGGATTTATCTGAAATTTCATGTTTCCCGCATTTTCGATTGTAGCGCCTAGCAGGTGGAATCCCCTCTTACGATAGCTGCTTTTACTTGACAGAACTGGTTCATTAACATGTCATACTAGTTGAAGCGCGACCTAGCAGATATGGAAACATATAATAGAATCAGAGTGCTACAACAATTTTGGGATTCATTTGTCATGTGTAATGTAAGGTAAATTCTATCATGCGTTTGTATCTCGCAACAATTCATTAGTTAATATCACAATAAGAAAGACTGAGCTATTGTGCTGTCACACCTTCTAATCTGTTACCACATAGCGAAATTTCTGAAATAATACCCAACCTAGCAATTCACCAGAGTAAATAATTTTTTACGGAGTTTATTAAATGGATACGAGGGTGTTAATTATTCAGAAAAATTGTACCCGGTGACTTTTTAGGTGTAGAAGTTGTATAAAGATATTGTTAATTGGTTAATATTCTAGACTTTTCTCATTTAAAAAAAATATTTTCTCGAAAAAATATATTCATGCGGGGGAACATGTTTTATTCTTGGAATATTCCAACGCCTTTAAAACATTAACACAAAAATCGAGAGGAAACTTTCCTATAGTTGTAAACTATGATTTATACATGAGGAAAGAATTGTACAACACTGGTGCCCAAAAAGTTTTTGTGATTTGTAAACACTATTGGGATATTCAATGTTTAGTCAAACATATTTTACATATGTTGTGAGGAATAGGGTATTTGACAGTACTAAAAAAATATTATAAATTGAACTCATTCTCGTATATTAATGCTTCAGGAAGCTAATTTTTACAATTTTGAAAAGAAAAGTGGATTATTTTTAATAAAAAAAGCGAAATAAAAAATATACTTTTCTTACCTCTGGTCACGTGATAGAAAACGCTCTATGATTGGTAGTCGCTTGAGTGACGTCACACGTTTGTAAACGCTGCGGCTGGGAATAGAGCGTTTCCTATTATCCAAGTTTTCAACTGTTTTTATTGTTTGTTGCTGGTCATTTCTTGTTATTAATGAAATTTAATTTCGAATACAAAATCGAGAACAATTTGTAAAAGCCTACAGCGGAAAAATATCTAAAATAGACGCCTTATTTGTGGGGCTGGCTATAGGGGAAAAAAAACTGATTTTTATTCTGCTGAGCTTAAAAATGTAACAGCTTCAATTTGATACTCATTTATATTTAAATTGAAAGTTAGAGATTGATTGTTTTGCATTAGCAAACCATACGTCGAAAAATTCTGTACGCGAAATTTGTGTAGTCATGCTGAAAATAAAGGAAAGTTGTATGGGTGTCGCAAATATGCGCAAACAAATGAAGGTATTTCTTGAAGCTAATAAGCAGCTCATTAAAATAAATATAGTAAGAGATCGGTATAATGAACTAAAACTCAGCATGAAATTGGCTCATTAGTTTTTTTTAATTAAAAATAATCTCGCTCTGTTTCACTGATGCTATTATATCACGGAAAATAATGCGTAAACTTACCTTGAGGCTCGCCAAAAGCAATAGTAACACACAAATCACTACTAACACGCAGAAACACAGCGCAATCATCGACCAAGCTCAGTGGAATGGCGCGGCCGACTGGGTCGCTTGATCGGTGGATCACAGGAAGCCCATTATTCAAATTATTTTTTGTATTGTTAGGCATGAATTCGTGGAAAATAAACCTTAGTTCTGAGTAATATGGTTTATCTACTTTGAATATAAATAATTATTTTGCCCGCGTAGACTATTATTAAAACTGCCTTTTGTCCTCGGGATTTGGAAAATATCACACTGTGCGGCGTCCTCCCGGATGCGAGGCCAGAGCGTTAACCTCTCACTCACTACGCTCGAAACAACTGGTTGCCGGCCTCGGTAGCGTAGGGGCTAGAGTGCTAGCTCCGCGTGCCGAATGCCGCCGGTTCGAATCCGGCCGCGGGCATGGATGTTTAAGTGTTGTGTGTCTGTGTGAATGTCCTGTCCGTCCTGTGGCGTCCATACATTGGAAAAAATACACATTGAGCTGGCTGTATGGCCTCCGTTGCCGAATGCCATTAATAAAAAAATAAAAAAAAAAAACAACTGGATGTTTGTGGGCCATTTATCTTAATTGCAGATTAAAGATTATAGGTAAATGATATTTGTTTGTCAATAAACCTGAATTTGTTTGTTTATTCATTTACCTACCTCGTTTCACTTCATCTCACCCGAAGAAACTGTGAAGTGTTTACTATTAACATAAAGAGAAGCAATTAAGAAGTAGTGTCCGGATAGCTGCGTGATTGAAGAGTGATAATGGAATTCACAACGTTCTACGTTCGAACCTTGGTTTGGATAATTTTTTTTTGCGTGCATTTTTTTCCGTTTTGTTTGCTGTTTTTTGCACTACCATGTTTTTATTCGAACAATTCATAATAATTATTCTTTAATAATTGAGAAAACCATCGCAGAATCAGAATATATATTATCACAAGAACAAAAAACTGACAGTACACTAAACATAGGCCTGACACGAGAATTAATAGCAAAAGAAATTAAAAATATCACCTCACAAATTAAAGCAAACAAAACAGACAACAGAGACACAAAAACACTCAACAGCCTAAAGAAAACACTCAATGAAAACAATATAATAATAACCAAAGCAGACAAAGGGAATACAGTTGTTTTACTGGACAAAGAACAATATACAAAGAAAACTGAAGAATTCATAGAAACAAACCACATTACACAATTGAAATCAGCGTAATTATTAAAGAATAATTATTAATTTAACAAACAACTGTGGAAGAGATGGCCTACAATAATCACATATAATTCATAATAGTTGGTAAGCATCATGCAAGCGTTTGAAACAAATTGCTACCATACATGAAAACTTACCAGAGAGAGAATATCATGCAAAAAATACAGGTGCACGGCGGTGAAAAATGGAATTTATTTTAGAAGTGACATCACTTTTAGAAATTTCATGCTAATCTTGCAACAGTTTGGCAATGCTTTGTGTCCTTTTCGTTGGAATTTTTACGTGATGATAAAACTGCAGGTTACCTTTCTGACATAACTGCGTCTGTTAGGCGGTATTTACTTTTAATGTGCAAGTAATTTTTTTAAACTGTTTTTTGGTGTGCAAGTAACGTCCAATTTCCTTTGGTTGTTTCAAATTGTTGTTTCAAGAGGTTGTAATTCGCTTGTTAACCAAAAAGTTGTGAAGCCTTCAGAAAAAAGAAAAATTAAATTGATGTTTTCGTGGACTTTCGGGAAATAATGATTATGAAATGCAACCAACAGCAACTAGTATCCAAAGAAAATGACAAAAGAAAACAAACTAAACATATTCCGAAGCGAGGATCTAACCTTAGGACGCTAACCCTAATAATTCTCGCCTTAAACAACGTTTTACATTTAACTCTACGAAATTGCGGTGTAAATGAGCTTCACAGAAAATCGTAAGGGACGTTGTCGCAATATCAAATTGAAGTTGTTACATTTTTAAACTCCACAGAATAAAACTCAGTGGTTGTTTCTATAGCTGGACCCACAAATAAGGCGTATACTTTCAATATTTTTCCGCTGTAGGTTTATACAAATTGTTTTCAATTTTATATTCAAAACGAACTTTCATTAATAACAAGATATAACCAGCAACAAACAATAAAAATAGTTGAAAAGTTGGGCAATAGGAAACACTCCATACGCAGAGACTGCGTATACAGACGTGTGACGTAACGACTGTCGTTGCACGCGCCAGGCATCGAAGGAGCGTTTTGGCAGGCTTTTAAATTCCTTAAACTTTGAATTTTACGCAAAATAATGCACTTTCGTCAAAAAAACTCTTCACTCGGTGAATAAGGTGTACCAATAAACGATTTAAAACCATTTTCAAGAAGTAGTCAATTCTATTATGGGTGACGATGCAGTAATCCGAAACATGGCCATATAGCAATGAATGCTATGTGAAAAATAGAAAACCTTCTACTAGGAAAACAGAGCTAGAGAGAATACTATTTGTTTAAACAGTAGAGACATTGTTTATAATATACAATTTTTTTCCAGTATTGCAGGATTTCGGCAATAATATCCCAGAGAATATTAGCATAAAAAAAAGAGAAAGAAAAATCGTCACTTTTGCATATTCCTTTCATATTTTATCTCTGCCAGTTTAAACTAAAGGATTATCATTTCAGTATTGCGAAAACATACAAAAGAAGGCTGGTGAACTAAGAGAACATACCAAATATGACGAACGGTGTTGATATAATCCGTGAAACATTCGTAGGAATCACTCCGTAACTGTCTACACCCAAGGAGAAATTAAACATTTTATAAGAAGTTAATAGAGTCCTTCTGAGGAACTTTTTTTCATAATATTTCTCAAGGTACACATTTTGCACCAAATGAAAGAAATGGACTACTCAGATTACCAAAGATAGTTTCTTGTAATTCCAATTAAAAAGTTTTGTTGTTATCAATATGACAGACTTATCTTGTCCGATCTACCTCAGGAAATAACATGAAATTTTGTGATAAATTGCTGTCTAAAGCAACGGCTGTTAACCTGATTAGTGTATCTGTATTTCCGTACCACAACTGAAATCCAAAACTCTTCATCTAGTCAGACTGCCAAATGCTTCTGTGAAGTATTTTGGTAGTTACTATATAGTAAAATCTTCGGCATACATATTTACACGTTAATAACTCACCACACAGGAAATCATCGAGGTTATCTTTTACTATTGAAGGAATATGGACATCTAATATTTCTTACGGAAATTTCAAACTTGTACGTGATGCTAAGAAGTCTCTACATTTACCGTAGATGTATCTGACCACTAACAAATATAATATTTTTTTAAAATTAACTGGTTTCATATAGTACTATCAGGAAGAAATATCGCTACATACCCTCCAGATCACTCGCAATGAAGGATGTATTTACACCAACTGTTTCGTGTACATACAGGTATGCAGGGTTCTCCACTTACTACTGTCGAAGCTAATGGGCTTCCGGAAGGCAAGTTGCTGCCGGAGTACCTCCAGGACTTGGGATACGTCACGAGGGCCGTCGGCAAATGGCACTTGGGTTTCCACCAGGTCAACATGACGCCCACGTATCGCGGCTTCGACTCCCATCTCGGGTACTGGGGAGGATACGTCGGCTACACAGACTTCATTTCTGCACCAAGTGGCGACGTAAGTTGTTACAGGTGCAGCAAACGCAATTCGGTATACTACATATATTATTACGCAATTTTAAATAAACGTTTACATCTTGCTGCCTGAGTCGCTATGACAACATGATTATTTCTTGCGCTCAGCAGGGTTTCACACTTCCCTACCTTTTACTTTCCATCCTTACTTTTGTGTGTTTGTTTCTTTTTTGCTAATGGTTCTACGCCTCATAGGTTTCTTGGTCATTATAGGCAGAGAAAAAATGGGATAAGGAATGGGAGAGAACTTGGACATGACTTTTTTTAAGGAACTATACCGGCATTTGCTTAGAGGAATTTTGGAAAAAATATGGAAAAAAGAAATCTGAATGGCCGGATGGGGATTCGAATCCGCGTCTTCTTGAAAGTGAGGTCAGAGTGTTAGTGCTATCTCACCAAGCTCGGTGTCCCTACTTTCATATTCAGGTACACAGCAAGTGAATGTGAAGATCGAGAAAGGAGGCGGAGTTGTATTAATTATTACCATTGTCAAATAATTTCAGAAAAACTACTAAATTTTGTCGATGTCTTGACCAGAGATTCAGGTTTACTAATAAATACGGGGTACTACCTTATCTTTCGTGGCTGGCTGGCCTTGGTAATATCGCATTATTGTTGAAAATCGGTGTATTTTGAACCAAAGTGAGAAAATTATTTCATTATATGAAATCTATACTTTTATATATCTGTAAGCAAGCAGCGTGTGTCTCTTTACTGGAACGGGAATCGCGCAATTAGTACCGCAGCAATTAGAATGTGGATTTCAAGTTTTTAGAGCTAATGGTGCCAGTCAAAATCTGGGAAAATAGCTAATGACTGATATATACTGAATGAAACTGGAAATATTTAAATTCATTTCTAGATCGGTAATTATAATATACGTATCACACTGTACTTGAGATGTTCACTCCTTGCAGAAAAACTGACAATAAAATCACAATCTCCTTTTTTTAGGATCATGTTTCGTTTCTTGACTTCAGCTATTTATCTAATCTATTATCCGAAATTTAAAACATTAATATTAACGGAATATCTGACTCAAATGTATCAAGTGTCATTAATACATAATTTACTGTAAGCGCAGTCGCTATGATTATTAAAATCTTTGACAATTACAAACTTTTTCTCTGGTACATGTTTTTAAATTTTCGCTGAATGTCGTACAATATTAACGAAAAACGCTAATATGTGATATTAATGCGGAAATCAGTTTTTTCTCGAAGAAAGGTGCCCACAAAAACATTAACAGGTAACGGTATCTATTTCTTATGTGCAAATATTCCGTAATAATATCGCAAAAGAAACATGTGTAAAAATTTTGACTGCTCTTCAAACCACAGCCGGTAGAATGAACTGTTAGATTTATTAAATAACCATCATACCCCTAATTACGCCGCAATTTGATGATGCATTTTTATATAATTTGATGGGACGTTTCCAGACTTCGCTTAGATCTGGAGATATAGTAGGTATCACTTAGATTGTGTGGTTAGGTCGAAATGTGGCCTATATCAGAAGAAAAAATTCCGTGGCACCGCAAGTTTACGATGTTTTCTTAAGGCGAGACATTTTTACATTTCGCTTAGTTTAGCCAGATCGCGTATCAAAGGTTTTGTTAATTTGTTAAAATGCGGCCAGGAGCATTCTCATGCAAGAATACGAGAAACGTTATGTGAAAGATGATGTGATTAGGATGATGTGCGACCTGGACAAGAAGTAATATATATTTCCCTCTGTGCCATGAATTTATGGATATTTTGAATTAAGATATTTAGTAATCTAGGTTACATATCTGAAGATTTTGTTCTTTACTTTGATATCATATTTGGCGTGAATAACATCATTGGAGATCGTTGTTCTATACTATAAACTCTGTGCCTCATTGTTAAATATCTGTCGCATCTGGTCTAGAATACGTTTCCTTTTCACTTTTATGTACACATTTTCTAGAGAAGTATGTATTCAAAAACGGGTGTGGCAAATTATAAAGCTATGGCACTTCCAATTACGCTCCTGATCCAGGTAGCAAATCAGCCTAACTACGTAACATTTGACCCAACATATATCGAGAACCAAGCGAGATATCAAAAAATGTTATTCTTTACTTTCGATTTGTTTCGTCAAGTTCTATAAGAATCCAACATCATATTGTGGTTCCAAGGTAATGATAGGACTACCAATTTCTGAATTATACCAAAGGACACGCGCGCAAAGCAGCGGGCAAATGCTAGTAGTATATATACCAAACTCTTACGAAATGTATATTTCATATTCAACTAAGAAACACAATAGCTAGATTATGCTTCCGAAGACTTGTACGGAATATAAATTAATCCATTGACGAATTGTTTGATTACTATTAGAATGACTTGTTACTCGATTTGGCACATGTGACGCCGTAATTTACCCAACAGTTCAGGGATTACTTTCGTAGACATGCGATTTCATTTTTTTTTTTTTAACTGTTTAACGTCTCTCTAACAATGTGGTCTTTAGAGACGGGAAATTATGGGGGGGGGGGGGGGAAGGAATGGGAAGGAATTTAGCCATGGCCTTTTGAAGGAAGCATCCCGGCATTCACCTTGAGTGATTTGGGGAAACCATGGAAAACCCAAATCTTGATGCCCGGACGGGGATTCGAATCGCCATCCTCCCGAATGCGAGGCCAGAACGCTATCCGTTACACCACCACGCTCGGTATGCGATTTCCCGGAGCCGGCCTCGGTAGCGTAGGTAGAGTGCTAGCTCCGCGTATCGAAGGTCGCCGGTTCGAGTCCGGCCGAGGGCATGGGTGTTTAGTGTTGTGTCTTGTCCGTGTTGTAGTGTCCTTGTGTCAATGCTTGATAGCAACAAATCACCTTGAGCTGGCTGTATGGCTCAGTAGCCTAATGCCATATATATATATATATATAAAAGAAAGATGTCCCGGAAGAACAAGGCCACATGATCGCGGGAGATGACGAGGTACGAGAATTTATCACGCAGCAAGGCAATCGTCTGATGGGAAACGTTACAGGTAGCACCATTCCAATGGAACCACAATATTAATACGGTCCAGATAATACGGTATCTGTCTCCGTTCCATCGTGTCTCATTCCCGCCATCTTGTTGGAGTAAAGAGCTCCGATCATATCAGCAATTCAAAACCAAATCACACAGTGACTAGTAGTGGATGCGTTATACTTTTATTGGTTTCTGGACGGTTTTCTTTTCTTGAAATGCGACAGTATTCTTTGTTCAAATAAAAATGTGACTCATTACTAAAACGAAAACACATTTGTTGAGATCATTCACGAGAATTTAGTGATATTCGTAGTGTCTAACTGATATGAACGTCGACAGGTTTGTGTGTGTGTGTGTGTGCCACAGTCAAGACTTGCACGGAATTCCCATACTAATCCAACGAAATTTTCGATATATGTACTTTAAACGAGTTTTGAAAAACGAACGCCCCAGAACTTAGAATCCAGTCTCGCTAACCAGATTATAGATCAATGACGTGAAATTCAAATTCAGCGTTCTTCTGGAAACATCCTTTGTTACAAGACCAGTAACATAAATACTGACAAAAATTTTAAATTGTATACCAGGAACCAGCACTATTATTTGTTCCTTCTTCTCCATCACAAAGTCTCTTTTAAGAGATAATGGAAGATCAGTAATATTTGGTTTCGTGGAAGGCATGGGTGGGAGAGGAAATATAATTCTGTTAAGGAAGAGCTGTTTCATAGCGAAGATGATAAAAATCGAATATAAATAAGCAGTAATATTCTATATGTTCCTAAGTAAGTTTCGAGCGAGAGCAGACTTTGAAAGTCATCAAGCGTAGGTGACATGCTAGCAGTTGCATAGACGGCGTGAGCAATGTCGCCGGGTAGTCGAGGATGATAATCCCAGGACTAAACCCGCTCAAAGGTGCGGTAATACGGTAGTGCAGCTTGGAAGAATAGTACCGCCATCATCTGGAGAGGAAGAATAAAAATTCCAAAACTTACAGAATTAAAACAATTAGCTCCCTTTTTCGGAAGCTGTCATGCTGTGAGAAAGGGGAGGAACACGAAGATATTGCCACTGAATGTATGTCCTGTGCACGGAAAAATGTTCAAAATTTAACAATTAATTTTAATCGAAAATTTACTGACGAAAGGTCCATAGTTTCCTACATTCTTCACCTGCATACAAAGACACACCAAACATGTCACGTTACTTCAAGAACAGAGATCTTACGAATGTATAATCAACTACATACAGATCTTACATGTCTGTTTATAAGAAATTTACGCATTAACCTTAGGGAATGAGTGGTTACGATTTCCGTCGTAACCTGACCACGTCGTGGGAGGAGTCTGGACGGTACGCCACTGAGGTCTTCACCGAGGAGGCTGAGCGCCTGGTGGCCGAGCATGACGTCAGCAGACCGCTGTTCCTGTACCTGGCGCACCTCGCCTGCCACGGGGGCAACGCCGCTGGACTGCTGCAGGCTCCGCAGGAGGTGGTCAACAGGTTCAGATACATCTCAGACCCCAACAGGAGGCTGTACGCAGGTAACCACTTCCAGAACTGGTAGCTACTGAAATCTTTCCATATAGTTTGGAATGATATGCTTTCTCGTCGTTTATTATAGACTTATTGCAGGTAGCAAGTGCTAATCGGAGCTGCTTGCGGGGGATGGGTGCCTTTGGAGGCTGACTAAAACCCCAATTGTCCTATGAAAACTATTAATAATAACCAAAACAAATAATGTCGTCAGTTGATATTAGCTGTTCCACTGACGTATCCAAAACCGGGACTGTAAAACATATTTCAAAACTTCGGTCCTATCATCATATGAAGAACCTCTTAATTACTGATTCTGAATTTCCTATGTAGGCTATGTTGTACCAGCTTTCTCGTTGCTACGGCATTTCATATATCATGGAAGGTGATAAATAATATCTCAAGATAGCACCTGTCGCTTTTTATTTCTTAAATTTTCCAACTGTAGGTCTACTAGAAACTTTCATACGTTTACGTGAAATTTTTGCGAACGTTTTATATGCTAACATCCAAAGTATGTGGTAAAACGTTCAATATTAAAAGGATTCGTTTCAGTAGTTGTCTCTTGCTTTTATGTTAAGATGAAGTCGGATGAAATCTCCCGTAGCATCACGACTTCAGGGTTATAATAACAGGCTGACTCATATATTTTCAATGTGCTGCCCGCTTGCCGAATACGATATTATCTCTTTTCACTAAGTTTTCAGCGACGCAGTTGCCACCAGTCTGCATAATGATGCGGTTCCAGAATTGTGTTACGAAGGTCAGTCAAGATTTAGGTGGCTTTGGACCTGAAGTTTCTGTTTTACTTAGTAAGATGTATTACAATTGCGGAACTTATCAAATAATCCTCGTGACTCATGCATCATTGTTGATCCAAAATGACAGTTTGTTCATTGTGACACTGCCCACATTCACTAAGATAGTAGAAGATGATGAACTGCATTATATATAGACAATGCTTCACATTTGAAACAGATTACTCGTAACTTTAAGTCAGGACATGTAAGAGATGGTCTTATCTCAACCTTACTTAGAATTATTGCCATTTTAAAAGTAATTGCATAAGAATATGATACGATCACCATATATGTTTTTCATCTTCTTACGAAATCCATATTAATCTGTTTTTCACTGAAACCGTTACAAAAATTCTAACTTGGTAAATCCTGTTCCATTATTTACAAAAAAGAACTATTAGCCAAACTGTGTTAAGAGTAGTTATTGAGCAGTATATATGAACGAAAGTCTTTCCCACACGTGAACAGGCGACATATAGACGCCCATAGGAGTCCAAGCCGCAAATGGACATTGTTTGGACTTCAGACTCATTTATGGTCATGACAAAAGTCAAACGAATCGGAAATCGAATCGTTTTAAATGGTATTGGAGATTCTGACGGTATCATTGGAATACGTTGCAACAGGACGATTTCTCCTTTAAACTTTCCAGTCAAAATAGTTGCTTTAAGAATATTTCTGGTAATCGTTTTGATGGCCAAACTTGTACCGTTGCGTAATCTAGGTAGATTCAAATTACGAAGAAGAATAGCCAGTGAACCAATCTTTAACCGAAGATTGTGTCGTCGCATTCCTGGTATATCCAAAGAACTTAAAAACTTAGTTGGAAAATTTACGGTTTCATTAACTTTTGTAAAGAAAATTCACTAGTGGTGGGTAACACCCTATTTGAAAACCATAAAAGGAGACGTTATACATGGATCTCTAACTTAAATGGAGAAAGGTATCAGCTGGACTATTTTCTGATACAAAAAAGGTTTAGGAACTGTATGAAGAATGCTAAAGCTTATCCAGGAGCAGATATAAATTCAGATTACAACTTCGTAGCAGGAGAAGTAAAATTGAAAAAAGTGAAGAGAGGAAAAGCAAGAGAAAGACTGAACATAGAAAAACTAAAGGAGGAAGGTAAGGCTTTGGAGCTAGAACAAAGGTTTTTGCAAAACTACAAAGGAGGAAAATTTGAAGAATGTATAAATGAAAAATGGATAAAAATGAGGGAAGGGCTCATGAAAGCCGCCAAAGAAACTCTAGGAATCAGAGAGCGTAAAGGTATCAGGAAAGAATGGGTAACAGAAAAAATGCTGGAAAAGATGGAAGAACGGAGGAAGTGGAAAAATTCTGGAAATGAAGAAGGAAGAAAGAGGTACAGGAAACTGAACAATGAACTAAGAAGAGAAACTGAACAAGCAAGAGAAGGGTGGATGAAAGAGAAATGCGAGGAAATAGTAAAACTGGAGAATGAGGGAAAATATGAAATGATGTACAAAATGGCTTGTGACATTGTCTTTGAAAGAAAGAGAAACAAGAACAACATGGAAATAGAAAGAGAGGATGGCACATTAGTCAATGAACCACATGATGTGCTGAGGAGGTGGCAAGAATATACTGAACGCTTATATAAGGGAGATCAAATACCAAGTAAAATTGAAGAAGAGGCACAGGTAACAGAAGATGGAAAGGGGTATGAGATCCTAGAGACAGAGGTAGGAAAGGCTCTGAAGGAGATGAAGAATCGGAAGGCATGCGGAATAGATAATTTACCTGCAGAATTGTTGAAGAGTTTAGGAAACAATGGAAGAATGGAGATAGTACACCTTTTTAATAAGATATATGACAAAGGGGAATGGCCAGATGACTTTCTCGCAACGGTAATGATACCAATTCAGAAGAAAAAGAATACTAATAAATGTGAAGAGCATAGAACTATCAGCCTAATTTCACATGCTGCTAAAGTGTTGTTGAGAGTGCTGAACAGAAGGTTATATGGAAAGTTAGATAGATTGATTGGAGAAGAACAGTTTGGATTTAGAAAAGGAAAAGAAACAAGAGATGCTATCGGCCTGTTAAGAATCATAGGGGAAAGGTATATTGAGAAAGGAAGAAACATCTATGCCGCCTTTATTGACTTGGAGAAAGCTTTTGATAGGGTGCAATGGAAGAAGCTGATAGATATCTTAAAGAGCAAAGGCGTAGATTGGAAGGAGAGAAGGTTGATACAGAACCTATATTTACAACAGAAAGTACGAAAAAGATCGGAAACGAGATGTCTGAAGAAAGCAGCATTGGGAGAGCCGTAAGACAAGGTTGTTGCCTTTCCCCATTATTGTTCAATTTATACTTAGAAGAAATTATTGGAAAAGGCTTAAATGTAAAAAGAGGAGTGCGTATTGGTGGCAAGGAAATAGAGTGCATACGATTTGCTGATGATATGGTATTGTTGGCAGAAAGCGAACAAACTCTAAACAGAATGCTGAAAGGTCTAGATGAAGCTTGCCAAGAGTTTGGAATGAGAATCAATGCAGCAAAAACTAAGAGTATGGTGATTGGAAAAGGAAGGAATATAATATATATTAAGTTAGGAAAAGCTGATATCAGGCAAGTAAGATCATTTAAATATCTTGGGAGTATGATCACTGAAGATTTGAGGTGCCATCAGGAGATAAAATCTCGCATTGCCGTAGCGAAGGAAGCGTTTAATAGGAAAAGGAGGTTACTAACGGGAAAAATAGACAAAACACTTAGAAAAAGACTCTGTAAATGTTTTGTATGGAGTGTGGCTCTTTATGCATAGGAGACATGGACACTGAGACGAGAGGATGAAAAGCGGTTAGAAGCATTTGAGATGTGGATGTGGAGGAGGATGGAGAAGATAAGCTGGGTGGATAAAATAAGCAATGCTGAAGTGATGGACAGGGTCAGTGAAAGCAGAAAAATTCTCCAAGTAATAAAGGAGAGAAAAAAAAACTGGATGGGACACTTGTTGAGAGGGGAGTGCCTGATAAAAGACGCCTTGGAAGGTTTAGTCTGCGGAAGGAGAATAAGAGGAAGAAAGAGATACCAAATTATAGACAACATCAAGGAAGACGGCAACTACATGGTTCTTAAGAGAAAGGCAGAAGATAGAATATCATGGAGAGCAGCCAAGTGAAAACCTGCCCGATGGTAGAAAACTAATGATGATGATGATGATGATTTTCATCTACAAGAGCGTCTATTGATTTAAAAGACATAAGATCACCTGGCAACAACTGTTGTATCTGGAAATCCCTTTGTGGGGCTACAGCCTATTTAGCCTATGCTTAAATGCGGCCCTGATCCCAGGTGGTGGGCTATATGGAAGATATTTCGGATGAATTGGACACTGGAGACGAGGCTGATAGTGTAGCACTATATCTTTCTAAGACATTTGACAGAGTGAGATATATAATGGTTTTTAAATAGTCGAAAACTATTAGAGTGGATGAAAAAGTGACTTGTCTGGTAGAGGAATTCATAAAAGGTAGAAAGGCGTGAGAGCAGGAAATGATTTATTAAAAAAAAGTTGAAGCGATGTGATTTTAACTGGATAGTGTATTGGGATTATTGCTATTCATAAATCTACTGAATGATTTTGTTGACGGTTTACAGTCAAAATTTAGGTTTTTTTCAGATGACACAATGATATATGATAGGATCAACATTGGAGAAGACTGTCAACAGGTGACCTGGATAGAATATCTAACTGGGTAGATCAACACGGAATGAAGAGAAATGCCAACAAGAGTCAGCTCATTAGGTACTGTACACAGAAGAAAAACCTAAAGTTGTTTATGATTACAGGTTTGGGGCAGGATTTCTTGTTGAAGGCTTGAATTGTAAATATCTCGGCATAATGGTTGCACAGACTTGCGCGGTCGATGTCGATGTTATCTTGTTTGTCCTGGTGGAACCACGTTAAATTAATTAAACCTGACGTTTCAGCCAGCACTCTGTGGCTTTCTTCAGAGGACCGCGGCTTCACCCGTACAACCAAGATGTCATCTTGGCATAATGTTTGATGATAAACTCAACTAGTCAGAACACATTGGGCAGGTGGTCGGTAAAAGTTACAAAATCATTCATTTACTGGAGAGAACGATGAGAGAATGTACCAGGGTAGTTAGAGAATTAGGTTACAAAACTTTGGTCATACCTTTGCTTGAATATGGTGGTGTAGTTTAGGGCCCACATTTTAGGTATCAAATGAAGGAGTTGTAGGGCGTGCAAAGAATAGCAGCTAAATTTGTTTGCGGAAATTGCTGCAGGACCCATTCAGTAACTGGTATGATAAAAGAACTGGGTTGGTAGTCTTCGAAAGACAGGAGGAGGGTGAAGAGAGTGCTGGGAGTGTACCAGGTATATGTTGGCGATGGGGGCTGGAGAATATTTGTTGAAGAATGATGAGTAACGAATGGAAGGGAAAAGATGACGATGGACACGAGCTGGCATTCGATTTCATGCATAAGGAATTTGAAAAATTTTCTTTTGTGTGTAAGCGTGTCAGGGATTGGAATAAATTACCAACTGAGGTGATGAATAATTTACCATAAACGTTGAAGGAATTTGAAATTCTGATTTGTAAACCCCGAAAGTAGACGGTGGGGGGGAAGGAACTTTAATACTAAAAGTCTAAAATTATATAAGATAATAATAAATAAAAAATACTCAGAAAGGGGTAATTAGATGGCTAGGGAAATTCGCACCGGGCCATGTGCTCCATCGCTATTAAACATTCAATTCAAATTTACTAATTTCCCCTCTTTCAGGAGAATAGTTTAGATAGCAATAGAAAAAGTACTCTCACATGTAATTATCTGTTGGCAGCGGTGACAGCCGGCCTTGATGAATCTGTTGGCCGTGTGGTGGCAGCACTGGAGCAGCGTGGCATGCTCAACAACACCATCATCCTCTTCTCTGCCGACAACGGTGCACCCACGAGTGGCAGCGGATTCCCTAACTGGGGTTCCAACTATCCGCTGAGAGGCGTAAGTAACACTGATTATCACACGTGCTGTTAGTATAGAACAAGTTGCATTCTTCCTACCTCTGGCGAGGGAGAGTGTATCATTCGAAGATTGACTTTTACAAGGATAACAATACGTCATGGCAATCAGCTGAACCATCTTTACCACTGATAAACTTGATGAAATCATAGAGATCTGGAAGATCCTCTTTCGCGTGTTTTATAGATTGGTCTGTCATTTCACAATCCGGAAGTAGAGAAAATGGTGACTGTGATGGAAGAATAAATGAATTATGACCCAACGTAACATCTCCAGAAAAAAACTGTAGATTTTCAGGCTAAACCAATCATTTTATTGTACGCTCTGTCGTCTCATTCTGAAGGACGCAGGTTCGAATTCCCGTCCGATGATTTTCGGTTTCCGTGGTTTCCATAAATCATTCCATGTGAATGGCTGGATGGTTTCTTCAAAAGGTCATGGAAAATTACTTCCCGTTGCTTGAACAAAGACCTTTTCCGCCTATAGTGACCTCGACGTCGACTAGACGTAAAGCCATAAACAAAAAAAACTTTGTTAGTCAGGTTCCGTTAATATTGAAACTCGGTAAATCGTTAATACAAGTATTGAAATTAATTTTGTTCAAGTTACAATAATAAACACAGGTTGGTGTCATAGGTACTTTATTGTAATATTAACAGAACCCATCACCTCACAGGTTTTAGCAGCTTTTCTGCTCCATTTAAATAGTGCCATCTGCCCGGGGAGCCAAATTATTGTAATGTAAAGAAAACAGATCCCCAAAATGAATTGGTTTATAAATTGTTATATTAATTAAATTGCAAAACATCGCTTGTTGTTATATATCCAGATCACAGATGCATTAAACAATAGTTTCAAATGACAATTTAATTAATAAGGCATATTTTATTCAAGTGTTCTCCTTATGATGCCATTTCCGAATACAGGCGGTTACAGTGGGAACATACTTGGGAAGATGAGCTGAGGATGGTTTCCCGTTTGCTTCCTCTGTATGTGTTAGTTTATGTTATTGAGGATCCACTTCTATTCTACCTGTCTTCACATAATATTCTTATTCTGTCTGACGAAGTCGACTTACACTTTTACGTGGATTCTGAACAACGGAGCGTCCTATTATATTCCATATCAAGCTTTCTTAGTCTGTAAGAATTCCGACCAAAATATCTTTTTGAATCGAGGACCTTTCTATTCTCAATGAGGCATCAGACTGATTTCCTCAAGCACCATTTTCTATGATGGACGGATCTACAATACAATTTATCCAGCTGATCCATGTAAGTAATAATTGATTAAGAAGCTGAAGGAAGGAATTGCTGTCTAATGGGAACATGTATTGTGGAATTAGCATGTAGATGAACCAGTGGAAGTTCGTGATAACAACGCTGCAAGGTAGAAGGATATCAGTTTTCTACTGTTGCTGTTCCTCCTTGATATCACGGAGACGTTTAAGTGATCACGATCGATACCACCTAGCCCAGCAGCAACTATTATTACTAATTTGACTCACTAGCTCCAACGCCAGTCAAAAATGACGGGTTTAATGGAGTGTTATGGTAATTTATTTCTCCGCAGTTGCTTAACTAAATAGAATTGTTATAAAATAAAGCTCATTATAATTTATCGTCCCTTGTACTGTAGAAAAGAGCTTCAGTTGTCAACTTGGTCCAGGTTGAATTTCAGCCTAACGACAATCTGCGCTAATATTGCTGATAGGAAAGCAAAGCTTCAATCATGCGCAAATTAATACATTCCCTGTATCGCATGTCAGTGTCATCATGCATCGCGATATAAACTTGATCCCAAATCTTCACAGATTCTTAAACTTTTCTTTCTTAATACCTGTGATGAAGATCGACACTTTAACGGCTGAGACAGCTTACATCGGCTGAAATAATGACCCCAGTTAAAATGAAGGAAGCTAAAAATAAATCTTATACAACTTACGCTATTCCACGTAATATTTAATTGTGGTTTAGGCCACATTTATCGCGATCAATTTGAAACTGCTTTCATTCGAACCATGTAATGATTTCAGTATAAAAAAACCTGATAATTAATATGCCAATTTAAACGCAATACATTCTTTTCTCTCAGTGTTCTGGCAATTCACGTCTTACTTAGTATAATTTCTCTTGCCTTGCTCTGTAGCAAAAGGTTTCAGTTTCCATCCATGTTGCATTTCAACTTAACCACGTACTACGCTACCACAAGAACAATACTTCGATCTCACGAGTATTAATGGCGTTTTAGTGGCAATAATGCATATCGATATAAATTTGATCAAAAATTTTCAAGGGTTTTTGCACATTTATTTTTTGTTATCTGTGATTCAGACCGATATTAAAGCGTTTGAATGGCTAACACAGTTGCTGAAATAATAGGCTCAGTAATATTACACAGTGAAAGAAAAGGAAATTAAAATAAATCTTATAAACTTACATTATGCCACGTAATATTTGTTTTAAGTGTAGTGTAATATGCACAGATTGCGATCAGCGTGCAACTATTTCCGTTCAAACGAATTAATAATTTCAATAATAGGACACAGTTTAAAATATTTTGAGGAAGAAAAATTAAATTATTCATGCCCTCTGCCGTAACGTCAAATGCCTTTGTAATTCTGATCCATGCTAAGTAACCAAAACATTCACTACATTGATGCTCGAAATACAAAGCTTTTACCTTCCATATCTATGGACAAAGAATTTAAGGAATACTTCTATATATCAAAAGAATATTACAAAAATATAAGTATCTAATGATTGATACGTCGATTTTAACGAATAAATACTTTTATTTCAGTGTTCTGTCCGTTTATTTATTTGCGGATGTTTGGAAATGTTATTAAAAACATCCATTACCAAAAATAGTGACGCAAAGCGTGACGCCATTTCGCGACGTCATAGATTGACGTCATGCCGTGACAGCATGCTTGTTATATTAATAGATTATTAAGAAGTACTTTCATGGACACAACATCTAATTTGAAAAGATTGCTTGGATTCTTTTATTTTTTATTTTTAATGTGGCCCATGGACAGCACATCAATACTGCAGAGACATCCGAGAGTAAGATATTTGTACAAAACAATGCAACTGATTCTGTTCACAACCTTCGGCATAGGGTGAAACTCGGTGATGTTTAAGTGATTTAGGTTATGTGATGTGGGATATGTCACTGTGTTGCAATTATTATTGCCTACAAGTCTCAAACATGTTAAATATAAGTTGTTTAAATTTTCTGCTGTTCTGTTTGAAGATTTTCTTATGATTTATGTTTACCTCATCTATGTTGATATTTATTGGCCGATCATTCATTCATTTATGCAAGTTGCAGACACTCTTACCCACAAATGATAACTTTTCCAAAAGTTTGTATAATGCTCAAACACCACTTTAACAATTTAATTGCGTATATCGAACTATCATAATTGAATATTGTAATCCGTCTTTTCAAATGAACACATCTATACTTTTTTTTTCATATATAATTTTGTATATATTACTCTGATATTCTAAACATAGAGAAAAAAGGACGTGACCATCCTGATTACGGTTTTCAATGGTTTTTTGAAATTACTTCAGGTGAATACTGGAATATTCCCGTCAAAACGTCATTTCCGAAACCCTACCCATTCCTTGTCTCCAGTCCTCCTCTGTCTCTAATCACCTCGACCAAAAGGAGGCATAAAGCTACAAGGAAAAAAAAAAAGATTAGTACGAGTGGCTACGTTATGAACTGAATATTCGCTGGTGATTGCCAACAACAATATTTTAACGAACAAAAATAGTTAGTTGAGCAAATAACAGGTTTTACGTTGAAAATAAAATATGTAGTATCTAATTTAGTAATTCTTTACTGAACTATTTTTTCTTAACTATTTATGAAAAACAAATCGTGCAATATCATTTTCTTTCGTTTAATTGAATCTCTTTTCGCCATCAAAAAACGCAGATAATCCTTACATGACATATTGGTCATTGCTGCAACATAGCTTCTGTTTCTTTCAGTATCAGTATTAGTATCTATTAGTAAATATCATACACATAACTTCGTTTTGCAGAAATAATTGATTGAATTTAAATAAGAATATACATTACAAACAGGTTAAACCTTTAGTTATATCAGCAATGTTTCTCTCTGAGAAAAGCACACAGGAAGTGTTGTTATTGGCCAAAGACACTATCACTAGTACATTAACTTCAGGTAATTATACTTGATTATTTCAATGAAAATTCAGGTTATTGATATTTGAAGCGTAAATATAAACTCATTTAGAAAATAACGTTTTAGAGTATGAGTAAATGGACACATGATATTAATTGTTAAGAGTTGGGTATTGAAAAAAAAATTTAATTTTTATTGAATACGTCCTGGCTGATTACGAAATGTAAATCGTCCATCAGTTATAGACTACATTCTTAAAACGTCACTATGATACTGTACCTGCCGTTGTGTGATTGTTCCAGCTGAAAGGCACCTTGTGGGAAGGAGGTGTCCGTGGGGCATCTCTGCTGTGGAGCCCTCTACTGCAGAACACTCCACGCGTGTCCAACCAGCTGCTTCACATCTCGGACTGGCTGCCCACACTCTACTCTGCTGCAGGTCAGACGCACAAAAAAAAAAAAACCCTCCTTCTCAAGAAAAAATATCATAGTAAGAATAACACACATTTAGAATTCAGGAAGATAAGAATATTTTTTGGAGGAATATAGTGGCTGGGGATACATACCTGAATAACACTAGACGTTTCTACATTTATGTTCGAATAATGAGGAAAGAGAAGACACTGATGCAAAAGGCTTCGGAAGAAGTATCTAATGAAGCCAGTGTCAGTGAGCTGCAAACGAGATGTTATTGACGACATAAAAGGGTAGAAATATAAATCAACTGGTTCGAGGAGACACTTAGGAACTCATACGAAAATTCAGATTTTGGATTTTTCCACATATGAATATAAATAAGCTGGCAAGGTATTTAATAATAGATTCTGATAATTCTATGATATGAGGTTGGCTTTTCAAAGCATGCCAAATATGATGTCACATTCCGTTTTTACAACTAGGCACTTGTGGTTGGACCTGAAATCCTTTAGAGCAAGTGAATAACACCGTATAAAATTATATTGTATTTATGATCTAAAATAAAAACTTGACAATCAGACTCATTTATAACCTTTCACGCAATTTAACTTTAATAATGTTTAGATTGGTACTTCCCTTTTATTAATATCAATTTTAATGCTTCTCCTCCTCTTATTAAAACATTTATTTACATGATTAACACCACAATCCACATTTTTTATAGTTTTAACAGTTTATATATATACTAGTGATCACCCAGCTGTTTAATTTCTTTCATGAAAGAGTAATAATTTAGTAATTCTCTGCATTACCCATAAAATTAAAACGATACACTCCACGCGTGACTGTATGCTAAATTTGAGCTTCTATTCTAACCACAGAAAATGATTAAATGTATTTATTGATGGTTCATTTGTATTTAAAATATTCATTTGGACTTAAGGCCGGAAAACTGTTTTAGCTTTATGAAACATGAAGTAAATGCAGTCCTTTCACCGGAAGTGACTTCGAAATGTTTTTCATTGCGAAACCTGCATTGTAAATTCGAAACTGTAAAAATTTCGTGGAATGACATTCAGTGCGCATTTAATGTATCTATAAAAATAATTTCGGGTGGGGTGGGACATTCTCCACCAGTGAAAAACTGTTACTGACCTGTTGAAATTTGGATTAACTGCTTCCTTATAATGTCCTCTTCACGTTGTACACTCTCCTTTTCCGGAAAAATCACCACGAATTAAATTAAAAATGCCGAAATATCGGATGCTCCGCAACCGTGAAATGTTAGCAGTACTGTAAAAATGACTCAAAAATTATCGGTACAGGGATCAAATCAACCTAAATAGGTTCGTTTTGTCATAGTGATCATGGTTAGGTTGAAATTCGGCCTGGACCAAGAGTAAAATGTTTACGGGAAATTCGTTCTGCGGCAGCCCATGTCGCAAACCAGAGATAAACTGCGCATTTGTTTACAACTGAAGCAAACGATTATCTTTGACTGCTTATATTGATTCTAAGATGGTGAGTCTTATAGTACTGCATTTCGGATAAAATTTTTGTATCTCTTAATTTTATGCGACGTTTTGCAACGGAGTGAAGCTAAAACGGTAAGAAAATATTACAACAAAGAATTAAACCAACATTTCAAGAGATTATCATTGATTTCGCAGCGCCGGCGGCAACTAATTGCAGTGTCATATTTAGGCATTTTTAATTTAATTCGTGGCTACTTTTCCGGAAAAGGAGAGTGTACAACGTGAAGAGGACATTATAAGGAAGTAGTTAATCCTAATTTCAAATGGTCAGTACCAGTTATTTCGATGGTGGAGAATGTCCCACCCCACCCATAATTTCGTCATTTTGTGTGTTCGCTATTTAAATTTGGTCTATTATCATTTTGAATTTCACGCAAAATAAGTATTCCTTATTTCTTGTCTCTCTCTCTCTCTCTAATGAAATTACTGAAATTAAAAAATCTCTACTTTATCCGTGTCTTTCGTTTTACCAAAGACCACAGAGTGTCTCAATGCGGGGGATTCTCGTAAGAACGTTGGCTCCGATCCTATTTCACGCACACACACACGTTCGCAAATTAATTTTTTATTTGAATAATCTATTTGCAGCATGTATTAACTATGCTTATTATATTTATTTTCTTTACTGCTGACTAAGATCACAGACATTGGCAGATTCGCTTACCACTAAAAAAATATAAAAAACGAATTTTTTATTTAATTTGATATATCTGTAACACATATTATCCACAGATTTTAGCTTTCTGCACTTCTTCTCCATATAAACATTAACTATGCCAAATCTTAGACTTTTCAATGCGCGATGCATTTCTTTAAGTACCTCCGTTTGTGCACGGCACTTATTCTTAAAAATTGAATCCGAAATTTTCGCTTAGCATATTAATATATAGGCTTTTAAAATATATTATATATCATTTTAGCTTTCTGTATTTCTTTAAGTTCCTTCGTTTGCCCAATATTCTGGCCGCTAGCTACGCTATCTACCAGACCTCAAAATGTTGCTTCTTGCTTCTATATAAGTTCAGAGATTAATCTCGATTGTTTTGTTTCACCAAAGACCACAAAGTACGCCATCTATCAGCTACAAGGCCACTAGCTGCGCTATCTACCAGCCATCAGGTGAAGCATGCCCAGAACTGGCGGAATCTGAGCGACCTACGTAGGCGAGCGAGTGTTTTATTTTACTTAATTTAATGTATTTGCAACGCATATTATATATAGATTTTAGCTTCCTTCACTTCTTCTCGATATAATATTTAACTATTCCAAATCTCACACTTCTCCGTGCGCGCAATATTCTTAAAAATGTATAATAAGTTTTTGCTTAGCGTATTAATATATATATAAAATTCATACATTAACAGCAACATATTAATGTCCTTATTCTTGCCTTGCATTCATAGTAACTTGTATCGAACTGTACATATTTTGAAACACTTTACTCGATAAATGTATATGTCATCGCTATAATGAACAATTATTCTTAAACAATATCACCCAAGGAACGTGTGCACAAATTTTCATGCCAATGGGGTAATTCGTTCTGAGGTGGTTCGTATTAAGGTAGAGCACTTGTCTTTTTTCACATATAATATCATTCATATTAGTTTTCACAAAAGCGCATTCCATATATTTTAGGTTGGTTCAAAAATTCTACACGGTCTCTGGCTTCTCCTCCAGCTATTTTGCTGCTATAATTCAATCAAAGATTAAACAGCTTACCTTGTCAAAGAAAGACATCGACACAAACATTTAGTTCAAACTCTGTGAAACGATTCTCTCACAGATTCATGTAGGTAAAAAACTTGTAAAGTGGCTGTTACAGATAATATTGCCACAGACGTCTTAAAGAGATTGGTAGGTACACTTTTATATCGTTTCTAAAAAAAAAAAAAAAAAAAAAAAATATTATTGAACCCGGACACTTGCCAGATGAGCGGTAGTGTACCACAGAAGCACCATTTCACAATGGAGGAAGACAAATGCCTTTGTGATTTATAGACTGATGAGGTTGACCCCCGGGCGAAAATAATCTGATCGAGTGTTTGACGTCCAACCACATACAATATACTAACTACATGCGTGGAATGAAATTGCGTTATAAATCAGCAATAGAGGCTTAAAAGCAGTTATTCATACGAATATTAGTGATGTCTGGGCAAGACATAGGAGATGAACTGGACAGGGAAGGTCAAGCCGCCAATGTAGACATTTGACTGATTGGTCCATAGGATGATGATAAATAAGTACAAATCCTCTTGGTTGAATGCTGTATGAAGGAAATGTAATAAGGTAAAGAGTGAAGAGTCAGAGTTTGAAATGTAGCGTCACGCGATAGGTAGTTGAAAAGCAGTGAAGTGTATAATGATCATACTTGTTCATCTATATAAATAAAAATGAAATGCTGTTAGTTGGTAATCACATCACTTGAGAACGTCTTGACCGATTTGTCTAATTATTTGAAAAGTATTCGTAATAGTCTGCATAAGGATTTTAAAGAAATAAACTTTGAAAAATTTGCCACGGATATTGGAAAATCGGTTTAAAATTAAAGTAATTTTTTTATGGACCGATATGATTAATTTTTTAATATTTTCCTAATGTTACGATTAAGGTTCTTAGAAAAATAAAAATTGGAAGAGTTGCCCAGAAAATTAGGGAAATTTTTTTTATTGGATTTTGGTACGAATTCAAGACTATAACTTATGATTCGATTTCTTTCTGTTCCTTATGCTCCCGGGATGTAAATAACTCAATTAAATGTTTTCTATTAAAAATAAATGGAATATCTAGAGAGAAATCTGCAAAAATGCATTCCAGCTTAAATTAAAATAAAATTACCTTTCATGATTAATAGATTTTCGGGGTATGATGCCTTGTTTATTTCATAATCTGTGCTTTCGGCTGGTATCCTACATGGAGGAAGGAATATATCGAGACGAAATTACGCCAAATCAGTGAAACCTCATATAGAAACTCGTCTCCTACTGGCGGCCATAGGAATCACCCCAAAACATTGGACTGTTTGCACTGTGAACATTTCATTTTATAATATTTCAAAGTTTTTTCTAATGCCAAGTTGTGTTGCACACGGTTGCACAAACAGACAAGATAGGAAACAACCTGGATTAACGTTTCGTAACTAAATCACATTGTAATTATTGTTCTTGAAGTGTTTGATAGATAACTGCAAGATTAGAGCCTATCGTTATAAATTTATTAATTGCTCTCAATAGGATGATATCTTCTCAAATGTTTGTTGGTGTAGTGTAGACAATCAGCATATGTTACTACTTTTCACCTAAAAGGCCTTATTGTAAACAAGTGTTGAAAGTCTAATTTAAGCGGGTCAAGTTTACATCCCGATACAGTGAATGTTCATGCTTTGTAACAGTTTTAGTTTACACTGAAAGTGTACGATGAAATTATTTGTGATAATTTGTGCTGTGGAACTACAAAACTTGATGAAGCAAACGTTGCTGTTAACCCGAAATGTAGTTCGCAATGCATTTCATGTGTTTAGATCTGTCCACATAGTTTGATTTTGTAGCGGCAATATTAATGGAAATGTGGGTAGGTTGAAATGCGGCGTGTACCAGAAGGGTACAATCAATTTATTTATTATTAGTTGTTACTAATTTCACGAGCACTATGTTAGTGACACAATGTGTATCGTGATGTAAACCACTCCCATCTAAGCTTCTGACTTTTGATGTATGGTAAGAAGATAAATCCACTGATGTTGCTAGAAAAGTTATATAGGCCAGTAACAGTACAGTATCTTCTGAGTAAGCTCAGAAGCTATGAGGTCTTTTGAAGGGTTCAATTTTTTTTTAATGTTCTAAACGTTGACTTAATATAACCTAACCACCCCAACCTGGAAACAGCATATCTCGAGAAATAAGCGAGATATCGAAAATATGTATTCTTCACTTTCGAGTTATCTCGTCGTGTTACATAAGAATCTATCATTAAATTTGACATTAGGGAAACTTTTCTTCGGAATTTCAACCCGAAACTCCTCTCTCTTGAGACAGTATATTTCGAGAACTAAGCACGATATCAAAAAAATTTATTCTTCATTTTTGATCCGTCTCGTAGAGTTACATAATAATCCATCATCAAATTGCGGTGCCTCGGTTATCTTCTGATTCGCTTGAGATTTTTGTGCCTTTTCCCCGTGTTTCTACGGCCGAGCAATATGGTGGCCTCCCCACCCCACTTCTCTCTACCCTGTTTCACTCCAGTGCATGGTGAAGGTCCTTTGCGTCGTCTCCATATATTTCTTCCTCCATGGTATCCTTCAGCCCTCGTCAGAGATGCTGTTTATGATGACATAGCAACGAGTTCCAAGCATCGCAGAGTAAAAGGTCGCAATTTTCTTTGATATTGTTGGTATTCCTTGAAAGTTATGCTGCCTCTTTCACACGTAGACGCCACCACTGGTATTCTCTCCTCAGCATGCAGATTTGTCGCTGTTGTTAAATTTGTAGTGACGGATATGTTCCTTAAGTCCCTCCGCCACAGGACTATGTGATACGATATGTCTGAAGGAAGAAATGGAGACACTTATAAAAATATTCCGAGTCAACGGCTATAGTGAATTCGACATTAGAAGGGTTTTAAGACTTCAAAAACCCATGGAAGACGTCAACTTATCCCATACATAAGATCGAAGTTTCTCTCGGCATTGAGAATTAATATAGTCTTCTCGGGTGATTAGCCTAGTGAGAAGGGTGTTTTCACACGATTTTCGGCGATCGGAAACTCTGTCACCATCTTTACCAGAACATAAACAGTATCTCTGACGAAAAGCTGTAGGATATCAGAAGATGGTGACGGAGTTTCCGATCGCCAAAAATTAATCACTACTCACTCGAATAGTTACCCGAGAATATATCCCGTGATACCAATGTGTCAAGAAAATTCGTCTGTCACATGGTATCACTGACTGGATTGGGAAATTGTTAAAGCGGATGGAGGTGCGAATAGTGGATAAGGATCAATGCAAACTGGCCAGTCATTAAATACGGTAAAAGACAGATTACACCCACACCAGCTTACGGCTGTTTATGAAATCCCCTGCAGTTGTGCCGGTGTTTACTTTGGCGAGACAGGCCGCACTGTGGCGGAGAGACTCAGGCAACATATCAGCCACTATAAATATAACTACAGCGAAAAATCAACCGTAAAATTTCAAGACACGAGGCTGCTGTGGAGAGAGGACCAGTATTGACCTCTACGTGTGAAAGAGGCAGCAGAAATTTTAAGCAATACCAAAACATGAACGAAGATAGCGGCCTATTACTCTGCGATGCTTGGCGCTCGTTGCTATGTCAACATAATCAGTATCTCTGACGAAGGCTGTAGGATACCAGCTGAAAGCTCAGAATATGAAATAAACAACGCGTCATACCCCGAAAATCTATTAATAATGAACAAAGACGGAATCCTTACGAATTATTTAAAATTACCTTTGTTTTTTCTTGTGTCGTTTCGCGATCTGTCAAGCGTACAAGTGTAATTGTTTTATTTCTACTCCATTATTATTAATTGAGGATATGTGCTTGATGATATCGAACAAGGTATTATATCAATTAGGCATGACAGCACCCATTCGTCCGATGCATGATACCATTTAGTCAAGAGCTGAAAAAAAAAAAAAAAAAGAATATGATTTTGCTGCGTTGAGAGAATCTGTTCGAAATAATGTTCCACTGTTGAATCGGCAATAGATATATGATCATGAAAGTATTGAACGATGGAACTAGAGAAATTTTCTTCTTGATTGTTCCGGGTAGAAATGGAAAAACCTTTTTTATCTCATTGATTTTGGCAACATATCGTTCGCAGAATGCAGTTGCACTTGCACTCGCTTCATCAGGAATTGCAGCTACATTGTTGTAAGGTAGTCAAACAGCTCATTCAGCATTCAAGTTGCCGCTGAATATACAAATAACAGAAACTCCAACATTCAAGCTTTGGAAGAACTGTGCGGTAAACAAAGTTCTGCAGAATTGCAAATTGATCGTTTGGGATGAATGTACGGTGGTATATAACAGATTTTGGATATATGAAACATTCAAAACTGGTTTGATGGTGCGACGAGAACAATGTAAATAAGAAACCTTGAGATTCACTGAGATTTCAAATTTAATGGAAGATAATAAATCTTTTGGTTAATTTGAAGTTCTGACTTAATTGTGGCCTAAATTTTGGAATAAAACCGTATGGTTACAAGTCGATCACAATCCAGGCACATCACACATTTCCAGCATTTCAGTGGTGTACTGCCTATAGAATTCATCTTGCATGTTAAATTTCCCATTGGCAAACTTCTAAATGTACTCCTCCTCAAATTGAATAACCATTGACACAATCGTTAATAAATACAATGATCACTCAGAAATATGTTTTTTCTCATTTTAATTTGTTTACAAATTTTCAACAGCTTTTCGCAAATTTAAAAAACGATCACAAACAAATTTATTGAAAATTGGACAGGACATCGTATTTCGGGTCAAAAATAATCAGTTGTTTTTTTACAATAAGTTGTTTGTTGTTTTCAATTAACATAATGTAGAATGACAGAAATGAAACGAGGGTGGCCTCGGTAAAGCTACAGAGGATTCTAGACTTGGTACTCAGTTGAACGCGTCAACATGAACTGTTACCGATGAGGCGTGGATGATTATTGAACAAGGTAATATTAAATGAAAGCTAAATATAAATTAGCACTAGATTTCTGGCACAATCGCGTTTTTAATGTACGCTAGTTACTCAAGGAATGAAATGTAAGTCAGGGTTCAATAAACTTATCCCAAACAGTTAACGTATTTACTGTAATAACTCTTCCTAACGAACAGCAGATTTGAAGTGAACATAGACGTTAACCACAATATTTTAAACACCACTAAGATTAAAACCAGTTTTTTTATTCGCATAAATTTTAGAAATTCCTTAAGTAGGTTGAGATATGCACAGGCTAAGCTAACTTAAACTTGTTTAGATCTTTATCATATGAAACCTGACAACACACGCTATTCACAAACTCAGAGAAATCAGAAAGATGAAACCAGATAATGTACATAAGTACTGTCACTATAGTGGTCGCTATTACGCAGGAAGGATGAAAGACAATGGAGGCATTCATACCCTCGTAACGGTTTAAATTATATTTTAAGCAAACTATTCAGTTACATTAAAGTGACAGACACTACCCGATAGATGAATTGCAATACACAATGAAAAGACACCGTCAGCCGGCAGAAAACATCACTAGAAATGATGAGACACAACATATGATCAAATATATTAAAACATTATTACCTAAAAGTGTAAAACTCACATTTAACATACACATAGGAAACACGCATATCTTCTACAATAGAGGAATGTATCCATTAATCTACACAGATTTGATGCAAATGCTAATCTACTGAACCGTATTCTAAAAGCATGCAATATTATTTAAAAAAAATAATACAAAGGAATAAAGCGTTTGGATTGTTTACATTACAAATAAAAGGAGAAACAGAAAATACTGACAACTTAAGCCGTGTCAGCCTCAGTCCAAAATAAACTTATACATAGTGACTTAGAAGAACAAATATGCACACTTGATAAGCTCAAGCATCTAGTACAACTAATAGCATTAAACATGACCTTAAAACACGATTTTTAAATCTTGATTCATACCATAATTATATCAAAGTAAAATGTACTAGTACTAGTACTTATTTTTACGGGAGCACACTGCAGTTTTTATTGTACGACTGACGGTCGAGAAAGTCTGAAAATACAGATCAGTCCAATCTTTTCGACACGAGCTTATATATAATATTTTAAACCACTACAGTACAGTTCCCTCCTCTATAAAATTGAAATAGCTATCGAAATTTGTCAATTAAGGCCAATTCATACTAGTGCTTATAGTACGGTCAGGTCAGATTAGGATTTCACTAGTCGCAATCAGCTCACATTAATCATAGTTTTTAAGAAATAAAAAAAACGAAATTTCGCCTTACAGTTTTTACCCTCAGTTTAGCAAAATAGTTGATTCTACTTTAAGAAACAAATGAGAACAATGATTAAAATTCTCAATCTTAATCTTAGAAATACGCAATTATAATAGTAGCCACTGGCATGTCTCTTCTTAAAGGCACGTTCTTATTAGACCCAATCAAGTGTAGTATAAACCTGAATTGTCATTAGGATTGCAGGAGTAGTTAACCTCGCAATAAAGTGGTTAAATCTCTCAAATAATTGAGTGTGTGAGTGTTTGTGTCTGTTTGTTGTGCAAAGGTAGCTTGTAAATGATGCACTTTGTATTTCACAAGGGCAGATTAAAGACAGTACTTGAGCAGCTTACTGTTAACAGTATTTCGGCCAACATCGCCGAATTGCCGTGGAGTGACATTTTATTAACCAACAACGAAGATTCTTGAACTTCACAAGGCTCCAGTTACTTGTCCTAAATGTCAAACAATACCTAAAATAATAATGATTTTCAAAAACAATTAAATCATTCTTAACCATACTTGAAATATATTGTTAATTACTTCAAATTTAACCTAAAATAAATTAAAAAAATAATGACATTATTTCGGCATAACAAATAATTTACACTGAGGTTATAAAAGACATGGGATAGTAATATGGAAATATATAGATGGTAGTAGTGTAGCTTACAAATTGTATAAATGGTCAGTGCCTAGGTAGGTCTTTCATTTGTGGTCAAATGCTTCGTGTGAGAAGGTTGATTATGTGATTATGGCCATACGACGAGAGTTAACGGATTCCGAACGCGGTATGCTAGTTGGAGGTAGACGCATGGGACATTCCAATTCGGAAATCGTTACGGAATTCAACATTCCAAGATCCACGGTGTCAAGGGTGTGCCGAGAATACCTACATTCAGGCATAACCTCCCATCATGGATAACGCAGTGGTCGACCGCCGGCACTTAATGAGCGCGACCAGCAACGTCTGCGTAGACTTGTCAGTGTGAACAGACAAACAACACTGTGTGAACTAATCGCCGGAATGAATTGTGGGACGTCCGACGGGCGTGTCCGTTAGGACAGACCGGCGAAATTTGGCTTTAATGGGCTATGGCAGCAGAAGACCGACTCGGGTGTCATTACTAACAGCACGACATCACCAACAATGGCGCTTCTGGGCTCGTGACCATATCAGTTGGACCGTAGACGACTGGAAAAAAGTGGCTTTGTCAGATGAGTCACGATTTAAATTGGGAAGAGCTGATGGAAGGGTACGAGTGTGGCGCAGACTCCATGAAGCCATGAACCCAAGTTGTCAACAAGGCACTGTACAAGCTGGTGGGGCTGTGTTTACATGGCGTTCAGGTACTGCGAGACCACTTGCAATCGTTCATGGACTTCATGTACCCAAACAACGATGGAATTTTCCAGGACGACAATGCGCCATGTCACCTGGCCATAACTGTTCACGATTGGTTTGAAAAACCTTCTGGACAATTGCAGCGGATGATTTGGGCACAACGATCACCCCAAATGGATCCCATCGAAAATTTATTGGACATAATCGAGAGATCAGTTCGTGCACCGGCAACACTTTCGGAATTATGGACGTCTACAGAGGCTGCATGGCTCAGTATTTCTCCAGAGGACTTCCAACAACTCGTGGAGTCCATGTCACGTCGTTTTGTTGTACTTCGCCGGTTAAACGGAGGATCGATACGCTATTAGCAGGGTATCCCATGACTTTTGTCACTTCAGTGTATAAACGTTAGGAATAAGCAGAAATATGGTACTTGACACAGCTCACATACAAATATCTTTAAATTAAAATACTGAATAATAATATCATCTAAGAACAGCAGCAATTTCTAAAATACTTGTTCCAAATCAATACACACAAAATTTAAAGCACTATATTATAAATTAATAAAACTATTCGCATTTAATTACAAGAAGTAAATCATCTTCTGTATTTGCACAGACTTAAATAATTAAAGAAAGGACAATGAAATGAAACAAAGTAACAGCGTCACGTAACACCAAATATTTTAATGGGTGTTAGCGGAAGGTCCAAAAGAATCATTTTACATTGTGATTTAAGGAGCGCAAAAACAAAATCTAGGGTAGCTGGAAGGTCCGTCCTGTTTCCTAGGTGGAGACGTATCATCTCTGCCGTCTGACCTGGACGGCGTGGACGCGTGGGAGGCGCTGGCGTCTGGCGGGGACTCCCCTCGCACTGAGCTGCTGCACAACGTGGATGAGCTGGATGGCAACGCCGCGGTGCGCGTCGGCGACTATAAGCTGGTTATCGGTCAGTACACACAAACAAATACACCACTCTCTAATAAATATCACTCCTTTAGAAATAATCCTTCCAGTTATGCTATGATACACGATTAGCTTAACATGTTTCTTATTTCAATTTTGATCCCCCTTAGTGAGAATGACTGGGGAGAAGAAACTACTGACGACCAGCGAATAACAAATTTGTAATTCGTTGTGTCACATCATTTCATTGGTGGGCCTTATTTGTGCTTTCCAGTGGTTAAAGTGATTTCATGGTGGCCACCATTATTTAGCACCATTATTTAACAACCATTAACAGACCAGTTCAATTTTACCTTGAACCTGGAAATCTAGAAGAAGAAACTCTGTCCCAAATGTTTCCTTCTGTGATCGGAGGTTCTACCGGCGTATCATATGCTTGGACGGTTCTCGAGCTAGGTCGCCTAAGAGAAATTCATAAACATGACTACCTGGTTATCCTAGTGAGATAAAGCGATTAGGGATGACCACTGCCATCTTTATTGTAATGCTCGGGTAGAGTACGTGTTGGTTTACTAAATATCTCTACAACTTATACGTCATGAATTATCTTTACGCCTTGAATAGTCTTTATAGCAAGACTGCCGTTCACTTCTTTCTGATCTTTCCTCTTTGAGTACTTGAAACATTGTATTTCATTTCGGTTAATGAATACCACATAATTTTGAATCAAGCGTAAGAACGATTCGCTATAGGTTTCCTTTCGAAGAGACATACATCATGTCTTAGAACATCCTTTCCCAATCTTTTTTAACGGTATGACACTTAGAGATTATCCACGGACTACTTAATAACAATAATAATAGTAATTATTTGAAATTGGGTATTCTAGTACTGTCATTTGCTGGCTCATTTCGCATCTTAAACATCTGGCCAGAGTACGTGTGTTTCCACGCCTTTTAATGTTCTCGTAATTATTAATTTTATTTTGTCCGCGACCACCCGGGGATCCGCAGACCTGTGTTTGTAAAACCCTGTCTCAGAATCCCACAGGTCATTAACGGAGTCATGCAATATAAAAGTGTAACTCTGCTGGTCACATTGAAGCTGAATATACTTACACTAGAGATCTTCGAGATTCGTTCGATTTATAACCCGAGATTAAATTTTTTACTGTCGCCACTTTCTATCCATAAGCACCTGACATCCTTAATTTATACAGGTCTCTAGTGTCTGAAGTAGAGGGGGAAGGCGGGTGCGTGGCTACTTTTTAACTTGGGGTTTTATGGAGGAGAATGTGCAGCCACGGATCTGGAAAAATCTGTCAAAAAGATCATTCGTTAAGTCAATCGTCTAGCCATGCCCCCTGTTGTAATGCAAATTAAGCAATTCGCTGTACTAGTCGAAACCCTCACTTCCGTTTGCTGTTGCCATATTAATGGATGCATCGTCGCTAACCAATATTTGTCCGATTTTTTGTTACCAAACTGAAAGGATGCTGATATCTATTGTCACTACCATAAATTAATGATCTGTTGACATATTGGAATATATGCAACCCCAGGTCTTGGGTTATGAGTGGATTGGCTTTTTGTATCCAAATTCGAAAGATACCACTGCCTGTTGTCACCTACATGAATGCAGATGGCGACAACTAGAACGTTAGGTTCAACAACGCCCCCACAATTGCTCTCGAGCCCCCTCTCTCTCGACTCCAAAGTCTTTCACTGTTCCGAGAAAGGTCATACAGTTTGCAGAAATTATTGGGCCTATGATGTTCTTTGCACTAACAATACATTCTCTTTTTTTATGTATAAACTAGCTCTGGATAACCAATTTTACGCAATATTTAAGTAAAATTTGGATTAAATGGCATAATTTTAATTAAAATGGTTAGCTGAGTCTGCAATCAAATTCCATTAGGGGGCGTCCATAAATTACGTGAGGTGAAATAGCGGTGATCCGGCGAAATCTTAACAACTCTCAACAAGAAGGAGGGGGTCAACGGAAATCTTACGTGTGGTTTTTAATTTTTTTTATTGTAGAGCTAAAAAAAAGGGTCTACAAATGACGCGAAAGTCGATTTTAGGGGGGTGTTTCGTCAAAAAGTGGGGATGTAACCGGCTTTGGAAGGGTGAGACCTAAAAAAAAGTCTCAAAAAGTTGCGAGGGCGATTTCTAGCGGGGGTCTCACGGACCAGATTTCACCAGAGGGGGAGCGGGGGGTGGTTTAAAAAGTCTCACCGTAATTTATGGATGCCCCCTTATTGCCCAATCAACACTGTGTGGCCATTAGTTAAGAGAGAGAGAGACGGTTGATTGATCTTAATCCCAAGGGTTTGCTAGTAAGAAGGTCAAGTATACTTCAGTACCAAAGATTGGTTCCTAATACCTTCCAAATAATTTTTAGAAAGTGTTGATGATGATGGTTCATCAACCACAATGAACTGTGTGTTTTAGAAACATATTTGGCAATTGGCGTATGTATTCTGGGTTATTTAGAACGCGCAGGATGTATAATTACTCGTAACCTCATGGTAATTTCTGTCAATCAATCATTAGATTGTTTCCACCGTCGTGCGTTACTAACTATCAGTACTTGGTTATTGAATCCACCTGCGTTGTGGTTGGCGCACTCGTTTATCTTTAGAAGGGTTGTCGTTTTATATTCTTCATAAGACTTTAATAATTTTAATTGTTGTGTTTGTCCTCCAAGACTGCCAGGGCACCAGGACTAGGCTACTGGTGTTGTCACTGTAAAGCGAATATGGTAAAATTTCCCAAAAATTATAACGCAACCTGTTAGCAAATGCTCCACACGGTGAATCATCACAAAATTTTGGAAAAGATGGAAACTCCGTACCTTATCAAAATCTTCCTCTAAACCACGTAATGAGGCAAATATCATACTGACACATCAACCTACTACTAGTGATAGGAAAAAATCACTAAAAACTTAATAATACAAAAAAATGACAAGAAATATACCATAGAGCAGGTATAACATCAGCCAGGCAATATAATTTTACAAGGGACTTGCCTATGAAATGGTCATGTCAAAAATAGCCGAAATAAGAGTTGCAACGAAGGACTGGGAAGCAGTCACGAATCGAGTGCCTTAACTTTGTACTTAACCGAAACTGTCAATAAATCCCAAATAGCAGAACGGGCTGAGGATATTGAGAAGTTACTGAATGGCATGAACACAATACTGAAGGAATTTGGACTGAATATAAAACAAAGCAAGACAAAAGTGATTAAATGTAGCAGAAATGATACCAATACTAGTTGATTAAATATAAAAATAGGATCGGATGCAATAGGAGAAGCAAGTGAATTCTGTTACTTGGGAAGTAAAATTACAACCAATGGCCGAAACAAGAATGATGTTAAAAGCAGAATAGCACTAGCAAAAAGAGCCTTCATGAAAAAGAGAAACCTTTTAGTTTGATCTAAGAATTAGAAAGAACATTTTAAAAACTCTATGTGTGAAGCACTGCACTTTATGGTAGCGAAACATGGACTTTAGGAATGTCGGAAAGAAAGAACATTGAAGCATTTGAAATGTGGTGCTACAGAAGAATGCTGAAAATAAAGTGGACAGACAAAGAAAGAAATGAACGAGTTTTGGAAATGATGGGTGAAGGAAGAAGTTTGTGGAAGAAGCTTACAGAAAGAAGAGACAGGCTGGTAGGTCATATTTTGAGACATGCTGGATTGGTTGATTTGTTAGTGGAGGGAACAGTCGAAGGTAAGAACTGTAGAGGAACACAGAGATTAGAATATATGAAGCAGATAATAGAGGACGTGGGTTCTAATGGGTATGTAGAGGTAAAAACGTTAGCACAGGATAGGAAGAGATGGAGGACTGCATCAAACCTGTCAAAAGACTGCAACAATACTCTAGAGGAGCACTTGCGAGAGTTTAGTACGCCATCTACCTTGTCAAAAATGTACTGTGAAGTGAGCGTTTACAGTAACATTTGCTATAATAGTCAAATTATAAAGCTCTTTTATGGGTGCTTTGAAACATATACATTTTATACTTAATCACTTGGAGATGGATATTGATATCTTTTTGCTATTTATATACTGTTTTTTTTTTTTTAATTTTGGGAAAATGCATAAGCCCGAAACAAAATTCACTATTATATAAAGGCATTTAATAATTTAATTAATATCTAAATGCGGTAACTCGGTAATGTATATGGTCGAAATAAATA
Organism: Vandiemenella viatica; assembly: GCA_031002005.1. NCBI lineage: Eukaryota > Metazoa > Arthropoda > Insecta > Orthoptera > Morabidae > Vandiemenella > Vandiemenella viatica. The sequence goes on along the minus strand of CM061920.1, from coordinate 229,509,583 downwards.
ATTTGATTCATTCCCACTAGTGAAATAAAGTTCAACAAAATACGTTTTGCAGATTACGGTGTTTTATTTTACTGAGGGATTCGGTTAATTTGCGTCTTATTGTAGGTTTAGGACCCACACACACAGATAAAAATTATTTTATGGTCTGAAATGCTGTTGTCAACGAGTTAATAGTTACTGTATCAGTCTGTATTGGCACAACAGTATCACCTTGTGGTCCGGGTTTGACAAAATCTCGGAAGAGACATCATTTCTGGAGTTTAAGTATTGTCCGATATCTCTATTAACATGTACTATTCATGACGAATAGAATAGGAGTTGTTTTAAGTGGTTAGAGCTCTTCCATTGCGAGGTATATTAAATTTTAAGTTTTCTAGCGAAGAAACTGGTTCGTCTGTGTGTGGCATCAACCCTCGCTCTGCTGAATAGGTACACCGCACCGCCTCGAAAGAAGCTAACTAGGTGGGGGCCAAGCGGTGCCCGCAGTTTTGAATGAGTCGAAAATTAGCCTTTGAAACAAGAAGTTCATTGTGATTAATAAACAAATTATCATCTGTACTTTTAAAAAATTATTTGGGAGGTATTAAGGACAACTCTTTGGTAATGACGTATACTTGACCTTGTTGTTTGCAAACTCTTGGGATAAAAACTACTAATCCGTCTCTCACTTAATTGTTTAGATTAAACGGCCACACAGTGCTCGATTAAACAATAATGGATTTTAATTACAAACTCAGCTAATCATTTTAATTAAAAGAATAATTCAGTCAAAACCACGCCCTTTAAGCCAAGTTTAACTCAAATATTGTATTAAAATTGATTATCAACAGCTAATTTGTATAAAAAAGATAAGAACTTCACAGGTCAGGTAACTTCTGTAGACTGTATGGCCATTCTTGGAAGAGAGAGAGACATTATGCGAGGAGAAGGATACTCGAGAGCAGGTGTGTGGTCGTGGTGCGTTATTCAAGCTGTCGCCTTCTGTATGGATACAGTTTGCAGCTGTTTCTAAGTTTAGATAAGTTTGTTTCACAGTGGTACCTTGTAAGTGAGCACTAGGTAACTAAACACAAAGTTTGCTGATAAATGTTTTTCGCAGTTCCATTTAACGTGCTTGTTGTGATGGGAAGAGACTGAAGCAGTTGCATAATGTGGTGAGGCTTGTCTAATGGCTCATTGATTGTTGTTCAGGCCTCAACGACGCCACGCGCGGCATAGAGTACCAGGGCGCGTCTCGCGACGAGGACCCGCTGTACACCCCTGAGTACGACCCTGAGGAGGTGTCCGCCAGTGTGGTGGGACAGGCGGTGTCCCGCGTGCTAGGCTCTGGCACCACCGCTGAAGAGATGCTGGCGCTGAGGGCCGCGGCCACCGTCAGCTGCCCTGACCGGCCGGAGCAGCCGTCCTGTCTGCCGACCACCTCTACAGAGATGTGCGTCTTCAACATCGCCGAGGACCCCTGCGAAGCGAGCTCCGTGGACGACGCCGAGGTGTTGCAGATGCTGCTGGCTCGGCTGGAAGCTTTGTCCGACCCTCTGATGCCGCAGCAGCATGATGAACAACCTAATCTGGCCGATCCAGAGAGGTGGAACAACACCTGGACTCCGTGGACAGACTGCATCCAGGATCGCAGCCTCGAATACTGCAACGCTCTCTGAGGTTCAAAGAAACTCGGTACACACAGGCATTAAACCCAATCGACTGAGAAGCCTTTCCATTTGTAGCTGTGACACTGAATTATTTTCGCTTAAAATGACATAGTGGTACAAAAGTTGTTGATAAATGATTCAGAAACGGTGAAGAGTTAATCAAACCTATTCTACATATAGTTATAAAACTATGTTTCCATTAAACTCAAACAAATCCTTAAGGAAATGGTGCTTTAATTTTGTGGAGTATTATGTAATATTTAAATAATATTTGGTTTTGGGAAATACGAAAATCTGAGTAATTCTCTTCAAAGTTAATCAGACATGATTGTTGTAAAAACTGCATTTTTCTTTGTATTTAGAAGACAGAATGATAAATTCGATATTCCAAAATTTAGAACTACTGTTTAACATATACCATGTAACAAATACCGTGTAATATATACCATGTAACATATACCAGTATTTTGGGAACAGATGGCCCCGCCAGTCTCGAACAGCTATTTGGTATGTCACACTCGTTCAACTCCACTCTTTAAAACAAACTCAAAATTACTTTATATCTCTTAGTTCCAACGAGGGGTGCAACGAGTTATTGAAGCCACTTTCTCTGCTAGTTGACTTTTTAACTTAAACAACAATGGTTAATATAATTGAAAAACTAAAAATTAATACGGTTTTAGAAACGGGTGAACTTTACGATGAAGATGGTAACGTTAAAGACGTAGTGAAGACAGCAGTGCAGAACAAAGTCTTAACGCCGCTACAGAAATGGTACATTATATCAAAATCAATATCTTGTTAATGTGCAAAAAAAAAAATAGTTTTCTTTTATAGATGTGGTAACTGAAAGAAAAAGAATATTTTCCCTGGCTAATATAATTTTGTTGAAACCGATTATCACTTGATCATATCAAAACGGAGATACAAATAAAAAACAGCTTCAATTTGTCTTCTAGCTATTATTATTACTACATTATAAATACGAAGAAAAATCTAACATAAAATACATTTTAATAAAAAACAAGTACTTTATACTTTTTACCAGCATAAACAAACATTTAAAATTTAACTTAAAATACATTTTTTTATAGTATTTTGTTACTTGTCGTAGTCAACAAGTCTGACTATTAATAAAACGTTTAGTAGTAAGCTTCAAAAGTCCCTATAATGTTATAGACAGATATGTATAGAAGCTACGCCTATCCTACCTTAATTATAAAAATAAACATAAATTAAAGAAAAGCCTATTTTTCGATTGTCCAGATTTGTAGCCCTAAATCCCGATTCTTTTGACCATCCGTCCCGATTTTTAATAAACTTGACCAGACAATACTACTTACAACCTATGTTTCAATTATTTGCTTCATTTATTTTATTAATTATCTTCTTCTACAGTTCTTACCTTCGACTGTTCCCTTCTCTAACTAATTTACCAATACCGCAAGTCTTAAAATGTGACCCAACATCCTACCTCTTCTTTCTGTAAGAGTCTACCACAAGCTTCTTTCATCACTTGTCATTTTCAAAAGACGTTCATTTCGTACTATGTCTGTCTATGTAATTTTCAGCATCCTTGCATAGCAACACATTACAAATGCTTCAATTTTCTTTCTTAGTGGTATTTCTAAAGTTCATTCTTTGCTTCCATATAGTGTTGTGCTCCACATTTGAAGTTTCAAAAAGTTCTTTCTAAGCCTGAGATCAATTTCTCTTTTCAAATAAGGCTCTTCTCGCTAACGTTATTCTGCTTTTAATATTTTTCCTGCTTCAGCCATCAGTTGTAATTATACATCCTAGGTAACAGAGCTCACGCACTTCTCCTGTTGCATACGATACCACTTTCATATTTAATAAACTATTACAGCCACCATTTCATCATTTTTGTCTTGCTTTGGTTTGTATTTAGTCAAAAATCCATCATCGTTTTATGCATGCCATAAATTAACTTCTCAAGAACTTCAGTCTTTTCTACCAAAACGACAACGTAATCAGAAAATCGTAACACACTAAATTTTCCTCTCGCATACCACATACAAATTTTTCTTTTACTGCATTTGTTGCTTTCTCTACATAGAAGCAGAACATTGATTGCAATAAACTACAACCTTTTTTCATACGCGTTTTAACTGATGCATCATATTCTCTGATTTTATTATAACCACTTGATTCTGATATGTATATTATAAAGTATTCTTGTATTTCGATATTTTAGACTTGTTTTTATTTTAATTTTTATCATCTTGTCCCATTTAACAGTATCAAGAGGTGATTCTAAATAAACAAACGCCTTAGCTGTTCTTAATCCGTCCTTCAAGTATTAAAGTCAGAATTGCTTTTCTTTTTCCGAGGCATTACCTAAACTTAAACTGATCTTCAACTCGTATCTCTTCCATTATTCTTTCTGTTTTTCTGTATTTTATTCTGGTCAGTAATTTTGAAGCATGTGATTTTAGGCTTAAAGTGCGATGATTATCAGAATGGTCGGCTTGCGATATAATCGGAAGAATGAAGATGATACTTGTATTAAAATCAGTTGGAATCTCTCCTCTTACCCAACACTTTGATATCAGTTTGAATAATCCTTGGATTTCTTCTTCTCATAGGGATTTCAGAAGTTGCACAAGAATCTCTTAAATTCCAACTGTCTAATATGATTTCAAATTCTATCCTTAATACATGATCTCCTGAGTTGTCATTATCGACCACGCCCTCTTTTTTCAGTAGATTGGCCTTTACATTATCGTCATCATATAGTTTCTCTATGAACTATTTCCACCGGTTATCTATATCTGCCGAGCTTAAAAGAGTTTTATGATCTATTCTTCAATTCTTCAAAATTTTATTTGTTCCTTTTGTAGACCACATCTAACTTTACCTATAGCCATTTCCTCTTGTACAACTTCACATTTTTCTTGCAGCCACTTTTTTTTCCTTGCACTTCTTGTTTATTTGGTTTCTAAAATGTCTCTTCTGTTTTCTTTTTCTGAGCATTTTCGTAATTTCTTCTCTGATCTATCAATTCCGAGCTTTCTTCGACGATTCAAGGTTTTGGGGTAGCATTTTCCTAAAGCCTAATGTTTCTTTACCGGCTTTAATTTTTTTCTCTCTTCAATGTATTCCATTTATCATCCGTTGAATAATTGCAGAATTACTTCATAGACTCACATCTACGATCCCTGTAAATTTTCATCTTTTGTCAGATTGTTTCAATTTCTTCAGTTTCAATCGGTTCTGCCACATATTGCGTCATATAAAATCCACTTTTCACTTCAGCGAAGGATAATGAAATAATATTGCAGTTACATAGTACGTATTTCCGTTACTCCAGGACTTACTACAACGTTGGTGCGATGGATACACTGCACCTATCCTAGATAAATATTCAACAAAAACAATTCTTTTAAAAATAGGGCCAAGTCTCCTCGTTGTTTAGTGACATATAGTTACCATAAATTTTTCTGAGTTAAGTCTACGCTTAATTGTATGTATTCACTTCACTTTCTGAAATAGCATGGTATCTGCCGATGTAATGGATCGTTTATTTATTGACTTGGCAATTATGAAAGCCATAATTTTTATTGAAATCAGAAACAACCACGAGACTTGGCTCTATTTATACAAAAAATTTTTTGTAAGTTGACTGTTTATTCTGAGTCGTCACTCAGATGTAACGGATTCATTTGAAAATCCGAGGACAAAGACATTTCAGGATTCAGATATTTCTACATTCTTATGTTCTATAACAAAAATACGCTTGGTTTTGCAAACAATTGGTGGGCGTTCCGTGCAAGCGACGCCGATTGCGTTAGATATATCAGCCCTCATAAACAGATTCCAAGTAACTTCAAAACCAAACATACCAACAAAGTAGAATTTAGTCTATAATGGATTGGTCGTGCTGAGGATGCTGATTCAGCTGATGTCATGGTCTCCTCGTTCCCCTGACCTAACCCTATGCGACTTCTTTGTTTGGGGTTTCGTAAAAAACACAGTGTTCGTGCCACCAGTACCAGTTGATCTGCCAGACCTGCGGGTTCGTATCACCAATGCATTTGCTCTCATTGACAGAGACATGCTGCATCGGGTATGGGAATAACTCGATTATAGACTTGATTTGTGCAGAGTCACTAAATGTGCACATATTGAGCATCTGTAGACACTCAAATAAACTTTCACAGTTTGTTTATATATCTGTGTAATCTTGTAAGTATATGCCAAATAATAAATCTGTAATAATTTTCTGAAATCACTGCAATAATTTTGACTAGCCCTGTACTATGGAATTATGATGACGGAGTGTCGTAATCGGTTACAAACTTTTAATTTTGCTAACTTCCAAAGTAACCAGAAGAATGAAATAAAATTTAACATATTAGTTAAGCTTAGTAAGTTACATTTGTTGTGAAAATCCTTGGCATTTTAAAGAAATTGGGGCACAAAGCGATTTCACGTTAGGGGTGCAAATATACGGAAATTCACCAATTTATAATTTTTCTTATGATTTATTGGTAAAAACTATACAAAATTTCAGCTTTATATGACTGTGGGAAGTACTTTAGAGATCTGATGATCATCAGTTAGTTATTGCGCTACTGAATAAGTGACAAAATCGATGAAATTTTCATATGAATAACGTGCAAATAAAGAACGGGAAGGAAACAAAATTATTGTTTTTCCTCAGCTTGTGACAATTATGTAAAAAAAGAAATTTGATAGTGGCACCTGTGAGGAGATTTGTATGTGGTGCTTAAATAGTCTACTAATTAATAAACTGATCGTTTAGTAAACGGCTTACAGCTTGGTAGTGGTATTATGTCAAGAGTTAAGTAGGTGATAATACAAGTTTGAGAGATCAATACCAGGAAGTGTAAAATGTAAAATAATTCATATAACGCCTGCCAGAACCGCAAAATACAAGGTGGAGTGGGGAATCGCATTATAAACTTATTTACGCTATATCATCAAAATTAGTTTGAAGTCCGTTTGTGAACCCATAGATAAGGGAGCGTGCACAAACTACGTGGCTCGGTCCCTGGGGGGGTGGGGGGGTGGGAGGGGGGGGTTAGCTGGATGGCTACGCTGGGCTACGTGGGGGGAGTGGGAATTCCGAGGCAGGCCACGTAGCTTTCCTTTCATAACATTTTTCATAGTTAAAATGAGGAACAGAACACACAACAGCATGTGAATATTTATTTTCCTCATTAAATTATCTCCGTATGTGATTTAAAATGGTCTGACAGGAGAAAATAGTACAAAATGTCTTCTGGAATCAAAAGAAAAAAAGATACGTGCTACGTGGGGGGAAGGGGTGGAGGGGGTAGAGGCAAAAGCCACTTAGGGCTACGTGGGGGGGATGGGGGGTTCACAGGAGGCCAATATGGAGCTACGTGGTTTAGGCACGCTCCCTAACAGCTAATTGAAGATAACTGAATCCTATGATTACACGTATGAAAGGCACTAACTCGCATGACCGCGAGTTTTCGGACAAATAATTATTGTCAAATAAATTCATCTATCTCAGATTATTAATTTTATCTTTGTTTCGAAGTTTTCGTATTTGAATTTAACTCAGCCAAGCTTATTTTTAGCATAAAGTTCTAGGAGAAACGATCCTATGTTGATTGTAAGCCATGTGGCTTGCGTAATATCGGCAAGGTAAAGAAAGGGAAGATTTTGAACATGATTTATACAGGCTGTCCAGAAAAGGACTCCCTGATATCAAAATTAAATATCTCGAAAACAAAGATCGATAGAGGAATGCAGTAAACGGTATGTTTATTGTGACAGCTGTAAGAAGTGTATACAGCAGTGTGAAATAATAGTTACAAAAGCTGCTAACAGATGGCGCTGTACGCTGTACGCTGTACAGCTCATATCAGCATACATAAGTGAAATAATCGTATGAAAACAATCTTTGCAAACAATCACATCACAATGTTTTCAAAATGATCACCATTGGCACTACCCTGAGCTTCGGATCACTATTTAGGCATTACGTATGGGGATTATAGCGCCATCTGTTAGCAGCTTTTGTAACTATTATTTCACACTGCTGTATACACTTCTTACAGCTGTCACAATAAACATACCGTTTACTGCATTCCTCTATCGATATTTGTTTTCGAGATATTTAATTTTGAAAACAGGGAGTCCTTTTCTGGACACCCTGTACTTTATTTCTCGTGTTATATTGTAATTTTTCATAAATAAACGAAAAGGAATTCACAGAGCGGAGTGCCACACATGCAGCCGCGTCACGCTTCCCTCTCGACTTTTAATTTAATTTAATTGCAATGGAGCACAGGCTCCGGTGGCATTTTCCCTACACATCCATCTTCCCCCTTTCCTGCACCCACCTACATTTGACCTCTACAAATTTTATCTTTAAATTCTTTCAAAGTTTTCGGTAAATTATTCATCATTTCTCTTGGTAACTCATTCCAATCCCTGACACACTTACCTAAAAAAGAGAATCTTCCCACACCCTTGTGCCTGAAATCAAGAGCCAGCTTGTGATCATGGTCATCTTTTCCCTTCCATGCACTACTTTTCATACCTATTGCAATATCTTTCCATGTCTCATCGCCAGTATATGCCCTGTACACTCCCATGACCCTCCTCATCCTCCTCATCCTCCTCCTGTCTTGCAATGAATCCCATTCCAGCTCCTTTATCATATCCGTCACTGATTGCATTCTGCGATAATTTCCAGAAACAAATCTAGCAGCCCTTCTTTGCAACCTCTCCAACTCCTGTATTTGATACGTAAATAGAGGGTCCAAAACTACACTACCATATTCGAGCAATGGTCTGACCAAAGTTTTGTAACCCAATTCCTTTACTGCTCCCGTACATACCCTCATCACTCTCTCCAACAACTGCAGAACTTTGAAACCTTTTTCTACCACCTGTCCAATGTGTCTTGCCCAGTTAAGCTTGTTATCAAAAGTAATGCCAAGATATTTACATTTCAAGTCTTCAGCAAGCAATTCTTTCCCCACCTTATATTCATAATTAACCTTTTGTTTTTTATTTGTGTATCTAATAAGCTGACTCTTCTTTGCATTTATCTTCATCCCATGTTTACCAACCCAACTAGATATCCTGTCCAGATCACCCTGCAACTGTTTACAATCCTCTATCGTTTTGATTCTTTTATACAGCATTATGTCATCTACAAACAATCTAATTTCAGATAGTAAACAATCAACACAATTATTCATTAGAATAATGAATAGCAATGGTCCCAATACGCTACCCTGTGGCACCCCATTTTTACTTCAACTTCTTTTGATACTACATTTCCTACCTTAACTTTCTGTTTTCTACCTTTTAAAAATTCTTATACTCAGCAAATCACTTTCTCATCCACTCCAATGGTTTTTACCTTATTTACTACCATTTTATGGCTCACTCTGTCAAACGCCTTTGACAGATCTAGTGCTACACTATCAATTTGGCCTCCCTTGTCCATTTCATCTGAAATATCTTGCATATATCCCACCAACTGAGATTCGCATGAATATCCTTGCCTGAACCCATGTTGTCTGCTTGAAAACAACTTACGTTGCTCACATATATTTCTGATGTTGTTGCATATCAATCTTTCCATTAATTTACCTACCACTGATGTCAAACTGATTGGCCTGTAATTTTCAACTCTATTCCTCACCCCTCCTGTATGTACCGGTACTACTATTGCACTTTTCCAGTCCTGTGGTAAGCAGCAAGTATCCAGACCCAATTTAAATAATATTTCAAGATAAGGTACAATGTCATATCCGGCTATCTTTAAGATATCTGTAGTAATATTATCTTCACCAGCCCCTTTATGTTTTTTCAGCTTTCTTATTTCCTTCATGATTTCCTTAGGATGAATATCAAATTTTTTAGTATCTTCATTTCTAATTGTATTGTTAAGCTCGTTCTCCGAATTAGACCTTCCTGTTTCTGATTCATTGTCCCTAATGCTTTCACAGAACCAGTTACTTAAAATCTCTGCCTTTTTTAAATCGTCAGTAACCTCTTCTCCATCCTTATCTATAAGTGTCTCTACACCCTCCCTTCCCCTCAGTTTCCTGATATAGCCATAGAAATTTCTAGATGGATCAGTCAATGGTCCTCTTGCGCTGACAATACTCTTCATAAACCTATCTTTAGAGCCTTTTTATTTGCTGTTATTCAGTCCTTGTTTAGTTGTTTTAAATATTCCCTACTACCCTGCTGTCTCTTAACTCTGTTATGTTCTTTTCTTACCAACCTCTTTAACCTACTCACTTCCCTATTATAGTACATAGGTTCTCTACTTCTCTTTATTTTCTGCCTTGGAATAAATTTTTCTTCCCCCTTTCTTATTATCTCCTTGAACTCTTCCTACCTTGACTCTACTGTACTTGAGCCTTCCTTCCATTTGCTGAATTGTTCTCTGAAATATCGCTTCAAATTCAAAACCTGTGCCTTTTTATAATTGTACCTATTTCCCCCTTCAATTTTGGCTGCTGGTTTACTAACTCCTCTAATATCCATCAGAACTGCTTCATGATCACTTATTCCTTCTGTTACTTGATACCTGAAAAGGTTTTCATCGGGCTTAATTAGAAATATATCCAAAATATTTTTTCCCCTAGTGTTTTGCTCAACCACTTGTGTAAGTCCTCCTTCCCTTATTAAGATATTTGCAAATCTTTGTTCCCTTGTGTTATTTATCTTATTTCCTTGATCGGGAAAAACGAAACGCAGAACCTTCAAAAGCCATGACGGCGGAAAATTAGTGTTTTAGTAAGTGTGTGAGAAAGTGGATCAATAATCACTAAAAAAACACTGGCTCTTTGAACAATTATTTGATTTGCGATTTGTTGCGGCTTCACCGCACAGTTCAGCGCCATGCGACGCCAGCATGTTGACAGCTCAGCGGTGTCCAACAACAGCTACTACGTAAGTAAAAGGCGCTCGCAATACCATGGCGGAGGCTTCCCCAAGTTCAAATAAAACAAATGAAAACCCAATGCTAGTTGAAAAAAAATAAGAAAATCTGGTCGGCTATTTATACAAGAACTTGGGAAAAAACCGAATGAAACGCTACTCCGTGAAATTAAAGACAAGCTTGCCAGTTGGGCGGTTGCGGTTTCTTTCGTAGAAGGAAACAACTCCAAATTAAACAAAGAAGTAGACAGGCTAAATAGAACATTTGAGGAACTTAAGTCAAATGGAAAAACAGCTTTTCGGCCAACCTATGCTGCAGCGGCCAGTAAGGCAACGAGCTTAACAAAAAGAAAAAAGAAATCACACCCACGAAAACAAGTTCTCTCTTCGTGATTTAAAGATGTGGCGAAAAATCAAAAGTAATTGTGGAACAGAGTACCAAATAATCAAACCATCAAAAGAAGAAACTAAAATTAACAAAATAAGGAGTACCAATAAAATAACTCAGTAATTGTCGATGCAGAAACTAAAGAGGATGTCAAAAAATTGTTGGAACTCAAATAATTAAATGAGAAGCTAAAATGCGAGATACCAAGAAAGAGGAGACCATTGTAAATACTATATGATGTACCAAAAAGTCTGAAAATAAATGATTTAGTACACAAAGTATATAAGTAAAATTTTGATGTAAAACTATCAAAGAAGGAGTTCAAAAGCGGTTTCTGCCATAAATTCAAGACTGAACCCCGTGAAAAGCCAACCGTTCATCAAGTTATAGAAGTAAGCCCAGCTATGCGCAAATTATTATTAGAGCAACATAAAATATACGTGGAATTCAGTGCAATCAATTGCAAAGATTACACCGCGGTACCAACTTGTGTCAAGTGCAGAGACCTCGAACATGTGAGTAAACACTGCCAAATATACATAGAGACTTGAAGTCATTGTGGTCAGAACGATCACAAGCGTGATCAACGTGATAAGAAGTCGATGCCTCCAACTTGTATTCCATGCCAGAAAAGAGGTAAGTCATGCAAAAACAAAGGAAAGGATTGTCCCAGGTATCAACTGCTACTGAAACGCATAGTCAACAGAGTAGATTATGGCTAGTCTACTATGCAGTTGCAGAATAGATCAAGAATTGACGGCGAATATAGCAGACCTGATATACGGAGCAGTTGGAAAAGTGGGAATGGAAATCAAAGAAGAGAAGCAATCCCCCATCTCGTAGACGAAGAAATGCTGCAAGAGCCGAAACATTTAGGAAGAAATGCAGAAAATGATGGTAAGCGCCGGCGTGCAAACAGATCGGCAGCAGTTAATAGAGGAGCAATTGGACGAAATTTCCTCCACCTCTGACTCGGCTTATTGCCCACGTTTTGTTAGAGGCGGTGGGCTCGGATATTCCAAAGGAAATAAATATCATCTTCGCAAACCAAGTATGCGCAACAGCCAAATAAAACCGCCCGAACCTTGTGATACGAAAACCGAATCCCATTACTGTAGTTCCAGCGGTATTGTACGCCGATTTTGAAGATAAACTTCGGCTAACTAGACTCGAAGAAGTGCAAACACTTACACTTGCCCTCCGACATTTGACAAGAGTCCTCCATCCTGGCGGTAAAAACACAACGTTCCCACAATCTTCGGCAACTGACAGGATACAACTGAGATCACTAAATCTTCTAACAGATCCATCTCAGCTGCTGACTCCAGTTCACAAGATTTTCGAGAGAAGAGGAAAAATATTTGATCCTGAGGAAACATACAAGCAGTTTGTCATGACCCATCGACGCATTCTGTTAAATACAAGATTACCTTGGCCCCAGTGCAATGTGCATACAAAACATCCGTAAATTGCATGTTAAAAGTCACTCAATTGAATACTAAGGGAAGCGCCATGGTTCTACATGAAATCAGAAGGGTGGCTGAGGAATTGACATCAGATATTATTTGTCTACAAGAACCGTACTTCTGGCAAGGTAAAATCCCGCATATGCCTGTAACATCACGAATTATCACAGAGGGCAATAGGCAATAACCCAATGACAGCAATTATCGTATTAAATAAACAAATAACAGTTAAAAAACTACACAGTTATGTGATGAACACACGGTATGTGCTGAGATAAGAGCAGCATGGGGAAGCTTCATAATGGTAAGCATGTATTTCCAGTACAGTGACGAGATCTTCCCATACCTAGATAGAATATGGCAGGTAGATGCAGCTCTGGGAAATTATCCACTAGTTATTGCAGTGGACGTCAATGAAAAGTCTGCTCTTTGACACAGCAAGAAGACTGACAGAAGAGGGCAACTTCTAGAAGAGCTATTAAGCGAATTGGGTCTAGAGGTCAGAAACCAAGTAGATAATCGTCCTAATTTCGGCAACAGTGCTGGCGCAAGAACAAATATTGATGTATCAATTACAAACATTCATGCGGGTAATCTGCTTTGGAGTTGGAGAGTGCTCGACAACATGACAACAAGTGATCACAATTTAACTGTCTGTGAACTGGGCAGAACGCAGACAGAAAAAAGTAATGACAACGGAAACATTAAAACAGCATATAACATGAGGAAAGCTGTATGGAAAAAATTTAGGAATGTTTTCACTCCACCGGATTTGCCAGAAAATCACTTCGATGTAGACAAAGCTGTAAGAGAGCTGACATCTGCAATACAAAGTGCCATGAAACGGGAGATACCACTAAAAAAGATGGTAGATGCCACTGACAAAATATGGACAGAAAAACTTCAGAAATTACGACTAAACATGAGAAGAACGTATCAACGAAGCATGGTGGCAGAAGACAAAAGTATCCTTCTCGAATGTTACAGACAGAAGAGGCAGATTTTTACAGACGCAATGAGAGAGCCAAACAAAAATGCTGGGAAGCCATCGTGAGGGAAAACCTTATGAACAATCCATGGGGTATTCCTTACAAAATAGCTGCAGGTAAAATCAGGCCTCCCAGAGTAAAGAGAACAGGTGGATGACTAACCACGAATTTGAGAGATTCAGCGGAGAAGTTATTAAAACTTTTGCTTTCTGATGACAACTCGGAAGAAGAAACAAAAGAGCAAGCTACACTACGAATAAACATGTGGCAGCTCTGCTGGAGTGAAGAGGAAGGAAGTAAAATTACACACAAAGAAGTAGTAACCACTATAAAAAAAAGAAAAAAGGAAAGGTTCCAGGTCCGGATGGAATTCCAGCAGACCCCTCCAAAAGCTGATCACAAAATTAAACCCCGTCCTATGCAGACTCCTGAACGAAAGCCTATATCAGGGTAGAGTTCCGGGAATATGGAAAAACAGTGTGGTGATAATTCTACAGAAAGGAGACGAAAAGGATACTCTTCTACCGAAATCATACCGACCGATTTTTTTATCGGATGTGCTTGGCAAAGTTCAAGAGAAGATTCTATTCAAAAAATTACAAATCCACCGGGAACTTCAGGGAATGAATCCTAATCAATATGGATTTAGAACGGGGAAGTTGACAAAGAATGCCATAAATCGATAATTGGAAATAATTTGTAGCATTAGAAAAAAGTACGTAGTGGGCATATTTGTCAACATTTCGGGTCATTCGACCATTTATGGTGGCCCGCCCTGTTTGAAAGGCTGAGGGAGATTGGTTGTCCAAGAATAATATTCTACACCATCCGGGACTATTACAGAATTAGAACTGCTTCATTGAGATGCCAGAACTCGTTCATCACGAAGACCCTATCTAAAGGATATCAGCAAGTTTCTGTTTGCGGTTCCATATTCTGGGATATAGGGATGGAACAAGTGATCGAACTATTACAAAGAATACCTGAACTTCTAGGTCTAATTGCTTTTGCTGATGACCTTTTATTACTCGTGGAACGAGCTGCAAGAGCAGAAATGGAGTACAATAGTAATCTAGAACATAATTTCCTCAGCTAGTAGTGCAGTAAAGTCAAGCTGAGTTTAACACCACATAAAAAAAAAAAAACATTTATGTTGCTCAAGGGCAAGCTGACTCGAAAACCTACAATAAGAATAGACGGTAAACCAATTCGTAGAAACCCATTGTGCAGGTACTTAGGCATTCATTTGGATGTACGTATAAATTTCAAAGCACCGAGTGTGGTGGTGTAACGGCTAGCGTTCTGGACTCGCATTAGGGAGGACGGTGGTTCGAATCCCCGTCCGTTCATCCAGATTTGGGTTTTCCGTGGTTTCACAAATCACTCCAGGCAAATGCCGGGAACCTTCCTTCAAAAGGCCATGGCCGAATTCATCCCATTCCTTGCCCCCACATTCTTTTCCGTCTCTAAAGACCTCGCTGTTAGAGAGACGTTAAGCAGATTAAAAACAAAAAATCAAAGCCCACTTAGAGAATAGCAAGACCATTGGCGGTCATGAATAAAATCTTTAATATCGGCCAACGAAAATTCACTGTTCCAGTCCAAACAATAAGAATATACCATGACGCAATTTAACCTCTTTAGTGGGCTACTCAGCAAGTGTGTGGGCAAAACATCTGAGAAAAATAATACCAAATCAGCGAGTCGGACGTGTCCAATGAGGAATACTTTAGAGATTTCCATGAGTATACCAAACCGTGGCAATAAATTCATTCTCCGTTGCCACTGGTGTATGGCCACTGGATCTTCAAGTAATGAAACAGGGTGCCATGTACTGGCTGAGAAAAGGGAAACAAGAAAATGTAGCAGAAATTGTAGGCAGCGAAGCAACATCGGAGATGCACATTCGGAAGCTCCTATTGGCGGAAAGGCAACAAGAATGAAACAACAGTGAAACAGGTTGAAGAACATATGTCATGTTTCCATCCTTGGAGGAGAGGCTAAAGTTGAAGTACCTTCAACCCTCTCCCGGATTGGTACACTACATTACAGGCCACGGGCCATACAGTAGCTGGCTCGGAAATCGAAATTTTTTGGGTTCAAGCAGGTGCGAATGTGGTGAATAGAGTACGCCGGAGCACGTAGTCGTAGTATGGGAATGTGAAATAATAGCCAGTTTGAGAGAACATTAACAAGCTCGGCTGCAAGGGAGGAGAATATTTGACATACTACGCGACGAAAGTTTGTGGTATTTGCTGGATGAGGCAGCTGATCTAGCCTTATAAATTTTGTGAGGGTAAATTTATAGAAAGGAAAAATTCAGAGCTAAATCAAAGGCCACTGATAACAGAAGAAGAGAACAGTATTACAATTCGTGGAATAGTGGAAGCTAATTCCAGAAACAACTGCAGAGGAAACAATGATGATGGAAGTCTGGCTTCAACAACACCGGATTGACGGAAGATATCCTACGACAACGAGCAACATCAATCGTCGGAGGAACTTCAGAGAGGCCGTTTTCTGATGACAGCTGGGGCTGTCTTGGTATTCCAGGAGGTCATCTCTTGATGGCCTGGGCTGTTGACTTTGCTGCCGGTTCCGGGAGATCCTACCTTAGGAGCGCAATCAACAACACTAAGAAAAATGAACATTAGTGGAACCGAAGTGCGGCTGTGAAAATTGGTGGTGGTAATCGTAGTACTGTATTAGTAGTAATAGTAGTATTAGTAGTAGCTTAATAGTAATGTTAGTAGCATTGTTAGAAACAATATCAACAGTAGTAGATGTAGAATTGGTGGTGTACCCACTCTGTTTAACAGTAGACATAATAGAGATACTGGAACTTGAATCAAAATTTTATTGCCTTCATTGTTCATTAGGTGAATACGTTAGTTATATATATATATATATATATATATATATATAATGATGGAAATAAGGGCCCAGATTAGATACTAGGTGCTGGCCTATGTTGTGTATGGGTAAATAAATAATTAAAAAATAAATTACACATTAAATATTATTCACAAAAAAAAGGCCAGACGACGTCTATCTTCCCCCTCCACGCTCACTCTATAACGTAAATCTACTAAACAAATAGTCGTTCAGTAACAACCCCCATGAGCAGAAGAAAACTTGTAAGTAAAATACTAAAGGCACTAAAAAGTGCAGTCGGTCCATTCTTTCCCGCAAACTAATCAGGGTGTATCTTCAGCCTTCGCAAATTCAGTGGGCCGATGATTCCACTGAATAAGATCCGAAGAGGGGATCGAAACGCTCGTAACAGAAGAAAAGAGTGACACAGCAGAACAACCAA
Source organism: Vandiemenella viatica (assembly GCA_031002005.1). Taxonomy (NCBI): domain Eukaryota; kingdom Metazoa; phylum Arthropoda; class Insecta; order Orthoptera; family Morabidae; genus Vandiemenella; species Vandiemenella viatica. The sequence goes on along the minus strand of CM061920.1, from coordinate 229,492,850 downwards.
AATAATAAGACGACTGCAAAAAGCGTAAAATCGTATAACACTTATCTGTCGAAGCAATCTTCTTTCCAGATCCAAGGGAATCCTAAATGAAGAAATGAGTATATTTAAATAGTGCTCTGCTTATTCTCGGTGTGGCTAAATGATTTAACTGTGCTGTATTTGGAGTGGCATTGCCGATTGAGGTTCACATTGTGCATTTGACATGGCATCCTTACAGATTTTTTATCATCAGCGAAAGTGCTAAAACATTACTACATTGAAGAGCCAAAGAAACTGGTACACTTGCCTAATATCGCGTAGGGCCCCCGCGAGCACGCAAAAGTGCCGCAACACGACGTGGCATGCACTCCACTAATGTCTGTAGCAGTGCTGGAGGGAATTGACACCATGCATCATGCAGGGCTGTCCATAAATCCGTAAGAGTACAAGGGGCTAGAGATCTCTTTTGAACGGCACTTTGCAAGGCATCCCAGACATGCTCAATAATGTTCATGTCTAGGGAATTTGGTGGCCAGCCGAGGTATTTAAACTCAGAAGAGTGTTCCTGGAGGCACGCTGTAGCAATTCTGGAAGTAAGGGGTGCAGCATTGTCCTGCTGAAATTGCCCAAATCCGTCGGAATGCTCAATGGACATGAAATAATGCAGGTGATCAGCCAGGATGCGTACGTACGTTTCACCCGTCAGAATCATATCTAGACGTATCAGGGGTCTCTCGTCACCAACTGCACACAACCCACACCATTACAGAGCCTCCACCAGCTTAAATAGTTCCCTGCTGAAATGCAGGGTCCATGAATTCATGGGGTTGTGTCCATAGCCGTACACGTACATCCTCTCGATACAATTGGAAACGAGATTCGTCGGACCAGGCAACATGTTTCCAATCATCAACACTCCAATGTTGGTTGTGACGAGTCCAGGCGAGACGTAATGCTTTGTGTCGTGCTCTCAACAAGGGTACACGATAGGGCCTTTGGCTCCGAAAGCCCATATCGATGATGTTCGCACGCTGACACTTGTTTACGGCCCTGCATTGAAATCTGCAACCATTTGCGGAAGGGTTGCACTTCTGTCACGTTGAACGATTTTCTTCAGTCGTCGTTGGTCCCGTTCTTGCAGGATCTCTTTCCGTCCGCAGAGATGTCGGAGATTTGATGTTTTACCGGATTACCTATATTCGCGTTGCACTCGTGAAATGGTCGTGCGGTAAAATCCCCACGTCATCGCTACCTCGGAGATGCTGTGTCCCATCTCTCGTGCGCCGACTATTATAACACCACGATCAAACTCACTTAAATCGTGATAACCTACCATAGTACCAGCAGTAACCAATTTAACGCCTGCTCCACACACCTGTTGTCTAATATAGGCGTTGCCGACCGCAGCTCCGTACTCTGAGTGTTTACATATCTCTGTGTTTGCAGACACATGTCTATACCAGTTTCTTTGGCTCTTCAGCGTAGATTTCCACCAAAATAATACTTATTTCAGATTCATAATATTACAGCAAATCCTTCTCAAACGACTCACAGACAGATGGTCACTCCAATATCCTATGGTTGATATTTCAGGTGGAATAATGTACTAGTAAACCCTCCAACTATGCCATATAATTCCAATCACCCGTTTTCGAATAATGAATTAACGAATTTTGCTTGAGAACTAGTGTGCAGTATACCTATTGTATCCTTGGGAGGATGGTATTCATGTTACCTTCTCCCCTATTACAGATCAATTCTCGTGTGACTACGCTGTAGCTTATATCACTGTCCACTCCGTATTTTGCCACAGGTAGGAACCACTGCTGCCGAACTCCGTATCTTGAGGGCAATTAATAACGCTTAATGGCAACCAGAGTTCCGTCTGCTCTGGAGATAACCTTCCTTCATAGTCGGAGCTGGCAGTGAGAATCAAATAAATTTTACGATACTCTCTGATCGAGTAACGTAAGTGCAGTTCACAGCATGTCTCTTCATTCCTAGAGATAAACATGCATACCGTTATATTATTCCTGTTTCCGGTACTCACTGTGAGACAATACAAGCCATTACACTAAATGTAAAATGGTCGTTTCTGGTGCAAATGTCTATTAAGAAACTGAGAAAAATTACACCATCACTGTAATCCTCAGCACTTTTCAAGTTGAATCAAAGTGTGGATTCCTTCGCTGGTGCTCAGAACTCATGCACTGACGAACATAACTTACAGTCGTTTAGCAATGTCCATCCATTTTGTGTTAGCAAATGCTGCCTTAAATATTAAGAAAAATAATTACACTTGTAGAAGTCTCCAAGAAACATTACGTGCTACACAAAATTGTGTAATGTATCTGCAAACAATTTTAACTTCTTCATATAATATGTTAAACTCCTACAATCCTAAATTTTCAAAATTACAAAACTACGAGTTATCTTCTGTTACATTCTGTGCTCTTAAATTTCTTTCCTTGTGCTTTCATGGGTGTAGAAGGCGAGTTCCATAACTCTGTAATGTTTCCTAGATGGTCTGTTAAGACCTTCAATTTTAATGAAGTAATATGCCGAACATCTGTTTACCTACTTATTTAACAGACAACATGATACGAGCATAGTTTACAAATACGTAAGTTTGAGGCTAGGTGCACACCATTATCCAAATAAGTTGCACGATTTTACTATTCATCTAACTGAATAACATTTCTGTAAAATAAACAGTTTCTGCGAGTAGATTTTAAAATTTGCTATTCAATAGAGATTAGGTAATTGCTATGGAGAACGGGATTATTACAAACACGGAGATGGAGCAGAGAGGAAGAATGATATTAGTAAAAATATAATAATACAACATTTCCCCAAAACTAAGAAATTAACTAGCTTTAAGATATTGTTTATTTCATACGAGTGTGAGTCAAATGAAAACCTTAAATTTGTAATAAAAAATGGAAATTTTGAGCCGTTATCCTGTAAGTTGGTAAGCGTGCTACAAGCAGCGTGCAGAATGGCCTGTAGGTGGCAGCATAGTGGAAATGCACAAATACCGTCGCAGTATCAGTATGAAGATGGCTGCCCCATTTAATACTTGCACCAAGGAAGAACAGCGTTCTGTTATTCGGTTTTTTAGTAGTGAAGGTGTGAAACCTATTGAAATTCATCGAAGAATGACGGTTCAGTACGGTGATGCATGTTTGTCACAGCATCGAGTGGAGTAGGAAGTTCGCAAATGGTGTGACTTCAGTGGAAGATGCTCCTCGTCCAGGTCAGGCACAACGAGTTGTGACTCCACAGAACATTGCAGCAGTTGAAGCCATAGTGATGGAAAACCGCCGAGTGACACTGAATGACATTGCAGTATGTTTAAAGATTAGTCATGGTTCAGCACACCACATTGTGCATGATGTGCTCCAGTTTCACAAAGTGTCTGCAAGATGGGTGCCACGGCAGCTGACTCCTGGAATGAGAGATCGACGTGTTGATGCTTGTGAAGAACTTCTTCGGCGCTTCGAACGAGAAGGTGATGACTTCCTTGCAAGAATCGTTACTGGGGACGAAACCTGGGTTCACTTCCACCAACCGGAAACGAAGAGAGCGAGCAAGGAAGTTTCGAACAGAACCATCTGCAGGGTAGGTTATGCTGACTCTCTTTTGCGACGAAAAAGGCGTCATTTTGGAGCATTACATGCCTAGAGGGACCACTGTCACCAGTGCTTCATACACAGATCTCCTAAAAAATCATCTTCGGCCTGCAATCAAATCAAAGCGACGTGGATTGCTGTCATAAGGTGTCCTTTTGCAACATGACAATGCAAGGCCCCACACTGCCCGTACAACAGTTGCAACAATCTCAGACCTGCATTTTGAGTGTCTACCTGATCCAACATACTCACCAGACCTTGCCCCAAGTGAATTCCATATGTTTGGACCACTCAAAGAAGCAATGGGAGGAAAGAAGTTCCGTTCTGATGAAGAGGTACGCCACGCGGTGCATAAGTAGTTGCGCGGACTACCAAAAGAATTTTTTTCTAAAGGAATTTATGCCTTTGTAAGCGCTAGAAGACTTGCATTGAGCGTGGGGGAGATTATGTTGAAAAGTGATACAGCTTTGTACCACTTCTGCACAATAAATAATATTTAAAAAATATTTAATGTTTTCATTTGACTCACCCTCGTATAATCATCTTGATGATTTCAATACTGATAGTTCATATTTTTTCAACTTTATTAACTGTGCACCATTATTAAAAAAATAGTAATAAGTATTTAATTTAGGGTTAAATACTACAGAAATTGTGAAAGTTTTTTTTTTAAATTATTATATAGTCTACCTGTAGTTTCGTAGCCATCATATATTTTTTTACATGTTTAATCCTTTGCTACATAGATATTATCTGTATGTTGTTTCTAGCGCATCTCAATCATTTATTTAGACTAGAGGTTAGAAATTTTGATTTGTTTCAGTTTGTAACAAAACAGTGATGCTTTTTACGTACTTAAAATTCTGTCAAAATGATGTAGCATTAAGCTATCACCAGTCCTTCGTTAATGGCAGTAATATTAAGCCAGCGCGGAGCCTTACAAAGAGTGTGTTTGGGAAGGCAGTTGCAGTCGAGTGATAAGGAGATGTAGATCGTTCACGGAGCGTGCGAATTGTTGGCAGCATGCCGGGACGGCAGCGCCAACTGAAAATGATCTTTTGTACAAGTTTAATCGGTTGTAACTGATCGGGAGTGATCTTGTTAGCAGGATATTATGAGTGAATAACTGTGTGCACTCTGGTTTAAATATAATTAATGAGAACCTTGTTGAATTGAGTGGCCAAGAACTATCTGAAGCAACCAATTTGGAAGAATTTGTATTCAGTAATAATTTTCTAGTAAAGGAGCTGAAATTATACGGATTACGTAATTTCTTTTCTAATGGTAAATTTGGTTGGGAGCCAATCAGTGCACCTGACTGTGATGAGAAGTAAATTTAATTTTGTACAGTGTTGCTAATTCAGAACTTTTGTGATTTTTTGTTGGTAATGTAGGAAACCTCCGTATCCACACATTAGGGAGCGTCCATAAACCACGTAGCTCCATTTTGGCTTACAGTGAACCCCCTCCTCCTCCCCCAACGTAGCTTGACGTGCCTTTTGCCTCTAACCCCCCCCCCCCTCCCCGTAGCATGTAGCTTTTTACCCTATTGATTCCAGAAGACATTTTGCACTGTTTTCTCCTGTCAGACTATAGTAAATTACACACGGAGATACTTAAATTACGAAAATAAATATTCACATGCTGTTGTGTGTTCTGCACCTCATTTTTAACTGTGACGTGGCGTGACTCGGAACCCCTCCCCCCCTCTCTCAGGTAGCCCAATGTCGCTCTCCAGCCAACCCCTCCGCTCCCTATACCGAGCCACGTATTTTATGGACTCTGCACTACCAGTAGCAGACTGATGCTCTCAAATGGCGGCCGCGGCATTAAGGAACGTTCTAATTTCATCATCATCCTTAACAGTTTCCAACCTCTGACCGGCTCTGCTTTAAGCACAAACCTCTCCATTTGCTTCTTTCATCCCACCACCTCTCTGTCACCACTTTGTTCCAGTCCTCTCCTCTCTTCCGTACACCCTCTTCCACTCCTTTCAGCCATCCGTCTCTTGTTCTTCCTCTGGGTCGTTTACCATGCATCTTAATTTCATGGATTTTTCTTGGGATTCTCTGAGCCTCCATTCGCTTTACATGTCCATACCATCTCAGTCTGGTCCTCTCTATCCTTTGCTGTAGCGGTTCCTCTTTTACGGTGCGTCTAATCACTTCATTCCTTATTCTTTCCATTTTAGTAACTCCCATTCTATCTCTTAAAAACTTCGTTTCAGTTGCTTGTACTCTGCCGATGTCCGGTTTTTTTATTGTGCACGTTTCAGCAGCATAAGTCAAGATAGGCACATAGTATGTATGATAGATTACTCTCTTGCTTCTCTGTGGCACCTCTTTATTCCATATCAGGTTTCTAATGCTCCTTAGGAACGCCTCTGCTTGTCTTCCTCTTTCACTTATCTCGCCATCATTTCCTCCACATTCCTCTAATACACTCCACAGGTATTTGAACCTGTTTACCTTTTTTATTTGTTCCCCTGCGATCACAATTCCCTGGGTTAACCTATTCTTCTTTCTGGTTGTTACCATGTACTCGCATTTCTTTACATTAAATTTCAGGCCATACTCCTCCAAACTGTCTGTCCATACAAGCAACTGCCACTGCACTTCCTCTTCATCACCTCCCAAGATCATCAGATCGTCCGCAAAAGCCATTACCTTCATGTTTTCCTCTCCCATCCTCACTGCCACCTTCTGCATTATTTTATCCATGATTACAATAAAAAGTAGTGATGATAGAGCACTTCCTTATTTTAGTCCATTCCTTTGTTTCAGCCAATCTGATCTTCTTTCCCCTATTTTCACATAGCTCACACTTTCTTAGTACAGTTCCGTTACCTTCCTGATGGTTTCATAGGCAACTCCTCTCTTCTCCAAGGCCTTCCATACCTTACTCCTGTGTACACAATCATATGCTTTCTCAATATCGAGAAATACCAACAGAAGATCCTTGCCATACTCATAATGTTTTTCCTGTAGCTGTCTCATAGCAAATATCAGATCTACCGTCGATCTCCCTGATCTGAAGCCATACTGCTCTTCCCTTAGCCCTTTCTCAACCCTGTCACGTATCCTTTTTTCAATGATCTTCTCATACACAGTGGCACATCAGTGTAATACCTCTATAGTGTTTAAACTCCTTCCTGCTCCCTTCTTTTAGTATAGGTATAATTATTCCTTTTTCCAGTCTTCAGGAGTTGCGCCCTGATTCCATATATTTCTCATCACACGGTATAGCCACTGCCTTCCTACTACTCCTGCTGCCCTTATTATTTCCACGCTCACTTCATCGATGCCTGGTGCCTTTCCACCATTCATCTTACCCAGAGCTGTTTCCACTTCTTCCCAAGTTAGATCCTTCTCTTTCTCTCCTACATGACTGTTATTTTCCTGCTTCTCCTGAACAACTGTATCATCCTGTGACCAATCTAGGTTCATTAAGGCTTCAAAATACTCCATCCACATCCTTTTTAGACTTCCTGAGCTGTTTATTTCGTTTCCATCCTTATCTAACATTGTTCAGTCTGCCAGTAAAGGCCCCTGCCAGGCAGACCTCACACACAACGCGCCTGCACGCCGGGACACATATACGACTCCAAACAGGCGCAGAGGCATCAAAACAAACCAGGAAAATAAATAGAATCATCTAGAGGCTAAGTGGGACCTTTTCTTACAGAGGTCGCCGTACTACCACACAACGGTATTCCTGCGCCAGGCAGCCTATATAAGCGTAGCCGGCAGCTCCACCGACAGTTCCGGCCTGACCGCTGAACCAGCGTCAACTACAGAAGACCACCGGTAGTTCGCGAGAAGTAGAAGCCGTCACTCTACCCTGGATCAGGACCAGGCTAAAATTCTCGACGGTCATTTGATAACTGTACCCACATTTGTTTATGGTTTACCAGTTGTTTTGTGTACAGAGTAATAAACCTCAAGGAACCGTTAAGTGTTGTTCACTTCAGTGGCGACAAGGTTGGGATAAGAACTCTCGACCATCATGGCTACGCCAGCAGCACCTACGGAATGGCAACAGTTCCTCCAAGGACTTCTACATCAGTTCTCAGCAATGCAGCAGCAATTCGCAGAATCTCAGAGACAACTGATTGCGGAAGTCAGGAATCTCCGCCACCCCACGGCCCCACCTCCGTTCCCAGCATTCAACGACGACGTCGAGGAATGGGAGACCTACGAGAAGCGCATAAGACAACACTTCGCAATTCATCACATATCCAAAGAAGAAGACCAGCGTGCATATTTCCTTTCCTGGAACCAATCGAAGATGTATGTCTTGCTCACCAAACTTCAGCCACAAGACCCCGACACCCTCACCTTCACGACCATCTGTACGACACTGAATGCATACTACAGACGCCGGTACCATGTCGTCGCAGCCCGCGTCGAATTCTATCAATGCCGGAAGAAGCCCGATCAGACGTATCGCCAGTGGGTGGCCGAACTCCAAGGCCTTAGCAGAAAATGTAAGTTTCAAACTCGTCGTTCCCACGAATCCTACGCCGACGACATGGTGCGTGATCACATCATACAGGCTGCACCAGATGCCGCATTCCGGCATGACGCCCTCAAGTTAGAGGACCCATCCCTGGAGCAGGTCATCGAACTTGCCTACAAATTCGAAATATCTACGGCCGCAGATCGCCGCCTGGAGTCCTGGGCGGATGTGGCCGCAATCCGAACCGACGTAGAGGACACGGAGGACGTCGCCGCCATCCAGAGCTCCCAGTCGCGCTCTTCCCGACACCACAACCGGGGACCGCGTCCCCAGAAGGACATCGAACCGGCCCGTTCCGGCCGGGGTACCAAGTCTCGGCAGCAGCAGCGGATCCCGCAGCGCCGACGCCGCAGCCCGCTCCGCCTGCCCTCCTGCCCCGCCTGTTATTCAGCACATGAGAGGGAAAATTGTCCGGATCGTTGGGCTGAATGCTCACGTTGCGGCAAGGAGGGACACCTGGCGTCCGTCTGCCGCACCAACACCACCAATGCTCTCGCCGTCCAGGGTCTTACCAAGACGGGTTGAGCGGCGCACCTATGGATATCAATCAGGTAGACACTTCCACAGCATCCAAACTTTTTATCGACGTTACGGTCAATGGCAAGCCTCTGTGCCTACAAGTCGACACAGGAGCAGCAGTCTCATTGCTTAATTATACTACTTATGTGCAAATTGGCTCGCCCCCCCTCTCGCCGGCCCCCAAGCACCTCCTGACATACAACAAACAGGAAATAGCACTCCTGGGACAATTCACAGCAAACGTCATGTATAAGTCTGTACATCGTTCAATCCCCTTTTAGTAGTTAACAGTTCTCTCACAGCAGACTTATTTGGACTGGACGCTTTCCGCTTATTCGGATTTTCAATTGAGGATAACATACACCTCGTATCTCAGCATGTTCCTTCTTCTGAAGTGGACGCCCTTTGCACCGAGTTTCAGGACCTGTTCTCACCAGGCGTCGGCTGTGCAAAGGACTTCGAAGCATCACTCCAACTCCAGCCGGACGTACGGCCTCGATACTTCCGGGCACGCCAGGTACCCGTAGCGCTTCAACAACCACTTCAGGAAGAACTTCAACGTCTCCAAGACGAAGGGATCCTCCAGCCGGTGCGGTTCAGCCCCTGGGCCACGCCGTTGGTCATAGTTCAGAAGCCAGGATGCCGCTTACGTCTCTGTGGTGACTTTAAAACCACCGTCAACCCGCATCTGTTGGTAGACGACTATCCACTTCCGAGACCGGACGACCTCTTCCGTAAACTAGCAGGAGGTACCTACTTTACAAAAATTGACCTGGCAGAAGCATACCTTCAAATCCCTTTGGATATCCAGTCCCGACAATACACAGTCATCAACACTCCCTCTGGCCTCTTCCAACTCAACCGGCTCATGTTCGGCTTGACCAGTGCTCCAGCGATTTTTCAACGGTATCTCGAACAACTTCTCCAGGATATTCCGGGATGCATCAATTATCTCGACGACATAGTCGTCACAGGACCCTCCGCTGCCGAACACATGACCAACCTCCGCCTACTCTTCCTCCGCCTCCGTGCAGCAGGTTTGAAATGCAACCTTTCCAAGTGTCAATTTTTTCAACAATCCATTTCCTACCTGGGTCACATCATCGCTCAGGAAGGCATTTCCCCAGCATTTTCCTATCTGGACGCTATTTCCAACTTACCTCGGCCTCAGGATCTACATCAGTTGAAATCTTTTTTAGGCAAGATTTCATACTACAGAAAATTTATACCCTCGGCAGCACTAGTGGCAGTACCCCTGTACCACCTCTGTCGCAAGAATGTTCCGTTCCGTTGGACCCCAGCTTGCGAGACCGCATTCCACACCCTTAAACAGCAGCTCAAGTCCGCAGCATGCCTCATGCCATATACTCCAAACCTCCCCTTGATACTTGCCACACATGCATCCGATTACGGTGTGGGGGCAGTTCTGTCTCATAAATTACCAATAACGCCCCGTAGCTTACATCTCCAAAGCCCTATCGGCTGCCCAGCTTAAATATTCTCAAATCGAGAAAGAGGCGCTAGCTATTGTTTTTGCCTGCTCCAAATTCTATTCCATTTTATATGGGATTTCTTTTCATCTCATTACCGACCACAAGCCACTCCTATCACTATTTGATCCGTCCACACGTCTGCCTACCAAAACATCCCACCGCATCCAGCGTTGGGCACTATTCCTGTCCCAGTTCAGATATACCACGCATTTCCGTACCACCTCCAGGCATGCCAATGGAGACGCATTATCCAGACTACCGCAGGGACCAGGGAGTACTTCTCCGCACAGAACCAAATTCCACCCCGAGTGTCGTCGTTCCGAGATCCCTACAGCCGACAATCCTCCAAACTCTCCACCAAGAACACTGGGGAATTGCCCGCACCAAATCCCTTGCCAGATGCCACGTATTCTGGATCGGCCTTACCACAGATGTCACGGAGATGGTGCGGCGCTGTACCATCTGTGCCCGACAACTGCCCCGCCCCCCTCAAAAGTTCCTTTCCTGGCCGGCACCGTCCGGACCCTGGGAACGCATTCACCTCGACTTCGCTGGCCCATTCCTAGGCCACCAGTGGCTCTTAGTGACGGATGCCTTTTCCCACTTCCCATATGTCGTCCGTTGCTCCACAATCACCACAGTGGTCACTATTTCAGCCCTCACGAAAATCTTTTCCATCGAAGGATTACCATACGCCATCATCACAGATAACGGACCGCAATTTCGAAGTCGGGAATTCCTATCCTTCTGTACCGCCAACAATATCCGACACCTCCTCACCCCGCCCTTCCACCCCCAATCTAACGGGGAGGCGGAACGGCTAGTCAGAACATTCAAAACCCAAATGACCAAATACACCACAAGTCACAAACTCGAAGAGGCATTGACACTCTTCCTCAGTTCCTATCGAAGCACTCCAGTGGGGGCTAAAAGCCCGGCGGAATTGCTGCATGGCCGCCAACCTCGCACTCTCCTCCATCTCCTCTTACCCCCTCCCAAAGTACAGGTACCTTCGGGCCCATTCCGTTTCACCCCGGGCTCCCTAGTCTGGGCCCGCGGGTTTGGCTCCCAGGCCGGTTGGCTTTCGGGGGTCATCCAGCGGCCCCGGGGCCGCCAACTGTTCGACGTCAGCCTGGATGGCCGGGTAGTACGACGCCATCGAAACCAACTACGTCCCCGCTACCCCACGGCACCGTCCTCTTCCACCACGGCACGGCCATCCACTTCTTCCTCTCCTTCCCCGCCCCCTCCACCACTCCTGCCGTCTAACCGTTGCTCAGGGATAGTTACAGCGCCACCACCGACGCCACAACCTGTCGGTCGCTCCGACACCCTTCAGCCGCAGCCTCTCGACCACCTGCGGGGACCATCTTCAGCGCCCCCCGCACAGCCCCCGGCCATCGACACCGACGAACCGATGCCGTTAGCTCCACAGGTACCTCCATCACAACCTGCACCACGACGCAGGTCGGCACGCATCGCCAGGGGAACAGCTCCGTACTCCCCCGGAGGTAGCCTTCATAGTCTGCTCCAGGGTGCCGCGGCAGACGACCTCGCAGACGTCGCAGACATCGCTTCCCCCCCCCCCCCCTCGGAGGGAGGTATGTTCAGTCTGCCAGTAAAGACCCCTGCCAGGCAGACCTTACACACAACGCGTCTGCACGCCGGGACACATATACGACTCCAAACAGGCGCAGAGGCATCAAAACAAACCAGGAAAATAAATAGAATCATCTAGAGGCTAAGTGGGACCTTTTCTTACAGAGGTCGCCGTACTACCACACAACGATATTCCTGCGCCAGGCCGCCTATATAAGCGTAGCCGGCAGCTCCACCGACAGTTCCGGCCTGACCGCTGAACCAGTGTCAACTACAGAAGACCACCGGAAGTTCGCGAGAAGTAGAAGCCGTCACTCTACCCTGGATCAGGACCAGGCTAAAATTCTCGACGGTCATTTGATAACTGTACCCACATTTGTTTATGGTTTACCAGTTGTTTTGTGTACAGAGTAATAAACCTCAAGGAACCGTTAAGTGTTGTTCACTTCAAACATGTTGGCATTTTCGGTCCGCTCCTTCCTATTCATTTTTACCATACCATATAATACTTTCTTATTTTCTTTGCTATCTTCTTCCATCATGTTGGTCCATTTCTCCAGCCACTTTCTCCTTTCTTCCGTTACTATTTTTTGGCCTCCTTCTTTTTCTTCACAATCCCTTGTCTCCTGTGTCCTCTGCTTGAACCATTCCCTAAAGGTCCTATTCTTGAGTTCCCCTGCTTGTTATACTCTATCATTCCACCATGCTGTTTCCTTCCACCTTTTGGTGTTACCAGTCCTTCCACACACTGTTTCTGCTGCTTGGACAAACGTTGTTTTAAAATATTCCCACTGTCCCTATTTCCTTATTATTCTCTGGTATTCCTCCTCATTACCCTTCTCTTTCACCTTCCATACTCTTATTCTCCTGTCCTGTCTTCCTGATTTTCTCCTCTCTGTCTCAATCCTTAGCTCCATTACTAATAGCCGGTGATCACTATCCAGTGCCGCTGATGGTATTACCTTCACATCTGACACACTCTGCTTTAATTCACCATTAAATATAAAGTAGTCCACAACTGACTTCCTCTGCCAATCGCTACTGTACAATGTTACCTTGTGGCTCTCTTGCTTTTTGTACCAGGAATTTCCTATTTTCAATCCATTTCTTTTGCAGAGATCCAGCAGCCTTTCCCCTTCTTCATTTCTGCTACCCTATCCTTCTGTCCCTATTCATTCCTCATACCCCTGCCTTTCTGTGCCTATATGGGAATTTAGGTCTCCCATAATTATAATATTCTGTCCATTCAACTGTCTTTGAACTCCTGCTCAAAATTCCTCCATCTCTTGCATTGAACAGCCTACTTGTGGGGCGTATAGTTGAAGTACATCTAGGTTTTTCCCTTTGACCGCTATATTAACCTTCTTCATTCTGTCACTTATGTCTTCCACTTCCTCTTTCAGCCCCACTCTCACAACTACCCCTACTCCATTTTTTCTTCCTTCCTCATTTCCATTCCAATACAGTTGGAACCCATTTATCAGTTCTCTCCTACCCTTTCCTTTCCACTTTGTCTCACTCAACCCCAAAATATCCAACTTCCTTCTCTCCATCATGTCTAAAATTTTCTCCACTGTCCCGCTTAATGTACGTATATTCAAGGATCCAAATCTTAAACCGTTTCCATAGCCATGTCGTTTGTCCATTTCTCCGTCCTTTCTGAGGCTTGTTTTTGTTTTGTAAGCAGGCTCTATCCACTACCGGCTTTCTAGGCCTGTCGTAGCTTCACAAGAGTCCCGTTGGCCGCGATTTTTCAGGATTCCTGTAGGGCCTTCACAGCTACCGTATCGGTCCCGGGGCACACTAGGTCCCCACTGTACCTCATCCCCACAGGCAATCCCCTACTTTATCCCATAGCCCCCCACCACGTGGAGGAGCGGTTGGACTTGTTCTAATTTATCATAACTAATTCAAAACGACAAATCTTAAAATGATTATCCCCGTTTCTAAATGTAATATAAATCACCTTACAAGTTAATGTGTGCTTAAATGTGTTACAATGTTCATTTAGTGTTTCAGTCATCTATAGTACATTGCTTTTAGTGCTGTAAACTCAATTTCTACTAATATATATGATTTTTCAGCCTTATTTTCTATGAAAAGTTTATTGCAGGAAGTGAATAATTAGTAACTGATACAGTCATAGATTGCAAACTTATAAAAGAAATTGTCGTAGATATTTGATTACCGATACATATTTACTCAAATATTTCGTCATAATTTTTATTTTGTTTATGGGGATTCACTGACTAAAGAGTTCTCGCGTCTTTAAAGTATAGTTCATTTATTCCGTTTTACATGGACAAGAACGCATACTTTTTTATTATACCCGGAATCTCGTTTCTATGCTACTGTTTCAACTGGACAATTGAAGACTGGTGCTGTATTTGTTGACCTTACTGCAGCCTGCGATACAGTGTGGCGAGAGGGCGTGGTATATAAACTGCTGAACATTTTGAAGTGAAAAAAATCATATGTCTGATCAATACTATGCTAGCTAACCGAACTTTCCAAGTTGTCTCAGACAGTAAGATAAGCAAAGTAAGAAGAGTGAATAATGGTCTGCCTCAGGGTTCAGTTCTTGCCCCACTTCTTTTTAATGTTTATATTTCTGACATTCCTCAAACACAATCCAGACAGTTCTCTTATGCTGACGATCTGGCAGTAGTACAACAATCTGAAAACGTTCAGCAAATTGAAAATAGCTTAACAGCAGACCTCAAAACCCTGAGCAACTATTTTAGGAAATGGCGTCTCGTACCCAGTTCCAGCAAGACGGAAACTAGCATCTTCCAGCTTAACAATCGGGCGGCGAATCTCTCACTTGACGTTCTTCTTGATGGCACTCCCCTCCGACACAACCCCTTCCCCTAGTATTTGGGAGTCGTAATGGATCGCACCTTGTCGTACAATAAACATCTAAACAACCTTGCAGAAAAACTAAGAACCAGGAATAATATTCTGCAGAAGTTAACTGGCACCCCCTGGGGAGCATCCGCCTCCACCCTCCGCACATCAGCACTGAGCCTAGTGTATTCTGCAGCTGAGTCTGGATAAATAGCACCCACGTCAAAAAGATCGACACAGTTTTGAAGCAGACAATGCGAATAATTAGCGGATGTATCAAGACCACTCCACTGTACTGGCTACCTGTTTTGTGCAACATGGAACCGCCTACAATAAGACGACACAATCTCCTAATTGCCCAATATAATAAGATCTGTCATAACTTGGATCTGACCATCCATGGCGATATGGATAATCAGTTTGAAAGACTTAAATCAAGAAATCCAAGCATAAAAACTGTAAAACAGATTATATCTGATAATTTTAATGGGAGAGAAGCTTGGAAATTGGAGTGGATAGCCTCAGTCCCACGAGAATGGCTCTCCCTGTTTGACAGTCAACAGGCACTAAAGAAACTCGACCTTCCTCGCAAGGCCTGGGTAACTCTAAACAGAGTTAGGTCTGGTCATGGCAGATATGCTTCATCTTTGTGCACATGGGGAATGAGAGATTCACCGAGATACGACTGTGGTAAGGAAAAACAAACCATCCGTCACGTGACATTTGACTGCCCACTTCGAGCCTTCAGGGGATCACCGATAGATTTCATTAATATATCAAATGAAGCTTTAGATTGGCTACACCATGTTAATTTTTAATTTTAATTGTAATTTAATCTTAAATTGAATTATTTTTGTGCAATGGCCATAAGATAAATAAATAAATAAACTGGACAATGTGATGGAGTGTGAGGTGCTGGGAACCATGCATGCACCAAGCTGCTTATCAAGCGTGGATCTATTGGCAGGCAACTCCATTGTAGGTACCAGTGGGTTATTCAACAGTGAGTGAAAAGAGACGTGTTGGTGTTATGGTGTGCCTAATGTTCAAAAATAATAGGCAAATATAGAGAAATTGGTGTATTGCTCCTTATATTCTTGGAAACAGTTGACGATTGTAGGAAGCACAGTTATGAAGTAAATTTTTTGGGCAGTGCTCACTCATTACAGTGTTCCACAGTTCTGTCATAGTTATCGCAAAGATTCGGTTGCTATTTTTTTTTTTTTTTTTTTTTTGCCACATTTGGTATTTTCATCTTACATCTTACTGTTTCATAATTCATGACTAGAAGTAAGCTAATAATGTGAAAACAATTTCTGCAATTGCCTTTAGCAATGACATAAAATTTACGTTTTACTGTATGTGAGAATTTAACCAGATTAGAAAGGATGGGATTCAGGGCATGGAATTTACGGAATAGTAAAATACGTAAGCATTTGATAAATTAAGTTTTTTAAAAAAAAGATGTAAATCTTTTATACTATCTTAAAGCGATACATTATTTACTTACTAACATTGCAAATCAAGCGACTAAATAACTTCATCTTATAATAAGATTCCTCTGAAATAAATTTATACAGTGCGGTCTGAATCCACACCTTACTTCTTCCGTTGATGCTGTTTGTAAGACTCTGATCAACATGTACCATCATTAGTACCTCCTATTTTGCAAAAATTAGCTCTCTACCGTTATGACTGTATTCAAAGAACCGTTTTCTTGAGCAGATGTTGTGTACGTACCATTGAGAACAGCCGTTAAACGGCTTAGCAGGGCGCATCCGTACGAAGTGTACACCCCTGAAGAACTGGGCACGGTCGTAGCGCTGAAGATTTGGTTACTTTGAGGAAAGAGGCTGGCGTTAGCTGCTTCGGGCATAAGCACTACAGAGTGATGCGTCTTCTAGTGAACACGTGACGCCATTATTTCGCAGACGTCGATGGACCCTCTCACGACGCAGGCAAGATACCATAAATAGCCAGGCAAAGGTGTGGGATCCAGAGAGGCTCTAAATTACATGTTGAGTCTGCGGATAGACGGCATCCAGGACTAAAACATCGCCACTGTAATTTCAATATATAGACCATGCCCTCTTGAAATTAAAGGAGACAATACCAATAAATAAAAATTTACATGACATGTGCGTTCACTTTGTTAGCGTCTTTTTTGTTTAATTAGTTTTCATGTACATACCATACGTAGCAAAAATGCAGTGGAAATATCGTTACTCCCGCAAATACAAAGCTGGATTCTCACAAATCTAGGAGCATGTGATATGCTTCTCAGTTGATGGCAATGACAACAGCTACCGGGTGTTTCAAAAATGACCGGTATATTTAAAAAATAAATATAAACTAAACGGGCAGCGATAGAAACGCACCGTTTGTTGCAATATGCTTGGGACAACAGTAAATTTTCAGGCAGACAAACTTTCGAAATTAGTTACAATTTTAAACAACAGATGGCGCTGCAGTCTGGAAAAATCTAAAGTACGATATTTTCCAACATTTTTTCACAGCAAACTTGCAATCTGTGAACAGCACACGCTTACAGCAGAAAGACGACTTGCAGAATGGCGAACTTACAGACTGCGTTTACTTCTATATCTTTCAAATCGCCTGCAGCGCCATCTGTTGTTGAAAATTGTAAGTAATTTCGAAAGTTTGTCTGCCTGAAAATTTGCTGGTGTCCCAAGCATATTGCAACAAACGGTGTATTTCTTTCGCTGCCCGTTTAGTTTTTATTGATTTTTCAAATATACCGGTCATTTTTGAAACACCCGGTATAAAGAAACGTTGTTTTTCGGCAGTACAAATTTTTTTCTTTATTCATTTCATAAAGAGTGGATTAAGTCTGAGGAACATCCGTCGTAAATAATGCAAGTCATACCCATCTTAAATCTCGAGCTTTATTTAATGTGACACATAATGTCCAAACAAGCAAACTTAACTTAAAAATTCAACTCAATTTGTTCCATTTCAGAAGAGTTATTAACTAAAACAAAATGGAATCGATTAACGGATGGTTGAAATGTCACACTCTACGAATCTGACACATTCACACCCTATATTTCGACTCCACCATCCATTATTACAAACTATGAATTCCCCCTATTTGGGATTGAATTGTCTTTAAACAACTAAGACAGATTTTTAAAATCTCACAAATATATCAAGAACAGTGGTGTAACAGAGAGACAAATGGAGAGAAAAGAAGAAATATATGCAAACATTATGTTAAATAGATCAGTATATTCATTTCAAATCGCTTTATCTAGTAATGCAATAAATACGATTTTATATTTGAGCACATTGAGATATCCATCGTTAGCTCGCACAAATATGCCAATGCAATCAATCTGCTTGATAAAGAGCAGCATTACAGTGGGCACATAAAAAAAATGAACAATTTGTATGACGCCTCATTTTTTTTTTTTAGTGTCTTTTAGCTTTTAGTAGTTCGCTGGGATACAAAAGTTTACTGTTTAAAAATTAGTGTGTACGTGTCTTGCTACGTTCACAAAAAGTATTTTGTGAGTAATAACTGTGAGCTTACTGATGCTCATAGAATTGTTGTTAACAACTATAACGATAGGATCGTGGTCCACATAATTTTTGAGCTCAACCATTTTAAGTTGTAATAATAAATAAACAGCTTACAAAAGAGATATGTGCGCCATATATTTACAATTTTTTTTTTTTTGTTTTTTTTTTTTTGTTTTTTTTTTGTGTAGTTTCCTGACATGACGCTCATTTGTTATTAATGAGAGAAATTTCACGACCTCATTTTTAGACTAACGGAATAATGCGGAATGACATCGCATAACAAACTTAAGTTGTTTAATTCAAAGATACAATTAGTTTATTTATTGGTATATTAGATGCCCATTGTTTTCACGACAGAATTATTCACCCTAAGCCATAGTTCACAATTAGGCACTGATTCTTTCAAAAAATTCATTGTCTTTGAGATCCAGTGACGCATGCTGTGTTCCATTTTATTGATATCCATTCCGTTTTAGAAATCCATATATTGATGACGTCATCTAAGTAACTCATATGCAAAACACTACGGCAATTCTACACGTGGCAAATAGCAACAGCAAACAAGGATGTACATGTCTCTAACAGTTTGAGCCGGAGAAAGCGTAGTCTGCAAATCGAATTATTCTCCATCAAGAATCAGTTCGCCAACCTCTGAGTTATAAAATTTCAAAAACTCATTCAGATTTCCATAGGAAGAGATATTAATAATCTATTATTATCACCATAAACAACATTAGACACAAATTTAATTGTGTTATGTTGAATCTAAATTTTGTCTTTATAATGACCATACACTTGCTTGAAGATCTCTCGGGCATGCGATCGGATCAATTGATCGTAGTTCAACGATAACCTCATCAACAAAGATAACGGGTTCCACCTAAGCCAGGCTTGGTACCCAGCATTGAAGAAACTCTCGCAAACACCAGAGTCAAGGCACAGTGCGCGACGGAGGTTACATACAGACTGAAGATCAACGGGTCGGAGCGTACCACCTTCACCACCACTATAGGAGTGCCGCGGCGGAAGTGAACGTGAAGGGTCGAAGGGTATTAATACCGACCCGGCAGGTCCGGCCCAGCAGTCAACTCCTCGACTGAGCTCCTCACACCGGCCAGCAGACAAAACATGAAGATGGTACGTTACGCCATCGTAAGTTCTTTGAACTACGATCTATTGATCCGTCCTCATGCCAGAGAGATCTTCAAGCATCAGATTCGCCGGGAAAACCTACGATTACATATAAACATACACCTCTTTTAAACGTTTCTTGATCTCTTCAACCCGCCATTATAGATAAGTATGGCTTTAGATCCACAGCGTTAAGTTACAAAATGAGCTCATCTGCTTCATCAGAAAGCATCTTTTTATCTAAGGACGAGAAAAGTTGCTGGCCATACGCAACTGGGGCATTAAACAGAACAGTTACTCACGTCAAGAAATAGAGTCCGCATATCTCAGACATTGGCGATAATTTTAACCAAAGCTACAAGGCAACCCTTCGTTAAGAAAAAGAACATGAGAACGTAGGATGAATGCAAACGTTATAAATCTTTGACCACGGATTTTTTAAAGTTGTTTCACATATTAATTTCGTTGTATCTTTTTTTTTTAGGGCTTTATGTCTCGTCGAAATGTAAGTCAGGAGATTGGGGACGAAGAATGGCAAGGAAGTTGGCCATGGCCTTTTGAAGAAACAATTCCGGAATTCACCTGGATTTATTTCGGAAAACATGGAAAACCGAAATGTGGATTTCCGGCAGGTGATTCAATACCGCGTCCTACCAAACGACAAGCCCCAATGTTACTTCTCGCCCACACTGCTCAGTTGGTTATATAAAGATTTAAGTATGGCACATCAAATTTAAAGTTGTGTCTTACTATGTTCATGATGATGTTATTAGTTAAACGATACCTCTTTGTATGAAATCTGGTTCCAGCCCATATAGAAAATAACATTTCATATTTCTTCTTGAATAAAATTGTTAAATTTTTTGTTTTTTAGGAACTGGTGGCATATGTTATCACCCCAATTATTCAATAAGTAGTTTTAGTTCAATTAATTTATATATGTTTATGAAACTGTAATAATGTATATATGATTTATTACAGTTCTCGAACTCCAAAAACAATAATTTAATTTCAATTAATTTAATTGCAATGGAGCACACGCTCCGGTGGCAATTTCCCTACACACCCATCTTTCCCCTATCCTGCACCCACCTACATTATCCCTCTACAAATTTTATCTTTAAATTATTTCAACGTTTTCGGTAAATTATTCATCATTTCTCTTGGTAACTCATTCCAATCCCTGACACACTTACCTAAAAAAGAGAATCTTCCCACACCCTTGTGCCTGAAATCGAGTGCCAGCTTGTGGTCATGGTCATCTTTTCCCTTCCATGCATTTCTTTTCATACCTATTGCAATATTTTTCCATGCCTCATCGCCAGTATTTGCCGTGTACACTCCCATGACCCTCCTCATTCTCCTCCTGTCTTACAATGAATCCCTTTCCAGTTTCTTTATCATATCCGTCACTGATTGCATTCTGCGATAATTTCCAGAAAGAAATCTAGCAGCCATTTTTTGCACCCTCTCCAACTCCTATATTTGATACGTAAAATGAGGGTTCCATACTACACTACCATATTCGAGCAATGGTCTGACCAAAGTATTGTAACCCAATTCCTTTACTTCTATCGTACTTCCCCTCATCACTCTCTCCAACAAGTGCAGAATTTTGAAACCTTTTTCTACCACCTGTCCAATGTGTCCTGCCCAGTTAAGCTTGTTATCAAATGTAATACCAAGATATTTACATTTCAAGTCTTCAGCAAGCAATTCTTGCCCCACCTTATATTCATGATTAACCTTTTGTTTTTTTATTTGTGTATTTAATAAGCTGACTCTTCTTTGCATTTACCTTCATCCCATGTTTACCAACCCAACTAGATATCCTGTCCAGATCACCCTGCAACTGTTTACAATCCTCTATCGTTATGATTCTTTTATATAGCATTATGTCATCTGCAAACAATCTAATTTCAGATAGTGAACAATCAACACAATTATTCATTAAAATAATGAATAGCAATGGTCCCAATACGCTACCCTGTTGCACACCCATTTTTACTTCCACTTCTTTTGATACTACATTTCCTACCCTAACTTTCTGTTTTCTACCTTTTAAAAATTCTTCTACCCAGAAAATCACTTTCTCATCCACTCCAATGGTTTTTACCTTATTTACTGCCATTTTATGGCTAACTCTGTAAAACGCCTTTGACAGATCTAGTGCTACGCTGTCAATTTGGCCTCCCTTGTCCATTTCATATGAAATATCTTGCATATATCCCACCAACTGAGATTCGCATGAATATCCTTGCCTGAACCCCTGTTGCCTGCTTGAAAACCACTTACGTTCCTCACATATGTTTCTGATGTGGTTGCATATCCATCTTTATCTACCACTGATGTAAAACTGATTGGCCTGTAATTCTCAACTCTATTTCTCACCCTTCCTTTATGTACCCGTACTACTATTGCACTCTTCCAGTCCCGTGGTAAGCAGCAAGTATCCAGACTCAATTTAAATACTATTTCAAGATAGGGTACATTGTCACATCCATATATCTTTAAGATATCTGTAGCTCCTTTATGTTTTTTCAACTTTCTTATTTCCTTCATGATTTCCTCAGGATGAATTTCAAATTTTTTACCATCTTCATTTCTAGTTGTGTTGTTAAGCTCGTTCTCCGAATTAGACCCTCACGTTTCT
The DNA here is from genome assembly GCA_031002005.1 of Vandiemenella viatica. Taxonomy (NCBI): domain Eukaryota; kingdom Metazoa; phylum Arthropoda; class Insecta; order Orthoptera; family Morabidae; genus Vandiemenella; species Vandiemenella viatica. Next base: position 229,470,936 of record CM061920.1, on the reverse strand, counting down.
GATTCATTGTCCCTAATGCTTTCACTGAACCACTTACTTAAAATCTCTGCCTTTTTCAAATTGTCAGTAACTTCTTCCCCATCCTTATCTTAATGTCATTAGTTATCTTTAGTTAGATCTGTAAGAAGTAAGTAGTTATCTCTGGTCTGCTAGAGTGGGCAGAGGAGTAGTTGAAGTTGCGCTGACCGCATAAAAGGAGCGGGCGATATACTTTGCATGCTGCGGCATGAATTGTATTTTTGTGTGTATAACGCGACTAGCACTGTAGTACATGAATAGTAGATATATTGTAAGACGAGTTGTAACAAGTGTTTAATTGGTTAGTTAAACACTTGTTACAACTCGTATAGGTAATGGATGTGAATTATTGCATTTATCATTGATTAAGAGTAGCAACATGACCTTGTACTAGAATTGACGGTTAATCAAAGCATAAATTAAAGTAACCTCCAAGCTATATGTCGAGAGACTGTATTAGGGGCCAAACCGTCCGAATACCTGTAGTCTAAAGACACCAGTAATTTTGAGTCAAAGTTAATTAGGAGATTACATTAGGCGACTTTCTGCGCTTAAATGAAAAAGTGTTATAAACTCCATTACTTTTGTTTCATTGAATTCTATATATATCTTCTTAGAATTACCTTTACCATGTATTTACATTTCCAAAGTATTAATTCTAAATTTCATCGTGAATAAAATATTTTATGAAAAGAAAACATTTATCATTTCTGCTGAAATAGCAAAAGCATATTAAAAATTTCTTATATATTTCTTCTCAGAATTACCTTTACCATGTATTTACATTTTCCCAAGTATTAATTCTAAATTTAATCATAAATCACATATTTTATGAAAAGAAAACATTTATCATTCCTGCTGAAATAGTTAGAGCATATTAAAATTTCTTATTAATGAACTGGTTCTTCAAACTTTTCGCTCGTTTTCATCTTAATACTTATCACATGCTAGATGAAGGTTTCCATATCATTCAGTTGATGACCCAGGATGACAGTCAGTGTGACTGACGAGTAGATTAGGTGTCAGTCACCTTGAGGATGAAATACGTAACTGACATGTTTGAACTAAGCCCAAGGTTATCCGGTTGGCTGAATGCTGCCCTCATTGTACTGTCTTCCATCTTAGTTGCGTTACGCAGAAACCGAAAATGTAACATACTTTTTTATCATCCCAGATTAGTTTACAGATCATGTTGAAATAAATAGGAGTAAAAAAAACCTGATGAATCGTAATAAATTGACTATATTTATATCAAGTCAGAAAACAGCTGCAGTAACCACATCTATATATATAAAGATGAATGTATATATGTTTGCTCGTTTGTTTGTTTGTTGGTTTGTTGGTTTGTTCTTCATATAAATCCACAGTTTTCATCCGATTGCGGTTGATTTGGTTGTAGAATTTTCTGTATAAATGATACATGTTGTCTTATAATTTCGAAAAAATTACTGAACGATGATAGACAGACGAGTAGGATGTCTAGGTCCTGTACAGCCTTGTTTTCCTCATAGTGTTCTTGTAGCTCAGTCGTTAAAGCGCTTGCTTACTGCTGTTTGGGTCGTGGTCCCCGGTTCAAATCTCCGTGGAGGCGAAGATTTTTAAAAATTGTTTTTGATCGTAAGAGTCGCGGCTGGACAGTCGATTATTCGCATTGAATGTTAAACTGTAGATGTCACAATTTTGGGGTTCAATGCGAGGCAAGTCGTAGGTAGTCTTGCAATGCTGTAGGCATACACTTTTTTACGTTATAATGATCCCTCAGGGGTTGTTCTCAGTCAGTGTGTGTGTGTGTGTGTGTGTGTGATCTGCAGTAATAATACTATAAGTGCGAAAGTAAGTCTCTGTCTTTTTTAAGTTTTGACGACTAAATGGCTATACCTATATTAATGGAATTTGACAAGAAAATCTGTAGGAAGGGCACAGGACATTTTTTACGTCATGATTAACAGTTGTGGTCACGAAATTTTGAGAACTTATCGAATAGTGACGGAAATATGTTGGAAATTGATTCTCTTCAAGAGAGAGATTCGACGGTAGAATGATATAGTGATAGCTTTCCTGTCATATTATGCCAACTCGGTGTTGTTTGGGACCAATCATTCGTTACCAACAACTTTCTATATCCAATTCTAGCAAAGAAATTCTTAATCCACGCGTACGAAGTCACGGGTATCAGCTAGTTTTATATGTAATAAATCTCCTTCACTTTAACTGCGAAAATTACAACTTCATCAATGAACTTATATAACTAAACGAATCTCTAAATTCAGTTCAAACTCTTCCGGTAACAGGTGCTAGATTATTTGTGCTTGAAATCTGTTAATGTAATCTCAAGACACAAAAGGGACACACGAAACTTCATAACACTGACTACACTCGACTTTTGGTGGAAGACTGACGCTGCCAAAAAGCATTCCGATCTGAATGCTGAATCGTTATTGCAGCTGGCTTATGAGTCACAGATCTCACGTATCCTGAGTTCATCGCCAACTCCAGTCCCAGAGCTAAAATGATAAAGTGTTACAACCAAGACATCTTATGGTGCATTTCATGAAACTGATAGAAAACCCTTAAGCAGCTTTGAGAAGAGAGATCCATATTCTAACTTTGTAGATAAAAACCCCACTGAGCTAGCACCATAATTTACCAGAACTATATGAGCTATTTTTGAACGGCATATTTGTTCCATTCGTGGCGCCCTTGGTTATTTACATCGTAAAGTCACGGTATTATGATATCTATGTATGAGATCATAGTAACTTGTATATTGCTTTTAAGTCTCATTCTTTCAGATACCTTCATTTTGAGCTTAATTTCAAAGTAAATTTCATTTGTTCACATGTTGATAACGGCTAATTGTACCTCTGAGCGTTGCTTCATGATTTTGCTGTCGTGTATTAAAGCAAACGAAAAATTCTCCCATATTTCTAATGGCCAGTGAATCTAGAAAGTGTCATAGTGTGACAGTTTTCCTGTGCTCTCAATAGTATCAAATTCTTGCTAAATTTATATCATATTTGGTAGCTTAGTGGTTAATGGACTTGCTTCCAAGAAGTTTAGTGCTCCGGTCCCGGTTTCGAATCCCGGGTGGGGAAAGGAATTTTTAGGATTTGTGTTTGATCATATGAGGTACCCTAGATATTCAGTGTGGAAGTGCTGGTTCAAAATAACTTCAAAATAGGTGAAGCATGGTGCGCTGAGTGGAACAATTCATATCCTGACAAACAAGCGCTAGTTAAAGACCATATACGACAGCCTCCTGGATTCTACCTTCATAGAGAAACCTGAACGGCACTGAACCGAGTGAGAACATGCCATGATAGATGCAGTTACTGGATGTAAAATTGGAGAATGATAGAGAATTCTTCTTGTGAGTGCGCTAACCACCAGCAAACCATTCACCACATCTCCATGTAACGCCCTCTTATGAGATTCAGTGGTATAATGCATCAGATTCACGAAGCTACCAAAGAAGCAACTGAATGGCTGAAATCGTTGGACATTAGTCTGTAGTAACATCCATGTTTGTTTCTATCTGTTGTGATTCAATGTATTTACTGTTTTTGTATTCTTGTGCAATACGAAATCATTATATATAAAGATGAATGTATGTTTGTTTGTTTGTTTTTTGTTTGTTCTTCATACAAATCCACAGTTTTCATCCAATCTCGATGAAACTTTGCACACTTATCCTCTGAGACAAGGAGAAAAATACTGTCTACATTTGGTTGAAAAATTATCTGTATAAATAACACATGTTGTCTCACAACTTCGAAATACGGCGATAGACAGACACGTTGGATATGGACGTCTGCGTACCATGTTTTCGTGTAGTGGGCTGGCAGCTCTGTGGTTAAAGCGCTTGATTACGAACGTCGTGGTCTCATTTTCAAATCTCCGTGGAGGCTAAGATTTTAAAAAATTGTTTTTCATCGTAAGAGTCAGGCCTGGTCCGTAGGTTATTCGGATTGAATGTTAAATTGTATAATATTAGAAAGTTAGGGGTGCAATGCGAGGCAAATCGTAGGTAGTCTTGCAATGTGGTATGTGTACACTTCTTTACGTTATAATGATCAATCAGGTGTTGTTCGCAGTCAGTGTGTGAGTGTGAACCACAGTAATATTATTATAAATACGGAAGTAAGTCTCTGTCTTTTTGTTACGTTTTGACGACTAAATGGCTATATTGTTGTGATGGAATTTTATAAGGAAATCTGTATGAAGGGCACAGGATATTTTTTCCAATATGATTAACAGTTGTAGTCACGAAATTTTGAGACCTTATCGAATGGTGACAGAAATATATTGGAAATTGATTCTCTTCAAGAGACAGGTTCGACGGTACAATGATATAGTGATAGCTTTCCTGTCATATTATTCCTACTCGATATTGTTGGGGACCAATCCTTCGTTACCAACAAACTTTCTATATTTAATTTTGGAAAAAAATTCTTAATCCACGCGTAAGAAGTCGCGGGTACGAGCTAGTAATTAAAATAAATACGAGCATTTTTTTTTTTAACTGCTTAACGTCTCTTAACAGCGAGGCCTTTAGAGACGGGATAGGAGGGGGGCAAGGAATGGGAAGGAATTTGGCCATGGCCTTTTGAAGGAAGCATCCCGGAATTTGACTGGAGTGATTTGGGAAACCATGGAAAACTCAAATCTTGATGCCCGGACGAGGATTCGAACTGGCGTCCTCCCAAATGCGAGACCAGAACAATATGAGCTACCCCATATCGTTCCGTGGTTCAGATTCCACTTTAAACTGTAGGTTCCAGAGGAAATGAACTGGCCATCCTACCTCTGACACAATGGCCTAGTATGCCTCCTTCAGGAGGATCCAACCAACCTACGGATTGTGGATTAAGTTACTTGTCTGATCTTTGGCTTAGTATGCCTCCTTCGGTAAGATCCTATCAATCTTCGGGTTTTGGACTAAGTTTTCTTTTTTATTTCAAAACAAACAGAAAAATACTCTCTACATAATTTATACGTGGATTTATTCAGTTTTTATTTGCAAATATTTAAAAAATGGTAGGGTAATCAGCAAAAGCGTGTAGGGATATTTGTGAAACTCTCAGAACCAATGACAATTCCTGTCAAACGCGTTGGACCTATTCCGATTGAACAGTTCCTGAGCAAGTATTTCTAACCTGATACTTAAAAATAGTTTTATCCGGTCCTGAAGGACCATTGCGCACAGGTGCTTTAAAAATAAGTGAAATTTGTTTGTTTACTTTCCATTTCGAAACTGCACTCGCTCTTCTCCTTTGCACCATTTAAAAATAATTTACGGAAGCAACTTTCCCTTTTTTTTGCATAGGTTGGGAAATCTGCCAAAGTGAATTGTGATGGAGCGTTATTACTAAAATCCGATAGAAATGGATAAATCTTTAGAACTTACATACCCACCCACCGAAAAACAGTAGACTGTATTTTTATATTTGCTTTAAAGTAAAAAAACCTAACTTAGTCCACAAGCTGAGGTTGGTTGGAACCTACCGAAGGTGGCATACTAAGCCATTGGTCACATACAAATCTTAAAAATTCTTGGCTCCACCGGAATTTGAACCTGGGACTGGACCAAAAAATTTGGAAATTTAAAGCGCTTACAACAAAGCTACCAGACCACTCTGTTTTTAAATATGGAAGTGCTGTGTACTATCAAAACTGGATAAAATCTACGGGTCTGCTTTCGCAGAGGACGAAAGACAAAAAATATTCCAAAGCTCTAGAATAAACTTTTCACCTTTATTTAGATGCAAAAAAATTATCGTGTTTCATTTATTTTATTTAGGTGCCTGTTTTGTAGATGCGTACCCAATTAGTAAAGAGGCATTGCAAAGCATATAGGGCAGCATATAGGGCAAAGCTAGTAAAATTCGCCTGGAGTGATTTGGGTAAACCATGGAAAACCCAAATCTGGATGCCCGGACTGGGATTCGAATACGCGTCCTCCCGAATGTGAGGCCAGAACGTTAACCGTTTCACCCACCACGCTCGGTTTTTACTATCTCAAGAATCTTAAAAATAGATATATATACTTGATACGAGTTGGTCATGTTCAGCAATAAGGCATTAGATGCTAGAGGTCTTAAATATAACAAAGAGTTTTCCTGTATATTAACAAAACATATTAGTGGGCTAAGTGAGAGTTCAAGGCAGTGAAATTTGAAAAATCTTGTCGTCAAGCTCGAAACGTTGTAATCCCTTTCAGACAATATTTTGTTACCTCACTTCTTTCTCAGGATGACCATGTTAAGATCATTAATCAAAAA